>VZTM01030340.1:92715-149615 GCA_013400555.1 Jacana jacana | reverse complement strand
ATGCATTGCCTCTGGTCCCGTTACTGGTCACCACTGAAAATAGCCTGCCTCTGCCTCCTTTGCACCTTCCCTTCAGGTACTTATACACACAGATAAGATTCCATGAGCCTTCTCCAGGCCAAACAGTCCCAGCTCTGTCAGCCTTTCTTAACAGGAGAAGTGCTCTAGTCCCTTCATCATCCTTGTGGTCTTTCACTGGACGCCAGCATCTCTCTCTCTTTTGTACTGGAGAGCCCAGAATTGGACATAGCACTCCAGGTGTAGCCTCAACAGCGTTTAGGGACAGAAGAACAGGAGGAGTGCTTGTCTGGGGTGGCATGTTAGGATTGTTTTTTTCTGACGTTACTTATGAAAACTATTACAGCAGCAGAGTCCTGTAGGTACTGAGAAGGCAGAAGACCAGAAATTTGTCAGAGTTCCACACAAACGTCTGCCAGAGTTTCTGGGATGGTTAGTCAAGCGTAGGAACAGAAACACACCTTCACACTTCCTGGCAGGAAAGGCTGAGAAGCCCATAAGCCAAATGCTTATCAGCACTTGCTAGCCACAGGCTGGATGGGAAAACAGAGATGCCGGCCAGCCCCTTGTCAGGATCCTGACCAGATCTTTCTCACCAACAGCTGTGATGCCAAGGAGAGAAGCCTAGTGTCACTACAAACCCAAGCTAGTACAAGTAGCTCACTGCATCAACAATATTTGGCACCCTTTCTTCATGTCTGCATTCTACAGGTTTCTGTGTTGGACACCTGGCCATTACAGATTGTAGAAGGAAGCATGCAGCACATTATTTAGCAATAACAGGCAAAATGGCTCCCTGGCTCTCAAATACAAGAAGTTATGAACAAACACAAACAGATACATGTGCATTTCCTAAAGACAGAATTACAAAACAACCTTCATTCCTGTGAAGAACAGGAATGTTTTTCCCTTCAAAGCAGTCTCTACAGAAAACTGTCTCTTATTCTGCAAGTGCAGACAGGGCATCAAATTTGACCCATCACAGCATGTAGCACTTTCCCCCTGCTTTGTGCACCAGCATAAATGAATGCCCATGACAGAAGGTCCTTGAGGCATGCTACCTGTTTAAATCTCTTTTTGTGCAAGAACAGAGTGGAAGCAGCAGATCTCATCTTGCCTTCTGTCATTTATTCTTGTTGGTTGAGACAATAAGAAACAGCTATAATCAAGATTGTCTCAAGTAGGATTGGTGTGGGAGACCAGTCTTTTCAAAATACTGGAAGCTAGGTTAAATAAATACCTTAGTTCAGAGCACAGACTCAGAGAATGGCATTTCTGGCAAGTGTACACCATGGCCTAAGAAAACCACACCATGCTGTTAATTTGGGAAACAGAATTTCTGGTGACCCCAAAAGTACCACTTACCAGGAAATAGAATTCCCCTGGAGAAAAAGCACTGTGTGGCTCTTCTGCTATGCACAAATTAATATTTAGAGCTATGGCTTTCACCTTTCTTTCTGTACCATTGCATTTCTCACACCTCACCAAGCTTTATGTAGGTATTCCTAGGAAGCCCATAAACAGCCACCTTCTTCCTGTGCTTGGCTTGGACTGCTCAGCCATTGTACTGCTTCTTCCTCTCTACTCCCCAGGGACTAGAAGCACCCGTTCCATTCACTTTCCCTTATAATACAACTCTTGCTCAGTACTATTTTTACGGTTGTTCTATTATTATTTTGTATACTCTTATGAGGTGATACAGCCATTTAGAATCCAAATGAGGTGACGGATGAAACAGTAACTTTATCTCACAGGCTCCAGGGCAATTGCAGCCCTGAGGGCTAAGATAGCAAAAAGATGAACCCCTCTCAGTAAAACTAAATGCAAAACCTCATGGACTCATGTTTGGCTTACACTAAACCATGAGGCTATGTGTAAGATTTTATTTTAAATAAATATTAGATTTTTCTTTAAAAATAAAAATAATTTAAAAAGACACTTCTCTGGTATTTTAAAGCCATTTTTTTGATAACACCTACAAGTCCACCTGCATGACAAATGAAGACCACCATAACTATGCCTGACTAACATCTTTACATCAGGGATAACTGAAATGAAATCACTGCAATTATTCCAAAGCAAAGAAAGAAATGCTGGAGAAAAGGATGGCTAGGCTGCTTCACTGTTCCATTAATCTGTTACATCTAGTTTCAGCTCTCTGTTTTCACTGTAGCATTGGCTGAAAGCTGAACCTGAGAGCACTCTGGAACATAGGGGAACTAAGAAACCTGCATTTCTAGGGCACATGGAAGATTTGTGTGACTTACGTAAGTCAGGGAACAGTAGGAGGGGAAAATCTATTTCCTTCCAAATAAACATGGTGACGCCAGATTTTTCTGAAGACAATGAAGGCTATGAGAAATGATGGACTTTAAGATCTTTTCTATTTTTATTTTTTTTTTCAAGAGTATTCAGTTTTCAAGCTGTCTCTGTCCCTTTAGAAAACACAGTGTAAGCTGACAAATGGGAAAACAAATGCAGAACATTTCACTTACAGAATATTAATCCAGAAGGAACTTCATGAACTGAACAAATTGAAACTGTGGCAACTCCTCTCTTGCCCCAAAAAACCTCACAACAGATGACAAAAGTATCAAAATTGTCTCATTTTCCCACTAGAAGTGACTGAAACCAGATGGGGTTCCCCAAAGACATATGGTCTGGGCTCCTACTTATATTAAAGTAAAAATCAGACCTGATCATTTTAATCTGCCATAGCTAATCCTATTTGCCTAACCAAGACTTAAAATAACTAGCATGGCCCTCCTTCCCCTGATGGTTCAATAGGTGGCATCTACTCTGCTTTTCCCTGCTTCAAGAACTCAAAATAAATAGTTCTTTAGAGTCGCAGGTCATTTCTCTATAGAGTATATAACATACATATTCTTCCTTCTGCAGCTTTTGGGAGGGAAATTCTCCATTTTTCTTTCTCATTTGAAGCCATGCCTTAGGAGAGTGCATGCTTAGGTTTTGGGGTTGGTTTGGGCCTTTTTTGGCAAAAGCCACATCTCTAGAAGTTTTAGTTACACCACCAACAGACAGAAGAGGAAACCTGCACATACAGTAACACAGGTCATTAATCAGTCCATAAAAGTCTTGTCAAGACTTGGACTAAGTTCACAGACTGTTCAGTGTTCAAGGGTTCATAAAGATTTCACCAAACGTCTGTAGAGTATGGGGGGAGGGAGGGTCTAGAGCACTTAAGACTATTTATTTTGTCAAGATTAGGTTAAAAAAAAGCCAACACAAAACACTGGTGTTCAAATCACGTATCTTAGAGTCCTTCTTTAAACTTACTTAAAAAAACATCTTCCACCTGGCAAATTTTAAACTTTTTCCTCAACTCTGTCCCTAGATACTCCTCTCTGTCCTACCTGCTCCTTTCCTTCAGCAATAAATTCCTCTTTGGCCAACATTGCATGGCTTCCAGGCATCATTTAGCGGTCTCCATACTTATCATCAGTTGCTCTTTGTGTAAGGAGCGAGAGGCCAGGACATCTCCAGTGCCTACACATAGGGGCACAGGAGCAGTAGGGAATCTGCTGATTTCCAGCTTCTCTCCCCACTGGCAGCAGCTCACCCAGCTGTCAGGGAAGGGGCTGGGAATGAGGGCAGCAGAGCAGCCTTTCATGGGTCTTTTGAACTAACTTTTGTTACTTAGTTTAAGTAACTGCATATTTTGATAAACTTTCTCCATTCTCCTCTTGTAGCCACCACATTTAAGATGTTCTGGTCAACAAACTGAAATAAATACACCGTTTCCATTCAAATGTAACTCAAATTTCCCAAATATATATATATATAGAGAGAACTTGATACAAAGAACAGATTAACAAACCGTGAAAATGCCATGTGTAAACGTACTCATGAAAGTGCCAAATTAAGAATTTGCTAAAATTAGGTACGGTCACACAAATGTTTAAATAAGCAGTTCAGTATAACGTAACGTACTGATATGCAAAAAAGGTAAATACAGTGACACCTTCTCAGCTGCAAAACAAAATTCTTCATGGTGAATAACCAAGGAGAACCAACCCAGCTCTAGGAAGACAACTACTCAGTACAAAATAAATTTAACACGCTCCCTGCTACCATATGTAGGTGACCCTCAGCATGGCAGCACAAGCCACTTCAAACCCTCCATGCTGATGGAGCCCAGTTTCCACACAGATACAGGATTTGAGCACAGAAAAAGCCTGCAGGTCAGAGATGTCAGATGCTGGCCTGGGCTTTCTCTTGCCCCAAATCAGTTCCCATTTAAAACTCTGGTTTACCACCAGGGAGGTAAGTGGGGTGGTTTGCTCTGCCCTCCCTTCCCACTTCCCTCCCCAGGCCACACATGAAGGTAATGAGATTGCATAATAAGAATCAGATGAAATGCCATTTACTGCTTTCAAGCTCCTACAAGAGCTGCACTTTGGTCAGAGGCCTCTTTGCACAGGCACTGCACAAGGAGGCAACCCCCAAACCCTCCCTGCTCAAGGCTGTTCTCCTCAGACAGCAAGAGCACTTAACTTTGAGGCATCTTATATCCAATAAGACTAATGCTTACTGTTGTCTTTTTTTCTGGAACAAAATAAACCCCACTTTGAACAGTGGAGGAGAGGTCACAGATAGCCCCCCATGAGCTGGATCCAGTCTCTGTACGCCCATTCTTACAGCCAGGGAAGAGATGAATTTGTGGTGCCGCTACTTGCAGTTTAACTGGGTACGAGTCACTCTCCTGATGAAAACAAACATTTTCAATATGCAGTGAACTACCCAACTACAGATGAGATACCTCAGTGGCAGAGAAAAGAACATTGAAGGGCTCCATCTTGATATCCTAGGCAGTAATTTCACTTACAGTGAAGCATGTACACTAGCATTTACATGACAGTGATCCGACTGGAGCCTAAGGAAATAAAAATGTTGCCATTCCAAATAAAAATTAACCAAAATTGCTGAACATAATAGCTGCCCTTCCTCCATTTACAGCTTCTAGAGCAAGGCATTTGAGCCACAAGAGCTGCAAATAGAGACTCTAAGCAAGACCAGTCAGGGGCCAAGCTCTGCGTTTCCTAGGAAGATGAGCACATCTAGCCCAAAACATCAAACCAGCGGATGGAGGAAGCTGAAGAAATTCAAAGGTCATTGAGGGAAACGGTTTTGTCCTGGCCCTGAAATAAATCAAGACAGCACTGTCTCAGAAAAATCATAGTTGAAAAGAGGATGAGGACATTAAGGAAAAGCAGAAGATCAATCCTACTGCCTCCCACTGCTGGATTCCAGCTGCTTGCTGAAGGTGAGACTTTATATATTCACCGTAAAGGAACACTGCTTCCTCAAAGAAATGCTTAATTCTTTAGGTCACCCTGCTTCCTAATGTACATAACCCAGATAACAAATGAGCACCCAAAGGCATGCCTGTATTTCAGATGGGAAATGTTACTGAGATCAACTGCTGACTTTCATTTTTAAAAAAAACTAGCTTAAAGACTGATATCTGTTTGTTGATTTGGCCTCCCAGGTCCTTGAATCCACTTGGTTATGTCCAAAGAAAAGTCTTTTAAGGACACTTTAAAGTATACTGGCACATACTTCACAAGGGAAAGCTATTCTTTTGCTCTTCATCCCGGTGACAGACAATCCCAGGAAGCTGCAACTCTTGAGATCTCTTGATCAGCTTCTGTAATCACAGTCGAGCAGCAAGGTCAAAAAAGAAACAGTAGCTATAAAACAATTTTTAACACTACTTTTTTTTTTTTTATTTCCCATCAAGAGTTATATTGCGAGACTAGAGAAAATGTCCACAGCTTCTTTCAGAAGGGAAGCATTTATCCACTTAAATTTCAAAGTCTGTCCTTTCTTTTTCACTTTAATGCTTTTTTTCCTTCCACAGAGCAGGGAGAAGAGACCCAAAAAAAAGAAGAAAGAAAAAAAAAAAGAAGAAAAAAAAAAAGAGAGAAGTGATATATCGTGATCCCAGCCAGCTTCCTGTCCTGGTTTGCATCAACAGTGTCATGAAATGAAGAATGACATAATATGCAATAGTTCCCCTGGCTTTGAAAAACATATGTTAGGGTGGCGCATATACTCCAGGAGACTGCAGCCAGAGTAGCAGCCAGAGTACACAACTGGAGCACTCAGTTTCCATTTATGAAAAACCTCAGAAGAGCATTTTTAAGCAGAAGTTTAACTTTTAACATATCTTTATCCTACTGAGGCTTAACTAATGCTTATTTCCCTTTTAAATTAATCTTTTTTTCATAAATTTTCTTTCACATTCCTAAGGGTGTAATCCCCACTAGATCAAAATTAGCATGAGGACTTTTACTGCAACGCCAGGATTTCACTCCCAGCTATGAATTTTCTTCAGAATAGCTTGGGACAAACAGTGTCCTCAGAGTGGCGAGAGCGATACACATGTAGTACAAAACTTGTGCCCTTGCTGTGCACCCCTGCCTGCAACCCCTGCAAGAGGACTGGGCCATGCAGGGAGTGCAAAGGCAGCACGAAGTCCAAGGGACATTAGCCAAAGATCTAGATCTAGAATCACCCAAATTAATTACAAGCATATTTTTGCTCACTTCCCTTATTAGTTCCTCCGTCTTTCTTTTTTCCCCACTATCAAAAATCATGAGCAAAGTTACATGCAAGTCCTTCAAGAGCAGAGCACAGAGACTCCCAATATGACCTGGTTCCTCTCCCTCCTCCTCCCCAAGCACTGGTCCAAGAAAGTGGTTGGAGATCCAAGTTTTGCAGAAAC
This sequence comes from Jacana jacana, assembly GCA_013400555.1. NCBI lineage: Eukaryota > Metazoa > Chordata > Aves > Charadriiformes > Jacanidae > Jacana > Jacana jacana. Next base: position 142,849 of record VZTM01030340.1, on the reverse strand, counting down.
CAGTACAAATAAACAAATTTGATGTGATGAACTTCTTGTTTTTATTTTCTTTTTTTCTAACTATTCCAACTGGTGCTGCTTCAGCCAACTCACATGGCTTTTTCGCTTGTTTTTCTCAGTGACATCCTTGCTGTGTTTTTCCTTACTGATGTCTGAGGAGAGCCAGGAGACAGCAAAGGTGATCAGACTACACTTAGCAGCCTGAAACTGCCAAATCCCTGATTTTGATATGATTAAAATAATTTTACATGTTATTTTCTGCATTATGCAGCTGTTAACTGGAACTCGGAGGAGCTGCAAGCTGGGCATGAAGTAGGGAGAAGGAAGATAAGGGTGCTCTGCATGATGACTTCCACATAGATGCAAAAGCATCATGAAACTCAGCACACGTGCACTGTATGGGGAGGGGGAGTCTGAGAGGAGGCGACAGCTTTAAGTCCCTCTCCATCCTGCTCAATAAATCTGTGTCTGACAGATCCCCACAGGCCTGTATATCATTTTCCCTTTTAGTAATTAGGCAACCAGCTGCAATTCCTTGGCTAGAGCCCAGTCAAACTTCCCATACTCCTACAAGCTTCTCCAGCAAATAGCGCTAAGAAACAAAGAAACTGAACACAAAATTTAGCATCTGACAAACTCTTCCATGTGTGACCTCTGTACCAGGCAACCTGTGAATCTATATCAGACTGACTCTCTGCATAAGGTCATGACAAGGAAAAAAAATGGATCTGGCCAATCTATGAACTTTGTTTCCCACAAAACCTTTCCCTTTCCTTGTCTCTCCACACATCGTCTACCATTTCTGCTCCATTTGAATGAACAAATCCCAAGTTAAGCATGCGTCATCTATAGGAGGGTAGTCCCTTGTTTAATTCTGATGAAGATGCAGCTAATTAAATACTTACTGAGGGAAGCATATTGCCCCAGAAAATATTTTGACAGAGCATGAGAACTTAATCTCGGAAGCAGAGTGCCAGTGTCAGAACTCACTTCCTTTCTGTTTATCCAAGATAACGAACTATAGCTTCCCGCAAGGCTTCCCCTTCCTCTTTCTTCCAAGAAAAAAAGTTATTCTCTCAAGAGTTTGCTAGCATGTTGAGATCTGTCACTTCTTGCTTGCAAGAAGCTAGGAAAGAAGAGTAAATCTAACCTGGGCATGCCAATCTGCCACCAATGAGTGTAGAAAACTTTGACTGCTGTCCCATCTATCTTCTATCTGCTGGAACACTCTATTTAAAATAAAATTTTTAAAAAACAAAACCCCAAACAAACAAAGATCCAAATGATTCCCCAGCAGGCACTGAATTTCTGTGCTATATGGGCACCTGAGGTGGAGGTTTGTTTAAAGCCTGTGAGCTAACTTTACCCTTAAAACTTGGCATCCTTTGAAGATTCTTCTTTCAAAGAAAAGGTAAGGAACATGTGTCTAAGGGCTGCACGGGAGCAAAGACTGATCCATTTGGGTCCACGCTCTTTGGAAAGCAACAATGGAGATGCGCCTAAATCCACTTTTATGCCTATTTCACAATGTCTAGACAGTTTCTATAAGAAGCAGCATATTTCAGGATCAATCTAACTCTGAAAAAACCCAGCCGGTGCTGAGGTAGCTTCTTACCAGCAGTGAACCGTGAAATCATCGCTCCCTCCTGCTCTCTTCCCAAGCCCCACATCCCATTTCCTCTCTCTGTCTTCGATCCCATCCCCAACATTTTCACCAGGGAGCAACACTCAATATTAAACCCACGGCCTCTTCAAACCTAACCAGATGGGCAACAGTGGTTCATATCTTAAATGAATCTTGAGAGGACCATTCAAAGGAGATGAAAGAACAGTGGAAGAGAAAAAAAAAAAGTCTAATAACCTTTGATTCACCTTTCAAGATAGTGAAGAGACAGCACATTAGTTTTGTACAGAGTAGAATTTGGGGGATCACAGTCCTCATCCCTACAGACTGGCTTGATGCTCTGCTGTTGGCGATAGCTTCAGTAGCTTTAACTCCTAAGTTAGAGAAAAAAATTAAAGAAAGGACTGCTGGGAATGACATATCTCTGAAGATGGCAGGGATCATGTTAGGGTGATACCAAATCAAGTGCACTTAAAAACAGTCCATGCCATGATGCTTTGTTCTCTCCAGTAACAAGATACGGCACACCACAGCTTTTCTGTAGACAGAAGATATTGGTAAAGGGTCCTTCTAGGTTACTTGACAGATGCTTTAGCCTCTCTCCAAAGGGCAACAGGAACGTGAAATTGTGTAGCTGTGTTCCCCTGATAGGTGCCCACTCTGTGCTGGGGTGTGTGGGTAGAGGCATGGGCAGACTGGACCATAGAGCTCCTGGACCTCTTGAGCATCCAGATGGGGAACAGCTGTCTGGCAAAGTTCATGCCTGATGGAACCACCTTGGATGTGCCAAGAGGGAAGGTTGCCATGGTGAAACAGCTGAAAGAGGCAGGTAGCTGGTGACACAGGGTTACCTAGCACACCACATTAAGGTCCTGTCACTACCACTTTATGTACACCGATGGGGGCCCACAAGTGTGACTGTGGAGACGCCAGTTCCTGATCTTCCTTGCAAACCCTTAATTAATTTCTATGCCCTCTAAAGCTGTGCACAGATATAGCAGATAACCGGGCAGAAAACATTAACAAGAGCAGGCCCCTGGGGTGAAATTAGGCTCCACCTATGCCTTGGAGGATACCAGCCCCATCCAAGATTGCCCTAAAGGAGCTAGCTGAGGACTTAGGTAATCAATTTGGTTCGCTGCTCAGGGTGTCCTTTGCCCCCAGTTATTCATCACTGCCCTGCCTAATTCACCATAAAGGAATTCCTGAGGAACTGCCCTGCCGTCAGGAAGGCTCTGTTTATTCAAAGGAAAGACCAAAACGCACCAATAATTGAATTATTTCACTTGGCACAGACTGCTTAATTTAAGCAGATTTCTATAGCAGAGCAGCCTCTTTGAGGAAAAAGAAATAAAAGGAAAAAAAAAAAAAAAAAGAAGGGAACAAGAATAATAAAGTTTCTTTTAATTAGCTACCAGAAAACAAGATCTGGAGCTAGAAGAGACCACGTGTAGCAAGTGCTGAGAAAGCAAGCCCTGCTTTGCTGTGGACTCATTGGTGTCATGCACATACTGCAGCCAGAGAAACTGCTGTGAGTCTGATCGTACTGGTCCCCTTCGGATTCATAATTTATGCCACATTTCTGGCACACCTGGGTTGACCTGGTGCCTGTCTTTATCTTTTGCTTAAACTTACGCTATTTTCCCTTATTTTCATGTTTTAAGATGAGGTACTTCTACTCACAAAATGTCTGAAATATATTGGCTAATACTGGCAGAATACAAATTATTATTAAAACACCACATGCATTGGCACTGATATTGTCTTTGTAATGTATTATAGCACTATAATGATATTTCTCTTCCTCAACATTTCCTACAGCATTTCATCCTTGCTGCAAGCAACCACTCTGCTCATCAGAAATACCCACTGCTGCAAGGCAAACAAGCTGTTTATACTTGCAAATCGTATCAGGACTCAATATTTACAAGAGCTGCGGTGTAAAATGTTAAATAGAGCTTTCACTGCTCCCTTTGGGCAATTGCTGTTTAACCTGTTTATTCCCCCCCTTCAGAATTTCAGAAAAGGAGCTGTAGCAGAGCCTCAGAAAGAAAGGTGCACGTTTAAAGTATTTCAACTCTAACCCAGTGATTACAATACAAACCTAGCATTATGCTTCCCAAAGCATCACACGGGACAATATGAGACTAAAACTAAATAAGAGGACATTTGATAGAAAGCCAGGAAAAAATTGGAAGTGTAGCCCACAAGTTTCAGAGCATAATGATCTCCCTCTGATAATATCTTCCTCTTTCTTGCAAAGTTACATTAAAACATAGGTTGCACAGACACAAATAGACACTCCTCTACCACAGCCACTTGGCTTAGTTATATCACCAAGTTTAGTATTTGTCACTATTCATGTCTCTAAAAAGCATCACTGTAGGAGTCCTTTTCAACACAGACTTCCACAACATGTTGTTCCTGACCTGTACCATGTACTTAATGTCAGAGACGCAAAATAATCTTCTCCAAATTATTTGTATGAAAGCTTCACACTCTATCAATTAAAGCAGGAAATGGGATGTTAAAGAAAAAGCCCACACTCAGATTTTCCATAAAACCTTTGCTATTAATACACCCAGATTCACTCCATGCTGTGTTTATGATTAGAAGCCTTTGCGGAAACATCAGCTGGTTAATAATCGTCTACATCTGTCACAATATCCCATTTATGCCTCAGCCTACATCCTTCTATTGTTTTATTAGCTACCTTCGATAAATGATTGTCAGAATTATTTCCTCTTCCTCGTTTGCAGAAACAATTTGAGGATGAAAGAGAAGAAAATAAAAGCCCAAAAGGTGACGCTGTCATGTACCACAATTGAGATGGTAAATAAGAGAGATTTGTAAAGGTCTTGTGTATTGTCCAACCAGTAAAACAGAGTGTTTATTAACTAGATTTTACAGCCCAGCCAGCCCCCTGAGTTATTAAGGGCTAGCCCTTTCTCAGGGTTCATCCTGGGAGCAAACCCCCATTACTGTGGTGGCAGAGGGCACAGCTCCATCACCCTGGGAGCTGCCAGCACTGCTGGCCACTGCCCCTCAGCATGGCAGGGGCCCGAGGCAGCAGGTTTCTCCAGGCCCTCTATTCAAACCTGTGTCCTGGGAGTATTTATATATAATTCATAATGTTGCAGCTACCTAGCCTGCAATGGGGACCAAGGCCACAAACCTCTACAGAAGTGCATCAGATAAATGTGCAGTTTGGTTCAGTACTTTCATGACTGGCGTCACCCAAATCCCTGTTCTGCTAAATTCATTAAGTGGACAAAAGAAGCTAAAGATCTCAGTTTTTCCACTGAGATCGAAATAAATTAGTAGGACAAAAATGCAGTCTGGACTTTGACAAGAAAAAAAGGGAGGGAGAAGAACAGCATACATTTTGCAGGCAAAAAGAGACCTAGGACCACTTTAAGAGTCAGGACAGTTTGCAGATTGACTTGCCCCATCACAATCATTGTTTTGTTATTTTAAACAAGGCACATTACCATTTTCCTACCAGAGGTAACACATCCTCCTCTGATCAAACCAAGAGAGCTGAGGAAAGCCCAGGAAGCCTGAAGCAGAGCATGCAGGCACAAGGCTACATGGCCTTCACGTTGAAGCCCCATCACAGCCTTTGCAAGGAAAAAAGACCCTCACACTGACCCTGCAGGGACCACGACCCCCTTCCTTGAATAGGGTTTGGTTCCCCTCCCACAGTTGCCCTCAGGAGGGAAGCAATGGGGGCACACTGCTCTAAGGCAGTCTGAGCTGCTGGGTAACATTACCCATCACAAAATGCCGCAAGAGAACAACTAGCACTATTGAAAGTTAGTGAATAGCAATGATAACAGAGGTAGTGTTACCAGTGTCAGATGGTCTCTTTTAAAAAAACAGATTGCAGAGTTTACTAGAGGCAAAAAATGTTTCCAGCCACCAGGTGAGAAGCAGAGGAAAGATGGTTCTTAAATACATACAACAGTTGTCTTAGGGCAATCTGCAATCTGCTGGAAACTTGCTGCTGAAATCACTCAACTGATCTACTAAAAAGTCATTACAAATGAGCAAATGTTGCTGAAAGCAGTGTTTCAGGCTGTTTGTCAGGCTCGCTTTTGATGATGCCTGTTGCATATTAAGGCATTTGATGCACCCAGAAAAGCACTAAAAGGAACGAAAACAATAGCAATGTGCAGAGTATTATCCGAGCCTTCATTTGTGAGCAAGATAAACACCGTTTCCACTCAAACCACCTCATGTTTTGTTTTCCCATTTAAAAAGGCAGGCTTTACTTAGTGCTTTAATTAACTAAGTCTTAAACACCAGCACTTGACCAAGAGAAAAGAAAGCATGAAAACAAAACAGCATTGTTTTGCGTGGTGTCAAGCAGGAGAAATATTTGTGAAGTGCAAATAATACACGCAAGAAAACAGCATGTTCTGTGCTGGGGGGTGGGAATTGCCAGTTTCCCCAGACAGTGTGGGATGTGGTCCATCTATCTTGCCTCACACCGAGCAACAGAGGCATTGGTGGTTTCTAGTCCAGGGGTATTAAGAACAGATAGTTCAACACAACTCTGAGTTTTGCTCTGTAATAGGGCGTTGAAGGACATGGCTGACTGGAGCTGACTTTTGGGTAAGTGTGCAGACAGGGCAACAGTGCCTTGCTCTTTGCCCACAAACAGAAGCACTTGCTAAAACAAAAACCTTTGCTGATGTAATTGAGATGAAGGGTTGAATAGCCACAGGAGACGGAGTACAAGAAGAGAGAAGAATATGATGGCCTGACCCTTGGACTCAGCAGGGAAGGGCAGAAGTATATGATCATCTGCACCTCAAGACTGTGGTGGCACAAAGCCCTGCAACCCGCAAAGGGCTCACCTGCTTCCCATGGAGACCACACAAGGGCCACTCCTGTTTTGAGTTCCCTTCTGGCTACGTGTGAGCCCATGACAGCATCTTCACAAGCTGAGCCAGCAAGAATTAAACTATACTTTTTTTCTCCTTCCCCCTTAATTAAGTGCACGCAAATGTTCAATTCCAATTTTCATCAACACTTAAATGTCTCTAAAACAAATATGTTTCATGCCATTCTCTATCCCTCCTCCTCTCTGTTCCTCTGCAGTTTAACTCTGAGCAACCTCACAGCTGGAGGAGCCGGTTCCCAACTTACAGAAGCCAACCCAGGCCGATCTTGAGCATAAGGAATACGGGCATAAGGAATCCTCTACATAAGGAAGTCATGTGTGGGCAGCAACCTCAGGGCCAAGGCTGGCCACCAGCTGAAGAGCAGGTATAGCCATGGCCACTTTTACAGGAACACCCCAACCCAAAAGCCAGCTTTCAGAAGGGAAAGCAGAAGCTGTTGCTGCCGTGCAAGCCTCCCGGTGCTGAGTCTAAAAGCAACATGGTCACAGTAGCAGATGTTCAATTCCTGACTGGTGGCAAAGTCCCAGGGAGATATCTGTAAGATCACTCTGTGGTAGAACCTCTGCACCCCACTAACCTCCACCTCCCCAGTACTCCTGCACCCTGGGGGTGACCCAGCAGCCCACCCCAGCCTTCTTTCAAGTTTTACAAAAACCCACTGGGAGCTGCCCTGGAAACAAGCCAGTCCATGACAAGCACATTCTGGAGACTCACTCCCCATCCCAACCAAACATAGTGCCTCTCAGCACCATAACCGTTTCATTCTTCTCTAGGATTTGATGAGGTAAGGAGAGCAAGGCAGGCACATCCTAGAACAGCTAAAGCTATGGCTTTGATCAGTATTTCACAGAAGAAAACTATAAAGCAACAGCCTCTATGTAGGCTCATGATGCCCTTGTCAAAATTTCAAAATAATCCAGAAGAAACATCCCGTTCCTGCACATCCGCTCAGGTGCACAGCAGCAACTGGCAGCAGAACCCGCCTTCCAACACAACCACTTCTGTACAAGAGAATGAGGAAATATCAGGCCTTTCTGTGTCCTACAACAACTACCTAAATTCCGGTTTTAGATCAATTTCACTTTAATGTACCGTGATTTGAGAAGCCACAGTTACAAAAATGGAAAACACCCGTGAAGCAATATAGACTTGCTCAAAAGGCTGCCTATACAGAAAGAGGCTTCTGGATTTAAATACCAGATTCAATACCACGGGTTTGCACCTTTGATCACATTTAGCTTCTCCAACAGCAAACTGAAAAGAATATTATTTAATCTATCTGGGTGGGGCTTGCAATGACTGTCTGAATAACAAACAGGTCTAACAAGGCCAGTCACATAACTGGACAAGACCTTTTTTTAAATACAGCAGTAACCCCATCTCTAAGAGCAGCATTAGCTCAACAGACCTAACATATTCTGCAAATCAAAGATAATTCATATTATAATTCACACTGTGTTCACATTCATAATATAATTAATCATAAATATCTCTAACAACCATTGTTCACGCAGCATATCAAGAGACGTCTCAACACAAGTGTGATTCACAACTTCACAGGAATGCTGGTGGAAAAGTTTTGCTATCGCTGTGAATGCTGATAATTGTATTACTACTGAGAATAACTCGCAGGAAGGCAGTGCCTGCTAATACTGGATGAGCGTTCTGCATCTGAAAAAGGGAGAAATTTCCAATTCTGAACCCACTGCAAATATATGAACCTCCTGGATCAGATTCTAATCGTCAGGTTCTCGCTACTTTGTGTGGGCTCACATTTGCTGCTAACATGTCAACAAGGTGCTGTGGTCTGTAAAAACTTGTTGGAAAACAACACCTGGAAAATTTTAAAACTTCTTTTACAAAACGTAAAAGTAATACATATATAGATATATATGTATTAACCAAAGGTTTTGATTAAACTATACTGGCTAAAGCCTGTAAGAAGTACAGAGTGATAGAATGCAAAGCAGAAGTGTCATAAGAAAATTAAAGTATGTCTTAGCACAAATGTTTGTGTGCTGTCCCTGTGTCAGACACATGCTCTGCAGCCCTTCACACACCAGGACAATGGCTCCCAAAGTGGCGGAAATGGCACCATCCAAGAATCCCAGCAACATTAGTACTGCAGCGTTTCCTGAAACCGCGACAAGCTATAAACAACCATGGAGAACTCAGCCTGAAATGCCATTTTGACTCCATGTGTGCAGCAACTGAACAGTGCGTGAGAGCCAGTATTTGCTCGGAGATAGCAGCACGTGACCCTGCCACACAGCACAAACCTGCCCAAAGTGCTGCCCACTACCCCGAATCACTTTCCTGTACCGGGCATCTCCTGCAGCAAGGAAAGGGGTGGGTGGGGTGGGTGGGTGGAATTCATCTCCTCTTCCCTGGAGCTATGCAAGGTGAGACTTGACAAGGCTCTGGGCAACCTGGTCTAGTTGGGGGGTGTCCCTGCTGACTGTGGGGAGGTCAGACTAGATGGCCCTCGAGGACCCTTCCAGTCTGGACCATTCTATGGTCTCAGCTAACTTCGTAAATCAACTAGTAATCCCAATCCCTGCTACTGTCAGTGGAATGACCCAGGCATTTCAGAGACTAACTCATCCCCTTTTAATTAAGTGTCAGACATGGCTGGGCAGTATTACTAGCTATTCTCTTCTGAGTAGTCCTACAGCCAGAACATACCTACACCTCATCTCTTGCTATGAAAATACAAGATAAGCATACACATTGACACTTTCAACCACTATTTTTCCTGGAAATAAGCCTTTCCTCTCCTGTGACAAGCTGCACATCTTTCAGTAATTGAAAAAAAAAAAAAAGGAAAGCACCTGATAAGGGTATCCTGTCTGCCTTGAAATAAGTCTACTTCTTTTTCCAACAAGATAAGAAACATCTGCATGTACAGGCGTTGCTACACAAAAGCCACCTCCCTTCAAGGAAGGGCCTAACTGAAAACTCAATTTCTACAGTTAAAAGAATTCTTGTGAACGTAGCCTGGTGTAGCAATTCAGGTATGTACAACTTGAACAATGAAGGGGTGCCAAACTGTTCCATTATGTACAAGCTATGTCTCTTATTCAGAAACTTGTCTCATAGTTGCCTTTTTGCTCACTAAGTAATCATAAAACACAAACTACGCCTTCCTGTGCTTCCCAGATCTTTTTCTGACTATTTCTTCTGACTATTCTTCTCCATCACCTTCTCTTCCCATCTTTCCTTACCTTCACATCACAAATTTCATCTGCTGAATAACTATTATCCATCCCTACTTCCCCTCCTGCAGAAGTCCCCCTTCTGTGACACACGGTTGCTCCCTCTGGCTCTGGCCAGCCATCCCACTGCTCCTCCTCTCCCCACTTTTCTCTCTGATCACAGCCTGAGAACAGATCTTCAAAACCCAAACACTTATACATGAGAGGCAACATGGCAGGTTGGGTCTTGTCTGCTTGGTTGACCTCCAGCAGCTTTCTGCTTCAGGTGATGGTTTGAAGCCAGCTGCCTGAGAATGGGGCTGAGCTCCTGGTGGTAAGGAGCTCCTCTGCTGCATGGCGCCATCCATCGCAACTGCCTGGCTCTCTCCTTACCTTTACCTCACTGCATCACTTGGTTTTTGCAACCTGACCTTTAGGATATGGTAACACTTTCTGCCACAGCTATGCGCTACAAATCTCTCATACAAGGAGGACTGAGGACATCCAAGCCAAAGACTGTGAGACTACCAGATGGCCATGCTGTCATCCTGCGGGTTTATGTGGGCTTCTCCCACTCACTTCCTTGGACTTCAAGTTCCTCTGCCCACCCTGGCTAGCAAGAGCATCAACTTCTGTTATATTTCTTCATTCCGTCTGTGTCATGGTATCAAAATCAACTTTCAATAACCTTTGAGCAGCTATCTTTTCTTCCACTATAACAGATTATTGAAGATATCAAAACAAAGCACTATTTCTTAGACAGAGATAGTACTGATGCTCTGAAATCAGACAATCAATCAGCATCAATTTTCCCTTGCAACAAAGTTATTTCCAGCTGCCTCCCTCCCTCCAGAAAGCTCCCCAGGCTAAAATGCACAGTGACACCCAAATTGCTGGGCTGTTTTTGCGTTTGCTTTTGTGTTGCTCTGAAAATAGAGAGGAGAGGCACAAACACGTTCCAGTCACCAGCTGAGAGAGGAGCAGAGGGACTCCAAAGGTGACACAAGCCATCATGGAACCCCAGCATCCAGGTGAGCAGAGCTAGGTCCTTCCTGTCCAGACTTGCCCAACTCCATGCACCACTCACACCCCAGCTTTCCCTGACCCATTCAAAGACCTGGACCTGGGAGAAGGTCACCATCAAGGCCTTTTTTAAGGGCATTAAGAAGGGCTCACCCAAAAAGACAACTCTTCATGTATTTTGGCATCTTGCCTTACAGGGAAGGTTATCTTCCCTTCAGCAGGTGCCAGCATCACGGGGGGAAGTCTGGGAGGGATCCCCTTTCCTGCAGCTGCTCAAACAGCTGCTGGGCACTATCTGGTGACCAGGCAAATCCTGGCACCAGCTGCCAACAGGAACCCCACCCTGGACCACTGCTGCTCCCTGACATGCCCGATACTGCACAACCCATCTCCAAATGCTCCATTATCTCACCAAAAGCCTCGGAATGCATTTTCACACAGGAACTCTACAGCAGTGCAAGGTCTGAAAGCCCTGCTCACCTTCCCCCTTCCTCCTCTCTCTTCTGCAGCTTTCCCTCCTGCAGGGAGGGAGATTTGATTTGTATGAGTCAGGTACAGAAATACAAGCACCATCATCCAAATAAACAGATCAACACATTGTAAGATGGAATTATTTCCATCTACCATCTTCCTCTCTTTAGCTAGCAATAACCCCACTGTGTATTCACACATGATCTTGCTGAGTCTAGGAGATAAGCTACCCTGGACAAGTGACACATTCTGAATCTCTACCAGCAAAAGAATGGCACCATTCTTTATCTTTTACACTGGTGCAATGGAGAACCCAAGTGAAGTCCCCATTTTTTTCCATTTGTTTGAAAAGCTTGCACTATAAATAAGTCACAGAATAAAAGATCACGATGGTAACACCTAGGAAAAAAAGTGACAAACTTCAAAAGTGGCTCAAACAGTTTCCTTAAATAAATGGAAATTAATTTGCATTTCTTCTCCCCATGCAAATTGTAATTTTTTGATTGTTTGGTTTATTTTTTTTTTTTTAGTACGTTTTTTCCAGGTGTGCATGAAGGAAGTAGGAATGACACTACAAAAGATACAGGCACAAAACAATATGAGTCAAAATGGTTTTTAATAAAAAATAAAACATTTTTTGATTTATTAAAATGATCAAAGATAATAATTCTTTCATTGATACTATTGGAACTTTCAGAGAACTACTTTGTTCAGTTATTTAAAAGGAAGACAGACAAGTTGAAGAAATTAAAAAGGAAGGACAAACCTAGAAGGAATAACAGACAAAGAAAAGCAGAATATTCTTTTGGTACATAAAGAGACATGGGATCAGCTGTTGGCCAGCCTCATCAAGAACAGATAAAAATGAAATCAGCTTGATTTTCAGTGAGGAAAGCTTTGCATAGGTGTTAGAGAAAGCTTCCTAAGCATAAGGACTTCTAAGACCAAGCTACTTTAGGCAGGTTACATTTACAGGCCAATTAGCAAAAAAAAAAAAAAAAAAAAAAGGAAACGTGGGAGGGAAATGACGTATTGTCCCTTACAATGGTGCTAAAAGCCTCTAGTAACTGCCTGTGCCAAAATGAAACAAAAAACGGTTGTTTCGAGTGTCAGCAGGTTGGATCCATTTTTACAGGAAATAGGCAAAAGCAATCATTTCCAAATAAATAGCACACAGCTTACAACTATTGGCTTTGAAACTTATTTAAACTGTATTTGCTTTAAAATGGGCTTTTCAAATTTAGACTACATTTTGGGAAAAATCCTAGTAGAATTTTTCCATATACTCCTTGCAGAAGTGTTTGGAAAAAAACTTCCCTTAGCTGACAGTATAGCTTTGCATATTTTTTTTCCTAATGAAAACTGATCTTCATGACAAAGTCAGTTTTCTGTATAACATACACAGTATTTTGTTACTGTTTAGCCCAAAAGTAAGCTACCACCTCACTGTGTAACACTTGCTCTTTTCTTTCCACAGTCTAGACAGAAGCTGTGACTCTGTAACTAAGGTTTCCAAATCCCTTCAGTTATAAAACCTCAGTTTTAAAATTTCACAACATTTTACCTAATGACAGGGTTCTGACTAGGACTATCAACAACCATAACTGTTTGCTGCAAGAGGCAACACCCAACACTACAATGAGAGTGCCCTCTCCAACCCAGTAGGGCAAATCTTCCACAAAGTTGCCAAGGGTGGGGGGAGAGGACTAAAACCAACAAAAACAAAACACAGCAATGGGTAAACGCTGACCCAGGCCCCACTGATGGTAAAATCCCCAGAGTGTTTATAGAATCATTTAGGTTGGAAGAGACCCTTGAGATCATCAAGTCCAACCATCAGCCCCATTCTACAAAGTTCTCCCCTACACCAGATTCCTCAACACCACATCCAATCTACTCTTAAACACATTCAGGGATGGTGACTCCACCACCCCCCTGGGCAGCCAATTCCAGTGACTGACCACTCTTTCTGGGAAGAATTTTTTCCTAATGTCCAGCCTAAACCTACCCTGCTGCAGCTTGCAGCCATTCCCTCTCGTTCTATGGCTAATTACCTATGAGAAGAGACCAGCACCAATCTCTCGACAATGTCCTTTCAGGTAGAGAGTGAGGAGAGTCTCTCCTCAGCCTCCTCTTCCTCAAACTGAACAGTCCCAGATCCTTCCATCATTCTTCGTAAGATTTGTTCTCCAGGCCCTTCACCAACTTCGTTGCCCTCCTCTGCACTCGGCTCCAGCAGTTCAGTGATGCCAAAACTTCGTCTAGTGAAATTTTTACAATTTTCCACTAATTTGAACTAGTTCAAAAATGAGGCTGTTTACTGCTGAGTGCCACCTGCTACTTCCTGGCAAAGCATGTTCAAACAATTACACAGGGCATATTATCATAATGAGTGGGGCTTTTCATTTACAAATCCAGAAGCACTGTGCTGAAGTGGTAGGGTTATCACCAGTGGAGGGTAGAGGAAAGGGAGGAAGGAGAGGAAGAAGAGAGATGGGTGCACAGACAAGAGGGCTTCTCCAGGCAGAATGGTGGCCAAGGAATGGATGGGGCTCAACTACTCCAAGCTCTATTGTTGCATCTTTTCCTATATGCTGCACAGTCAGTTAGGCAGAAAAAGATTTTGCATTTTGTGCTGTCTCTGAAAACACACACAGAGAAGCACAGCAGCTGGTGAAGGACTATATACCACTGATTTCATCACATTCTGAAAAACGTGGAAGGGAATGTGGTGGGTGAGGCTCACAGGTCCACTTAGGAGAACCAGTCTCCAGCAGTAAAGCAAGGTTTGGGGGGAATTACAGAAATACACTAATCGTGAAGCAGCCTGTCAAGAATTGCAGTCTATTTTCTTTTTGCTACAAAACAAAAATACATGAACTCATGTTCCTTTAGAAAATAAAAAAGAAAGAAAAATTGGTCATGCAAACTGTGTTATTCAGGAAAGCAAACTAGATGATCACAGTGACCATTTCTGGCCTTACGATACATTAATTTCTAAAAATTGTCAAACGTCAACTTCATTCTCTGTGTTTTTCCTCCTGAAGCCCAAAGAATTTAGGAAACCCACCCTTCATCTCCTGAATTTTGCTATAAATCTGTATTCACTGATTCTACAAAAGCCTTGGAAATCAAGTATCTCTTCATTTCCAACTTCTGTGAATAATCAAAACTCTGTTCAACACTATGGCCTTTATTCCAACACACATAAATAGCTTCTTGACTTGCACAAAACCTGAAACCACTTTAATCAATCGGCTATATATAGCCTGGATAAATACTGATTTGGAGATTCTGGGTGCACAGCCAATCCTGTGCTATTTGCTAATACTTTGATCTAAATTCACATTATTTTAAGAAGAAATGAAAAATGTTCTGGGGAGAACAAAGACAACAGTAAAGAAATTACAGGCTGTAAAAGCTAGAGGATATGTACTTTAGCTAAAAATTCAACTTGTTCCAAAAGCATTTCAGGAGACAGAAATACATTTAGACTTATCACAAAATGGGACACAAATATTCACTAATTTGTTATTTTGTTACTCCCACAGGAATTCATTCTTGATTTTTCAGAAAACTACCACTATATTAAGTATATTTAATAGCACTAGTGGACAGCACTGCGGTCTCATTGCGTGTGTGCACGGGTAACGTACTGCTCCATTTCCTATGGCAGCATTATAGCGGCAGTGATTTATGTCTGTGTAACAGAAAAGGCTATTCTGTAGAAATATCACAGGAAATGACACACAGGAAATAAACCAACACAGACATCTTACAATAATTTCCTAAGCTCTAGTGCAGCAATCTGTTGAGCTCCTGAAACAACCCAGATGCTGCTGACACTATGAATGAGCAAGTACCAAAAAGGCTTCCCTCTCCCAGTGTGGTTTCTTGGTGCTGAGAGGAGAACAGGATGAACAAGGGAACAATTTATGGAATGGTTAGTTATTTGCCACCTGGAAACATGCTTTATTAGGTACTGTTCGGTACCATCATGATTCATCTATGGCAATGATGGACAGACAGAGGGACCTTGCAGTCACTGTTAAAAAAAGAAAGATGAAGATTAATGTGTGGTGAATGTCCAAATAATTGCTGGGGAAAAGAAGGCCACGTGGTTGCAGCTAATCACATGCCAGAGCTTTCTTGTCTTCTCATTTGCTTCCCTCCTGAAAGGGGGCCTATAAGGAAGATGGGAATAGACCTTCTGGTAGGGCCTGTAGTTATGGGACAAGAGGTTTTAAGCTAAAGGACTGCAGACTTGGACTAAATATAAGAAATAGGAAAGAAGAAACTGGCACAGGTTGCCCAAAGAGGTGCTAGATGCCCCATCCCTGGAAACATTAAAGGTCTGGTTAGATGGGGCTCTAGGCAACCTGATCTAGTTGAAGATGTCCCTGCTTGTTGCAGGAGCAGCTGGACTAGATGGCCTTTAAAGGTGTTTTACAACCCATCCCATTCTGTGATTCTGTGAACTACTGCCAGTTCCATTCAGCTACCATCTCATTAGGACATTTTCCACTTTAATGGTCAAAAGCATCCGCCTTCCCACAAGCTCCTACTGCATCAGGCAGCAGACAGTAAAAATTCAGTCCCTGCCTTCAAGAGCACTTAAGTTAGAGCAAGATACCAACAGATGCAAAGAAATGATCATGTTTCAGTCAGGTTTGCCTACCTGCAAAAGAAAATTACATTCTGGAAGGTAAATGAACTCAGGAACATTTTTAACATGGATTTTAATGAAGAATGTTAGGATGTAGTTCATAAGGGTTTAACCAATGCATGACACAGACAACTGCTTTTTATCTAAGTAAATTTTACCAGTTAAAAATAGCCAGAAAAAGAAGAAATCTCAGCTAACTATCTGGTTATTGGTCAATATTCTACTATTCCTGCTTACCCTTCACATAGCCTTTTAGTGGAAATTAAAACATATGAAACCACTTATGCAGATAAGTCTATAATATGTTAAAAAACCATGTATCTGACAGCAGTGTCCTAGGCTAAGAATCAGTAAGATAACACATCTCTATAATATTATTTTCTAGGAAAAAAAGAGCAGAAATATTCTGTGACTTTAAATACACAGAGGTCTACACAAGCAGGTTACACTGACACACACTTTAAATGTAATTATTGCTTGCCATTTTTTTTTTCCTTACTCACAAGAGGAATTAGCAGGGCTGTTTCAAGACAGCAAACAGGAGAATATCCATGTCAAACATGGAAGTTTTGAGAAAAATCAGTACCCGTAACTAGGTGAAATGTCCTATAGTAAAAATATATAGAATAAAATTTCCTTCAGGTAATGAAAAAGATATCTAACACTTTCATTGCTACCTACAAACCAAGGAATCATAACATACACATACTGTATAAAACCATCTTAAAACACTGTGGGTGAAATCTTGGTCCCATTAAAGCCGACAGCAAACTTCCCGCAAACTTCAGCAGCAACAGAATTTCATCCATTGTGCCAACTCAAAGCAGAAAAGGGTAAAGAAAAAGCTTTGAAATGTAAAACTAAAACAATAAATAAGATTGCTTTAATCACGACTTCTGATGCCTTCGATCTGCCATTCAATTTCTGCCTCTCCCTCTGATATACCGCCAAGATGAAGGTTCAATGCTTCAGTAGGGGATTTATCAGCCCTTGCAATACGGATCTGGACCATGCCCTGCCCTTTCCGCTGTTTCATGCCCAGTGAAACACAACACAGCAGCTCTTGCACGTTTTAATATCTATCACATTTTAATAGTGTGGAAAAGGATCCACAACATCAAAACTCAGTTTTGCAGTGACTAAATCAGAAGCACTGTATTTCCCAAAACAAGGGAGCAAGTTAGTTTTGTTTTTTTAAGGTTAGAGGGAAGTTCCTCAGCCATCAGTGTGCAATATCCCTTATCAGTATTGCAGGAAAGTGGGTGGCACCATTTGGTTTCCATTCAAATTCTGCTCCAGTCTCAAATAGAGGGGAGCTTTGCAATTATATTGTCACCTCTTCAGATATACTGCAGAGACTTCAAAGGAAGAATGTTTCTGGAAATCAAATGGCTTGGTCGGTCCAAAGGAATAAATATACCTAAAGGCCAAATGTCTTTCATAAGATCCTGAACTCTTAACTACAGCTGTTACTCATACACAAATGATGCACTTCACCTAAACAGCAACGGTATCCATTTATGAAAAGCAGAGCTTTCATTCAAGACCCTAATGAATAGGATGAGACTACATTTAGTGGCCCAGCTGCTCAAAAACTAAATTCTACAGCACTGTGTGAACTTCTACCACATTAGTATTGCTACAGGGAAGTGCATTGAACTCCAGAACTACTGAGTTATTATACATTATGTTTTGGTTGGGTTTTTTTTAAAGAAAAAGAAAAAAAAAAGTAGTGTTATGTTCATAAAAATCTCAAATTTAGCATACCTGTTTTGTTCAGTTTCAATAATTCATTTTTAAAATGCCAACAACATACCAGACAGAACAGTAGCTGAAATTTCAGGTTGTAGAAATATGTGCAACAGTTAAACTGCAAACTGGACTAAGCTCCAGGCTTGTATGTAACAAATATATAGAGGTAACATTTGAGAAAATGTTGTCTTTTAGAGAGAAAATATCCCCTACACATCTCTTTTCAATACTGCTCGCAATGCTTTTGTAAGACATCAAAGGTTGTGCAGGGCTTGAGCACATGAACAAGACTTATAGATTCTGTTTTGAAATTAGGATACTCAGTATCCACTACTCATTTTCTTCTCTGGACCTTCTATTTCCAAGATAATTTTTCTATCCTATTTAACATTATTCCTGTATTACACAGTCACTAATTTTGAAATTTGTCATTCTCCATTACAGAAGTGTAACAGTTTAAGGGACAAGCTCCATATGCAAATTCAACTGAAAATCGTAGGGAACCATTTGATGTACATAATTTTAGGACGGAAAAAGGAAAAACAAACAAAAAACAACCTCTGACACATCAGGATAGGAGACAATATACCAGTAGATCACTCCGTAAGGTTTCATAGGACACTGGAAAGAGGGAGCAGAAGTGAGAGCTCCTCCTCCACAGGAGACTACATCTCTGAGCAGATAAAAAACCAGCAGCTGTCAGAACCTTGAGCAGGGATGAAGCCTGGTGATGATGGTGGGAGAATAGCTATCTATCCTGACTGACAGGGAGCTCAGTTAAAACACCTCTTGGAGAAATGTGAACACAAATACTCCTTCTGCTCCTGTGCTCACACACACGGAGCACCACCGTTTCTGCTCAAGGCCTGGCCACACAGACTGGGAAAAACCTGGGGCGATGATTACTGCATATCAGATGCACTACCAACATGCACCAACCGCCTGCCACCTCGTGTTATGGGGAAGGAGGATGAGCTTTCCAGCACGATGGACAAGCTACATCTTACTGGCCACAGAGCAAGAGCAGGCACAGAGGGAGATATCACAGAGAAAACACAGGTCAGCACCCTGAGCTCCCCCGGGAAGCTGTGTTGCCCTTCCCACATCCCACCACCCCAACAGCTCCTCGGAGGAAAGGTGCTGCTTTGCTCTTTTCATCCCAGCATCTTGCCAGCAGCGCCAGCTTACAGTAGTGTCAAAGTGGATCTACGTCACAGGAAGAGATGCCCTGTGTCTGGAGGGTAGCATCATCAAATTTGTCAGGCATGCCTAAGTTTCCAGTGTCACTTTTAGTAAGGCTGATGATCCTTGCTGCTGGTGCAGTCAAGCTGTGGGGCAGTGGAGGATGAGGCCATGACAGAAAACACTACAGCAACAGGAAGGTTAATGTATAACTAGAAAATGAAGGTAGGCAGTAACTACAGCTGGACAGCTTTGGAGATAGGAACATTATCTCAACTTGAAGTCTTTATGGCCTTATATATTCCTTCTAGGGTTACACTGCAAAAAAAAAAAAAAAATGTACACACTGGGTTGATTTTTTTAGAAAATCAGTAACTCAGTTTTACTGAGTTTATCTATCGTTGCTTGTCAATAAGAGATTGTTTCCTGAACACAGAGTTTAAATAGCAAGGCCACAAGGCTTCCCTCCGTAGACCCATGTGTTCTTCTGCTTCCTCCACTTTTTTTGCACTTGCTCTTGCACGGTATGCCTGAACATGAGTCACAGAGGCTTCCCCAAATAAACACAAAGCTTCTTTCTGCAACATTCCTGCCTTGTTTCACATGAAGTTGGAATGGTTGCTGTTGGTACCAACACTATATGTTACTGAAGGAGTTAAGATTGCTCTGTTCCATGGTTTATGTGAAGGTATCTGGTGCATATTCTTCCCCTCATGTCTGATTAGCTTCCTGATCATTCTGTCACAAATTTAGGTTCCCTTCCCCCTCTGAGTCTACAAACTTTTGTTTGGTATTTTCTCACCCAAGTAAGACTTTCACTTGGAAAGCAGATAAAGAACCAAGCCTTGTTTTTAATTACTTTAACCAAGGAACAATTTGTTACAAGAGTCTACAGACAGAGTTATGATCCTATCTTAATCGAACATCTGAGTCCACAGTCTTACTGCATATTCTGGTAATGCTGGATCATAATTAAACAGCTATTAAAGTAAGCACACAGTGACCTACTTATCTCAATTATACATCAGCTTTGCTTCAAAAGAGGCTCTTCTGAAAAATCAGGTATCCATCTTCCTCAGGCTATAGCATCACTGAAGATCCAGCATGAACACACACCAACAAGTACTTCACTCTTACTACCTTCAGCACATCCGTATCTCACACCAACCAGCTTACATTCCTAACACGGGTTTTCTACACCTCGCACATGCACAAGAAATCGCTCTCCAGAGCAATTTGAGAGTCAGTGTGCAGCATGGGTATCTTGTGTCTTCTGAGTGGTGTCCCAAAGCAAAGTGATGCTTAAAAGCCTATGTGCAACACGCAGCAAGCAGGTTCTTCAATGACACGAACCAGAAGCCCTTGGACCTGGGGAATGGGAGTCTGCCACCCTGCAAAGGGGACGATCCAAGTGCCTCCTTCCAGCGGGGAACTCCACCCAGCCAGGAAGGGCTTGCTTTTGCAGAGCACAAGGAAGGGTGCCTCACTAGGTAGTTTGTGTCCAGCACGAGCGGCCCCTTCCATGTACAGTTCGAGCTGGGAAATCAGCACAGGGCCTTGCAGGATATCAATGAATAAGATTAAGTTTTAAACCACCACTATGTCCACAAATACTTTACTGGAATACTTAATGGCATCCATGCAGTTATTAACAGTAACAGAGTCTGCACAGCTCTGCTTGCACAGGTCGGCAGCTGTAACAAAAATTCAGCTGCAACACAAATGCAGCACCAATGAAACTTGCCACTGCTACTCACTGAATAATTTCAGGTTATAAAACTGAACAGATGGCACTTGTGAGCTTTTTTCAGTATCTTGGACTTTTTAATTAGAACCCTGTTCAAGTCAGTCTGCTCGTCTACAGCAGGAGACCCCAGGTTTCAAAGTAACCTTAAGGAGTCTCATTGCTCTGTCTGATAGAAACCAGTACGTCAGGGGAAGTGCTGCAGGCACAGCTCCTGCTGCTTCCAGCCCAGGAACTGGTCAGTAGGTAATTAACAGAGCAGAATTAAAAGGGATAGCCCAAAAATGCAGCTACGCCTTAGCCAAAATGCAAACTTAATGATTTAATGCACCATACTGCTTTATAATTTTAGGATGCTTTGAGTATGTTTATCATTAGGAACCTCTGTGCTGTAATTTTCTCTTCCATGTCTTCATATGATTCTCAAATTCACCTTCTGCCACTGACAAAGTCACTCTGAGTTTTCACTGCACTTTGGAATGCTTTATGCGATCACAATCAAAAGAAGTGTTAAAAAGCTGAAGAACTTGCAAGGCAATAAATAGTGCATCCAGCTCACAGCACTGAAACAAGGCAAAAAAACACCAGGAAGCTCTGATGGCTGTGGGACCCAATCCCTCAACAGACATCCGTTTCATTAAATTTTAGAATCAGGTCCAATACTTCTTTTTACTAATACAGACTAGACAAACAAACAGGAAAAAAAACCAAACCAAACCAAAACAAAAACAAAAAAACATAT
Source organism: Jacana jacana (assembly GCA_013400555.1). Taxonomy (NCBI): domain Eukaryota; kingdom Metazoa; phylum Chordata; class Aves; order Charadriiformes; family Jacanidae; genus Jacana; species Jacana jacana. The sequence continues at coordinate 121,541 of VZTM01030340.1, read as the reverse complement.
ACCACAAAACCCACCAAGCCTCCAACAGGTTTGCTCACATGAGAAATTAAGACTTTTTATGTGCTGCAGTGTAAAAAAAAAATCTCAGTGACACTCTTAACCTGAGGCAATGCATCATGGCACAACACACCAGAACAGTAAGTCTAGCTGCAATTACAACTGCACAGCATCACAGCTGTCCTATCTTCAAAATCAGTTAGAATTCGACAATTTTGAGGTTGTTTGGGGGGTTGTCTTTCCCTTTTTGAGGAGGGAAACCTGCAAAATTCAGAAGAGCTTCTGGACTGTTATAATCATGTTCAACATAACACTGATCACTCCTGCAAATGTTTGGGTTGTTGTTTTTTTTTCATTTTATAGTATATCCTGAATGTATAAGCTAATATTATAAATAACTTGTCTGTTTTAGAAAAAAATGGGTCAAATACTCTACTAATTTTAGAACAGGAAATGCAGAGCTTATGCATATTCACTTCAGTGGCATTGGTGCTCTCAAGTTCCTTTCAAGTGGCAGAACTCTAAAGTCATTACATTATATACCCTATATATGTTATTTCTAAAATATATATTATATAAATATATATTATACACATACACTATATGTATTAAAATAGATTAATAGCTTACAAAATAAACAGAATACATACATATTTAACTTCTTGCATGTCATATAACAATCAGCTCTAAGAGTCACCTGCCTGGTGTCAGACAGAGAAAAACCTGCAACTTGGAGAGTTCCCTTGTTTATACAGCACAATTTTGCCCCAAAGTGTTTTGTCAGGCAAGAAAAGCAATCCTGTCCTAGCATGGGATGAGACTGAATCCCTCTGAAATTGCAGCCCTCGCCAGTGGATGTGTTTAAGATCACATCTGACAAATTCCCGGGGAATGAGGATGAACTGGATGTGCTCAGGTCCAGCCCTCTCCCTAGGACTCTGTGATGTGCAGAGCTGCCCACAGGCCTGAACTTCCTAAAAGGTGGTTTTGTCAGGCTTGTGCAGTGGATTCATCCTTCAAAGCCCAAACACATCTGGATTTGGTGTTAACTAGTAGCATATATGGTGTAGCAGATAGCCCAGTATTAACAACAATGTGGGGTTTCTTCAACTAATGATAGCAAACAATGCTGAAGCAATTAAAAAGAATGAAAAGTTAAATAAACACTGTCTCGTCACTCTTTTATAAAGCATCGTGATTTAGTCTTTTAAAACCTCTATAACTACCCCACATGACAAAACTAAAGGGGGTGGAGGAATCCTGCCCTCCCATAAGCCCAGTTGCACCAGGTCATTCAAACCCGCAACCAAAGCATCTCTCCCTCTCATATGCCACATGTAAGAGATGTGACTAAACAGAAAGGCATCTGATGATCTCCAGAACTAAACTTTAACACCATTCTGTCCTTTGGGGATAATGAGACATCAGGAATGGGGCATCTCTTTGCTGCTAATTTTCTGTCTAATTCTTGAACAACACAGTCCGCACCAGGAACATGACAAAACTAAAGGGGCCTTTGATAGATGGACATAGATTCATAGAATCATTTTGGTTGAAAGAGACCCTTGGGATCATCGAGTCCAACCATCAGCCCTACTCTACAAAGCTCTCCCCTACACCAGATCCTCAACACCACATCTAATCTACTCTTAAACACAGTCAGGGATCTACCACATCATAACACTCTTAAATAGCTGGGCAGGAAAAAGCCTAAACCCCTCCCTTTCCCTCCTTAAGTATAGAAAACTACATCTATGCTATTTATAGACTTGCACACTTGTCTGGGCTGAAGTTTTGTAAATACAACCTATTCTGAAGTCAGAGGCATTAAGAGTTGGATGAATGCCTCAAGAGAAACAATTCAGATAGCCTGTGTCCCCCGCAGTGCTGGTGTTCACTATTGGTTGACTCCAAAACCCCAAAGGCACCCAGCCAATTCGGAACACTTAAGACCCAGGGACTAAAGCAAGTTTTAAGCTGGTTGTATCTGGACCTTGGCCTACAACAGTTTCATAAGCCAATTTATACATTCAGAAATAAACAAAGCTACAAAATAAAAACAAACAAACCTTGCATAATTTAATTGCTCTCCTCATGCCTTCTTTCCCTCTGCATCCTGGGGTGAAAGCACGGAGGGTGGATGGGGTGTATTCTCAACGCTGCCCTTGACTCTTCACCAGCTGAAGACTTCTTCTCTGGAAGCCTCTATTTTGTAGCACTGGCAATCTGAAAAACAAAAAAAAACTTTTAACACACGTATCCCCAGACACATTAGAAGTAGGTGCTGAATAATTGCCAATGAGATTATTAACCTCTCCCATGCAAAGCCAACAACTCGCCTGTGGAAAAAAAAACAAACAAACACACAAAAAAAAAAAACCAAAAAAGCAGCTGGAAATATCTCTGCTCAATTCATACTTCACTCACGCGTTCTGTGCAGACTGTTCCCGCTCAGTGGCTAAAAACAACTCTCTATATAGAAAGAGAAGTTAGAAACCAGTAATGCAACACGGTACAAACACATGCTTCAAGAGGAGCTTGTGTTAAGGTGTCCAGGTTTCCAACTGAGCAACACACAACCAGGAAAGGTGGCTTGAAATGGGCCAGCACCATGACCAGCTCTTTTCTACAGCAGTGGCACCAACCACAAACTGTGCCTGCACCACAACAGGACTGCAGTCCACACAAAAGCATCTTTGGGTCTGTTCCCATATGTTATTTAAAGCTTCTCACATCCCAGGCCAGACAAGCTATCAAATCCCAGCCACACACCAGTCACAGAGGTCTCCCATGGAAGTTCTCTCACACCAGTTGTGCTGGGCTCTGACAAGACAGCCAACAGCTTTTGGGCAGACCAATACAGAGTAACCAGTTGCTCTTTTACCCACACCACCTGAAAATGGTTAAGACAGAAGACATAAGCTGCTCTTCTTCAATGTGGATACACTGAAGACGGTGTCTAACTGAGCTCCCAAAAGCTGGCAAGGAAAACTTCATGCTCTACAAAGTCTGTCGTTTTCATGCTGCAAAGTGTCAGACTGTATTACAATATTTTCTGTGATGCTTAAATTGGCACGGCTGATTTTTAACAGCTTCTTCACGGCACACAGCACCTTGTCATAAAAATATCCTTATTTCTACAACTTAAACTGACGCACCACAGAATTAAAACTAACGCAAGAATTTTATCGTATTCATGCTTCAAAAGGCAGATCTTACTGAAAAGCCTGGTGATGGAGCCAGTATGCAACAAAACAGATTGTCAACTAAAATGTTATGTGTAAACTTGTATACGAGAGACTAGAGGTTACTCCTCCATCGAAAGCTGTCTAGCACGCAAATAGGACAACATAATACTAGAAGATTTCTCTTCATAAGACTACTCAGTGGAATTAGAGCAAAGTCCCAAACTGACTTCACCAAACAAACAAACAAACAAAAAAAAAAGGCTGTCCCATTAAAATAAAATGCAGACAAAACAGCAAATAATACAAGGTGCAAAACCACCAGACAAAAGGGACAAATTAACGATGAGCCAGCAAAGTAAAGAGCAGTATCAGGCTGCAGGAGACACCCAAGAGGAAACGTGAGTAATAAGGTTCAAGTGATATTTTCCTTAGCTGTTACCATAAATCCACTTGTGAAGCTTCAAATACAAACTAGAGACTTGGTTTTCTGGTGGGGAAGGGCATGCATCTATTTACACAGAACATTCAGATCACCAAAACCCTCCTCATAGTCACTTGCAAGAGACGCACAGCTAAGCGCTGCCGGTATCATGAGGAAGGTGCTCAGATGATCCCTTCCTTCACATAGTTCATAGTGCTGCTGCCAGACATGACATGACATAGCATGACCCTGCTCCTCAGAGTTGCAGCGTTCCCTTCATCATGGTACCCAGCTCCCAAACACCAGCAACTAAGACTCAAAAGACTTGGACAGTAGCTCGCTCTCACCCGCACGATTGCAAAAATCCCCAAACTGAGAACTGCCCTTTTGTTTCCCGTGTTGTAGCTCCCTGCAGAGAGCTGTGCTTGGGCATTTTCCCTGAGCTGCTGGAACCACGTGTTCCAGCTCTTCATGGATGGGGCTTCTTCACTGATGCTTTGATAGACAGAGTGAGACCTAGTTATGACGCTAAATGCAGGACCCGTTTCAGTATATACATGTAATTTTCACAATGCAGAGTTACACATCGCCCTCATGGGCAAACGTGACACCACTGGATTTTTGCTGGTCCATAACTAAAAGGGGAAACGCAGCTGGTTGTTGGATAATTACAGCCGTGGTGACCTCACGGTACTCACTCAGTCATCCCACGTTTGTTAATGTACAGCTAACCCACTTAAAACTGGGGAAGAACAGCAGAAATGAGAGCACAGTGTTTATAGTAGACAGATGCTGTACTTTTGATGTCAATGAACCAATTTATGGCAAAGTAATGCAAGAACTCCCTACCATTCAGATCTTAACTCATAGACTTATTAAGGTCGATATCCCTCTCTGTTTGAGGAGAGCTTCCTGACCAGGGAAGAGGGACAGATTTTCTGAAGTGCTTCCAGCAATCCCAGCAAGCTTCCTCTCAGGGAGGCCACGGTGCTCCCCCAGAAACGGTCGATCAAACAAAGACAGAAATTTGCTGGGGTGAATACAAACCTCCCAGCAATGCTCTGCGATACCAGTTTCTTTATATCTGCGCAGGCTTGAATAATAAGGCTGTCAGCTCACTGAAGAAAGGCAATCATTGAAGAAGCCAAGCCATGGAAGAAGAACCAACTTGACCCTTTTGGTCCCTCGGCTTTTATACTGGGCACAGCAGGTGGGATGGAACAACCCATGGGACAGTTGGGGTCAGTTGACTCGTCCACTCGTTGCCACAGGAACAAGTGTAAGAGCCAAACCAGGACAAAAGCTTAACATCAGGAAAATCTCTAGGCCCTCGAATAAAGGGTAGGATGTTGCTGCATCCATACAGAGATTTACCCATCCAAGTATCTCTTTATAGCAGGCAAGGAGGAAACACATATTTTACATGGGTGGTCTTAAAACATGCCTCTTTCTGCTGTCTCAAAAGTCTTCTAACTCCAAGGATTCCCATCAAACTTCTAACAAGGGCAAAGCACTTCTGAAGGAATCCATCTGAAAAATAACTTTTGTGCATTAAAAAAAAAAAAAATGGGGGGCAGAAGTATAAAAAAAAAAAAAGGTATTAATTAAAAGACAAAGAACTGCCATACCAAAGTAAGGCACATCAACCTCACACATCCTGGGCTGAGATTCTCACCTCCTGTGCTAGACAAAATGACAAAACCCCATGCAGTAAACATGGCAAATACACCACAGGCTCCGCCATGTAGTTAAGGACAGAGAGGTAGGCGTAGCTGCAAATGTCTTAACAGATTAGACAGCAACTACCACGGTATCAGAACTTTGGTTTGTCATTAATATCCTACTCACACTCTCATATTTCTACTGAAGAGGGCGGCACACCAAAATAAATGCCAACAAATGGCTAGCCAGTATGGCAGGGGAGGAAAGACATTAGTCTAAAGCTACAACGGGCCCTTCCACCTCCAAAGTTAGCATGAGTTACATTATACACTCAACAACAACATTTAAGCCACAGATATAGCTCCCCCATTGCTCTCCAGGAAGAGGTGTATGAACACAGGGTAGGTGCCACCTGCATGAGCTGGGAGCAAACACCAGCTGCTGGGTAGGGGTTTGTTTATATTTTTTCTGGGTTGCCAGACATCTTCAGTACAAATTATTGCCCCTGGTTAAAGCCAGCATACAATGTCCAGATGTTGAGTGGTTCAGGAACAAAACTCTACAAGCACTTCCACTCATTTCAGCCACAGTACATCTCCTGTGTGAAAAGAGAGGTGTGAGGCGCTACCAAACCTCAACAGGCCTGGCAAGAAGGAAGCAGAGGGGTGTGGTGTTCATCTGATTGCCCTGGAGAGTTAGCTGCTTGTAGCCAAACTAACAGCAGCACAGTGCCCTCCTATAAGTGCAAACAGCTCTCCAGGATAGTAATGCACACTATATACGTCCAGACCTTGGTCTCTCTATCATCAGACAGGAAAGAGAATTTTCTTATTTTGTTGTTCAACCAACAACCAGTGAACTGCAGCAGTCCAGCAGTTTGCTGCGTGTGGTTTTCTTGGATTCCTTCCGTCCCTCCCTTTCCCCTGGAGAAATGTGGGAATAGTCTGCAGAACAGATGTGATACTGAAAGCTGCTTCTGCTGATGGAAGAGGAAGAAAAAAAAAAAAAACAATCCCACAACTTTTTCAGCCCCAGCAAACCACTCTAAACGTGCCACTGTACTGGGCACAGGCATTCAACGTACACTCAGCAGTAGCACAACCCCTGGGAGTCCAGGCTGTCCAGTGACACACTGAGCATCAGTTCTACTTATGGGCTGTAAACCTTCTGCTCCACAGGAAGGGACCATTTACCGAGAGCATCCTTTTGGCCAGCGTGCCACGGCAGGGCTGTGTCACTGCAGACAGCTCTGGCCAGAAGGAAACAGCCGCCCGCACAAGGACTTCACTTCCCTGTGCCTGGGGGTTTGTTTCGGGAAACTTCACATTCCTGAGCAGAGTTTCGGGCTCTACCCTAACAGAGCCAAGCAGGTATATAAGTCTGGGATGATCCAAGGCACTTCTTTCCCTGTATTTCCTGCTATTTTCAGAATATATTTCTCAAAACGCTTGAGAGTATTTTTTTATTGCTGTTGCTGTACATTTCAGAGGTAGCACATGAACACAAGTGCTGAACTTTTCCTAACCTGTCACTGGTCCTATGAGTAAAAGGAACATCTTGCTACCATTACTTACCTTTAATTCACTGATTCTACACAAAACTAATAATCATCATCTAAAGCCTCTAACTCTCTACTCAGCAGTTCAATTAGAAAGATGATCATTGATTAATCCACTTGAGTTACCCTGGAAAAGGTGTAACTGAACAGAGATCACCCCACCCCAGAGAAGCATGCATAAATGTTCTGCATTAAACTGCTTTCCTTTTTATTCAACTTCAAAAAAAGAGCAAAAACCTAGAACAACTAAAAACCTAAACTTTCAGTGTTAAACTTCTGAGACTTTTTTTTTCCCTTATTAATTAGGAAGTCTCAAATTTTCAGCCTTGAATTTTATAGCCACCTATTTAATATTTTTGAATTATTGTGTTTTTATAAAATAAACAAACCTTGGCTGGAGGTTCAATATGCATTTGCAAATCCCTGCCAAAGAACTGCAGTCATGAATTAGTTGGCTTGGGCAAGCAATGAAGGATGACACTGATACTTAACTGGAATGTACACAGTGTTATGTACATACCACAACTGAAACCAGGTATATTCCCATCCAGTAAATAGTTTCTGAAGTAGTTTCAATGTACCACCTAGGAAGACAATCAAAGAGAAAGCCTTATTTAAAGCTTTCATCACTCCTTTTTAAGGTCTCATCAGATATTTCCCAGCTGTAGGCTGGCCAACAGCCTGATCATGAGCCTCTTAACCCTGAAAAATGAGTAAGCCTTCCTCAATCATATCTGTGCACCAGAGCTCATGCTTCCCTTCATCTGGTAACACTCATTCTTCACCAGCCTCAGAGTCACAGTTGTATGCTGATGCTCTGAACAGCAAGGTCTGACTAACTTTTTCCATGAAAATCCCCTCCTGGTCTCTATACATTAATAGAAAGCATTTCCACGGCATGACCTTCTTGTCCATTGCTGTGTTACCAAGGGGGAGGCCATCTCCTTCCCATAGGTCTAGAGACAGAATGTCTACTCCCTAGGTGATTTCAAGCAAATAACCCTGCTGCTCCATCTCCCTTTATATAGGAATGTCCCCTTTAAGGTGGCAGGTAGGGTTGGTGTCTCAGCTCTGCATACAGGAGCAGCCCAATCCTTCTCCTGGTCACCAGAAAGTGACATTAGGAAGGCAGATACAGAGCAAGCTGGACAGCCAGACTAAGCAGGGCAGGGAGGGAGGGAGGAGCAGGGATTTCTCTTCCATGTCCTAAATTACATGTTCTTATCCTGTTTATGTTTCTTTCCTTACTCAGCATCATTTATTGACTTTCAAAGCACAAGCCACCATGCAGGACACGCCACAGTCCCACAGAACTCCTGGTACGCGGTTAGAAAGGATTTTTCCATTGGCCTCTGTCAACTTAATACATAATCAATACGTGGCGTCAGCAGAAGTCGAGCAAGAAAGCTGATACTACACCAGCATGTCATCCAGAATCAATCCTCTATGAATCCCTTCTCTTTTGCAATTATGCATTGTTTATTTCCAAGTTATTTTATCATCAAGTTAGAGAAAAGACAATAAGCCTATGTTATTGCAAAGGACTGGGGCTGATAATTAAATCCTACTGAGGCTTCTAATTGTCTCATCAAAACACACAGATCAGTTCAATGCTGCAGACTTAGAAAGAGGGTGACCGATGAGAATGACAAGGGACACAGAAATACCAGAATTCATCTTGATCAACATGAAGTCCATCACAAAACAGCAGCTTTCTAGTAGTGAAGGGATTAAATCTGCAGAGGTCACAAGTGAGGGCCCATTACCAGCTTGGGACTCTCAGTTTCAAAACATCTTTGCAGTGAAGCAACTCGAGAAAATTAACACTCCTAGCCAGGCAGTGATCAGTCATAAAACCTTTTCTGAAATAGAGATGGACTCTCTTATTGTATATTTAAAGCAACACTATAAACCAGGCCACGTCTAGGTAAAGCAGCTCTGCGGACTTAAAGCAACAGCAGCATCGTTCTCTGTCAGAGCTCAGGCTGAATACCCCAGGAAAGACCCACAAACAGCACTACTGTTCAGGACTGGAGGAAAAAAATAAAAATAAAAATTAAAAATAAAGCCCTTCATTGCCTAAGCAAAATTTCCAAGGAAATTATGTTGTTTTGCAGGGAAAATAAAAATTAAAAAAATAATAATAAAAAAAGATTATTTCTGTGAAATTCTCCATGAAGGTAACAAAGAAGAGCAAAAAGTGTTGCACATAGAAAGGTAAGCCTCAGAAATCCATAAAACCAGCAGCGATGTTATTAAGTTGTCACTGCTTGCATTCGCTGGCGGATACCAAATTTAACACTTGGATATCCACATTTTACAGATACCATGCTGTCAGAAATACTTTAGAAGATACTGCATTATAAAGTATTTGGGAAAAAAATATATTTTCTCTTTTCTAGCACATTCATCTTGTATAATTTCGTAGTACAAGAAAATAGCCTGGTATTTTAATTCTGCATTTTCATCAGGACCTTCATAATTGACTAAAAAGCACAGCAATGGTGAGGAAAACTGGCTTCAAAGATTAACATTGAATACAGGCCCAAATTCTGTCTTTTTGCTTAAATATGTTTGTGAAAAATTCAGCACCAAAGGATCAACATTTAAGGGAAACACTGGCGTTCCTCCTTCTTACCTCAGCACCCAAACTCCCTAGGAAGTCACCCACCATTAACTCCAGCTGCCAGGCTGATAAACCTGTAATTCACCAGACTGATTAAATCTTATGTAGGATTTTATAACACGGTGTCTTGAACTGCTTAATTGTTTCAGTTCGCTCTACAACCCTTATGCTTTTTTTTTCCTAAATTATGAGCATAAAGTTGACCCTAACAAGAACCTTTCCATTCACACAAGTTTTAATTAGTGGCATTTTTCTTGATGGGAACATGCTTTGAGAAGGGCAGTCTTACTGCTAAGGAACAATCCTTACAGAATATCCTAGTAGCCTGAATAGGCTGAAAATGCTAAATGGTGTATCGTGACTGCTGCAGGTTGCCAGGGCATCCATGGTAATATTCACCTTTGGGTGTGAAATGCGAATGCAAATCTGAAGGGTGACAAAACATCAGCACAACAGATTAGCTGAGAGATTGTAAAAACAACCTAGTAATTTATACTCAGCAAGCAAGCACCTATTTGTTGCAACCCTGAGTTATTTCTTAGGCCATTAACTTGGCCAACACTAGAGGCCTGACAAGTGCTTCCCTCTCCCTTTGCACTTCACCTGCCAAAATATAAAGCCTCCCTTCCTGAAAAGCTCCTGATGCCTTTCAGGGATCATGAATGAGAAAGCAAAGATCTGAAGCACTTATCACTATAAGTGATAATATTACTTATTATATTATTATAAGGAGGAATATTTTGTGCCTTCTGAGTAAGCTGAATATTTTGAAAGAGCTTAAGATAGAGAGAAGCAAGAGTTATCAATGCCATTATAAATGTGAAAGAGAACAAGAGGAACACAGGAGGAGGGAACCCAAACTACATGGAGCCTTCAGACCCTGACTGGAGTGATGCTGACATAGCAGCAGCAACTTTGATCCCACCACCCTGACTGGAGTGATGCTGACATATCAGCATCAGCTTCATTCCCACCATGTAGAATGACTCAGCCCTGACCTCGCTATCCTGAGTTCTTCAATAGCTTAAAGATAACATACATTAGATTCTTGGATTTGTTGTTTCATTTCATAAAACATCCTAGTAGTAGTTTCATGCTTAGCTATTTTATAATAAAATAGGATCTATCCCCTTTATGGAAGTCATGACTTCAAGAGTTGTGACTTTAAAATAACTAAGAATTGTCTTTAAATCCTGAAACCTGGCAGTACTAGAGCCTCCCTTCAATCTGGGAGAAAACAAGCTAGAAGAAAGTTATTTTTCAAACCTTGTTCCTGAAGTTCACAAATTTTGAGCATCACACCTCTCATTCTAGGCTCTCCCAAGAGTGGCACACAGAGCAGAGTATAAATTCTACTCCCAGCTTCACCAGAAATTAACTGCATGGATGACAACTAGTATAACAGTGTTTTGGTTTAACCCCCACCAGCGACTCAGCTCGCTCACCCTGGTTGGGATGGTGAAGAGACTCGGAAGATTTAGAGTGAAGTTCAGATAAAGACAGTTTAATAAGCAAAGAAAAAGCTGTACACACATGCAAAGCAAAACAAGGAATTCATTCACTGCTCCCCATGGGCAGGCAGGTGTTCAGCCACCTCCAGGAAAAGAGGGCTCCATCATGCATAACGGCTTCTTGGGAAGACAAATGCTATCACTCTGGACGTCCCTCCTTCCTTCCTTCTTCCTCCCATCTGTATATGCTGAAGATGACATCACATGGTATGAAATGTCCCTTTGGTTGGTTGGGGTCAGCTGTCCCAGCTGTGTCTCTCCTCAACTTTCTGTGCACTCCTGGCCTACTCACTGGTGGGCTGAGAAGCAGAAAAAGCCTTGACCACTCAGCAATAACCAAAACTGTTGGTATTTTACCAACACTGTTTTTACCCCAAATCCAAAACACAACACTATACCAGCTGCTAGTAAGAAAGTCAACCCTACCCCAGCTGAAACCATGACAAACAGTAGTAATTTCAACTGCTTTTCAATAAATTGTCTCAACTGTACCTCAGCATAAGGCTTTACTGAATTTGGAAGACTATTAAATGCCCAGATACCTTTTCCTCCAACAAAGCAGAGGCTGGGTGCTCAGTGCCACCCATCATACTCAGCACCCCAGGCACAGAGGCCGGTGGGGTTGGTTGAAGCATGTTTTATGAAGTGGGAGTATTCAAAGATTTTATCAGCAAGCCTCTAGCCTGCTCTTGGGAGCACGTGCAGATAACAATTTTCATCAACTCGGGTAGGTTGGTAAATCTGGGTTAATTTCCATGGGGCTGCAAAAAGCACTCAGACACCCCCCCTCTACTCCCTGAAGGTATAACAACTCTTTGAAGGAACGGCTGGCTAAATAAAGTTGACAAACCTCTCTAATTTGCTGTAATGCATTCTTTTAAAGACAGTTGGAGTTATTCTGTTGAAAACCTTTCCAAGAGGTTTCAGCCTGAAGCAGAAAAAACACTGGAAATTTTTCATATGAATGACTCTAGGCTGGCAAGAATTAAACACAGGTGAAAATACAATACTGTTATAGAGTATAGGAGGCATGCATAAAGGTTCTCCTACCACCTCCACCTACAATATTTTATATATGATATTGTACAGTGCAGTTGGAAATGTAAATGCATATTAAAACAGCTTTAAGTCATTAATGGCCCACCATTTTTGTTGTTGTTGCTTCGGTATTTTAAATAGGGAAAGGCAGGATTACTGTAGTTTTAAGACTATAAAATATGAAACATACAGATTTCTGTGCTGAGAATTCCTCTGCTGGCATCCAAAGCCAGGAAGGGACCACTTGGTTGAGCCAGTCCCACCACAACCAGCCAGGTAGTACAGACACGTGGTCTGAAGGGTATACTGAAGGACACAGGTCTATTGCCAATCATCATCCCCAGAGGAAAAAAAAAAAAAGAGAGACAAAGAAAACAAACCCACTAACTCCTAAAAAGGAATTTTGAAACAAGTTTCATAGGGGTATGTCAAGAATCACAGCAGGTCCTTTACCTACCAACCACACCCCTCTGGGTTCCTAAATCAGGGCACCCTATACTACCTCTGAAGCTCATTGGGAGGGGGAGTCACTACCTGAAGACAACACTGAGAAAAATTCCCTCTGGGTATGACCCTCTCCATTGTGCACATGAAAAAGCTGGAAGACCAAACTCCTAATTTAGGCACCTCAGTAGTTTTACCTTGAAGCAAGCAATCTAATCTGAGCCGCAGAATATCCTTCCTACCTCTTTTTGAGCAACAACAAAACAGAAAAAAAGAACGAAAAGGAACTTTTTTTTTTTTCCAATGGAAATGTAGTTTAAGAGGCCAATACCCTGGTAAAATCTGAAAGTTATAATGAATTCCAGGATTCATTCGAGTACACCATTCTTAAAAAACACAATAATGAAAGGCTTACATATGAAATTTAGTAGCAATAACTTTGGGGTCAAATCCATAGTGATTTCTTTGGCAAAGCTTCCAGTGACGACACTTAAATGTGATTTCAGTGGGTGTTCTGCTTGAGGAAGGACTTTAGGATTGGCCCACGCTCTGTATATTTAAGTCACCCCAGTCCCAGTATTATACAGCGCCAACCAGTCACAAACCCTAGCATTATTTAAACCATTTGCACGCCAGAATCTCCAATTGCAGGGTGCAAAAGCCAGCAGGAAGCATTGATCATTCCCTTAGTAGCAAACAAAAATGCTATCTTTTTTACTTAGCTTTCTTATGATATCATTTACCTTCTATAATAGCAATTGCTTTTTTTAAAACATGGATTTGCACAGTATTCAATTTGCCAGTTTCCCCATATAGATGTAAATTTACTGAAATAGCTATTCACAAAATCCAAAGCCCAAGGGTGGAGTCCTAAAAATAAATATATGTAGTTTAAGATCCTTTACGTCCATACACGATAAGAAAGCTGGTTCTTTTCTGGTGAGCCATAAAAGGGGAAGAATGGGAAAACCACCAACAAGTAAACAGAAAATAAAAATCAGTAACTTTTACCTCACCCCCTCAAAATTGCACGGATGCTTCATTGCAACCACTTGGCTAAATGTTTCAAATGTTGGTTTTTCAAAGTATTTAGCCATATAAACTACTCTTTTGTTTCTGTTGGCTTCAAATGTTCCTAGGCTCATGAATTCTTCCTTACATCTTATTATTCAACAAAATACAGCCAACGTTGCCTTTATGGAGCAAGAAAAACCTGAGTATCATTTTCCAGTTAACTATTCTGGATCTGCACGAAAGTGAAATCAGCAACAGCAATTTCAGGCCAGGTTTTCTAATCATTGCACCTAATCACTACCATTTTAAAGTATTTTATTTCCCAAGTAGTCTCATAGAAAAATCTCAACAGTCACAATGCAAACTCAAGTTACAAGAGCAGTGGAGAACATGCTCTAAAAAAACCCCCAAAACTTAACAATGATCTACATACTGAATAAACAAGAAACAGCAGTAGGTGAGACTTGCTGCCCTACTGAGTCCCACAGTCCCAGAATATTTCTGACAGAAAGCATTTCTTTTTTTAGTTTGAAAGACAAGTCAGAACTGCTACCAATTTCCCACCTTCCGAATTAAAGTATTTCAGTGAATGTAGAACATGAAAGCAAATATTATAATCGTCATCTTCTAAACCTTTCAAACATTATTTTCAGTCTTTTGTCCACCTTCTCCAATCTGAGCTGTCAGTGACTAAAAAAGCAATTTGTCTTTACTTCCAATGTTTCCACTTATTTAGACCTGACACTCAGGTGATGAACGTGTGATGTAGCTATTTCCAAAGCAGGTCGATGACTTCACAGCCAGCAGCTACCAGTCACTGTCTACACAAGTCCAGATAAAGGCTGCTTCAAACACTAGCTACCATGGAAGGAATAAAGGCAACACAAAGCAGTGAGGTCTCCCCCCTTAAATACCACAAGAAAAGAATTTGCAGGTCTTTCCCTTCATTCCCCAAGACCTTCCTTCCTGTTGCATTCTTCATGACCAGAAAAGCCAGCCAGGAGGAACTCCAGATGACTCCAAACAGAAATGTATTTTTCCTTTTCAAGCATCTACGTTTCTCCACTCGAGCTGAGGGATGAACTCCACAACACGGCAGTGAAAATCTGCACGCTGCTATTTTTCTGCAGAAGCACAGCCCATCCTAACAATTCCTGGGTGAAAAACACGGTATTCAAAACTGCAAAACCATAAGCTTACAAGTTGACTCTTTTAGTCAGAGAAACGTGATTTCTTCCAACTTGAAGGAATGTGACAATAAGAGCAGATCTGACCCTGCCTGATAAGTGGCAGCAATTCTCCATATAAGGTGAAAAATGTGCTAGTGCAGCTCATGCAACACTGCTAATTCCTTGCCTGCTCTCAATATTCAAGAACATAAATGAACATATAAATCAATTTTGTAAGTAAACCTTTTGCACGCTTGTAGCTTTTGCAGCTATAAACCATCTAGACCACGCTCAGCGCACACGGAATTTTGAACTTAACCATTTAATCCCTTTTAAGCACAGACCACGTTTACCCTTGGTATGTATATTGCAGCAGTGCTTAAATGAATGTAAATCTGGGGGGTCCCAGCCCTTTCAATTCCTAAATTCCCTTTATACTTTACCGCTCCCGGATCATCCCATGCATTCCAGCCTCTGACTAAAAGGCTTGTTGCTGGCAGGGCACGGGACATGCCAGGAGAGCAGCCAGCAGGAGAATGAGGATGGGGCTGAAAGCTGGGTGAAACCCAGCATTACACCGGTCACTCCTTCTGCGTGTCCCCGGGCTCATCCATGGTGGAAGCACCAGGGTACTGGCACAGGACTGTTAGCATTATCTTAGCTCAGATCATCCAATGATCTCCGTGTAACAGCAAGAGAAAAAACAAGCAGCATTTACCCATAACATGGTGAGAAGATTGTGGGCATCACTCACTAAGGCTGAAGGACAGAATTCTATTGATTTCTGCACCAGGTGGTAACAGCAGAGAAAAACTACTTTGTATGATCCCTTCCCCAAAAAGCAAGGTATAGTATCTGCAAAAGATGCAGCAGACCTGGCAGTTAAAGCCACTTTTTTTTTTTTTTTTTAAAGTTAGACCCAAGCCCTGGTTCCCCTCCATTTCACTGTTTTTCACAGGTTGGTGTCAATATCATTATGAGTTATCTAAGTCTGACAAATTGCCTGATAAGCCAGCTTGCACACCAACAGACTTTTCCTCTTTAAGGAATAAAGTATCAGTGGCCAATATGGCATAAAAGAGAGGAGGATTCAGAAAAAAATCTCCAGGGGTCTTTTGGAAACCACTCAACACTGATGAGACTATCAGAGGACAGAAGACTTCCTAAAATCTTATTAGCAATGTGGAGAAAAAAAAACCCAAATTACTATAATCCATACAAAAAATAAAACCCACCAAAGTCCCAGAGTCTACGGAACTACTCTGCAAAAGTTGTACTCCAGAAGGCAGTGGGTAAGTTTCTACACACACATTGTACATACACGTATCAAATGAGGGTAGGGAGAGTAGGAAAACAAGGTCATAATTTTCTTGAACCTTTATGGGGAGACATGAAAAAATTTGATTTTATTATCTTCACCATAGGAATTTCTTTACATCAAAGAAAGATCAGATGATGGCTTCTGATTGCCAGCCTTCCTAGTTTACCTACATTCAGCCAGTTTGTAGTCCACTCAAGGCAAGAAAATGTAACACAATATGCTGAGAAGTCATCACAGACTGTTTCATTGCTAGCATAAAGGCAGGCTTCTATCACTTCAAATACTTCACAGCCCAAAAGTGAACATGGCCAGGAAAGGAGAAACAGAACACGTTAAATGTCTCAAACAACAGGGATGGAAAGTGGAATTGGGGTGAATTTACTCATCTTTCACAGCTTTGCTTCTTGCAGGTCCCATGAAGTTCAGGTTATTGCTCTGCAGAACACAACATTCTGCAAAGTCCCAGCTATTAAACTCAACACTCGGGGGTGATTGGCTAAAGTCTTCTTTACCACTTCTTCCCCGTGTNAACACTCGGGGGTGATTGGCTAAAGTGACTTCTTCCCCGTGGACTTTCTCCCTCTATTAAACAACAACAATAACCACCTTGTCAAAACTCTTCCACTTTTCAGTTAAAATGGTTCTGTCTTATCTAGTGAGCTTCACTCACTAGA
The DNA here is from genome assembly GCA_013400555.1 of Jacana jacana. Lineage (NCBI taxonomy): Eukaryota > Metazoa > Chordata > Aves > Charadriiformes > Jacanidae > Jacana > Jacana jacana. The sequence goes on along the minus strand of VZTM01030340.1, from coordinate 104,918 downwards.
CGGGTCTTCAGCCTCTCCCACGACAGTGCCCTGACACACAAAAACTTTAGAGCTGAGGGGGCTGGAAACAAAGAAAGTAATCAATGTGCATTTACCAGCTAATTATCCTGCATTTGATTAATCATGGCAGTATTAAATCATTTATGTTTGCAGGCAGTGCCATGAGGTGGTTGTATGTAGCTTTCTGCATCCCAGCTTGCACATCTGTAAAAAACCATCACTTGTCTGGTCTGCAGAGCTTGAATGAACTGCTGCAATCTGTGACCCATCCAGTACTTCCACTGCTACTGTCGCTGGGCTACTTCTCTGCTTACTTTCCAGATATATCTTGGAAATTTTGCATCTTATTATTGACCCTTTATTCCTAGGATGGTTTCAATATTTAATCCATTCTAATTATTAAAAGAATCTAGTATACCTTGATCTGCAAATTACTTTTGAATCACAGAATAGAATCATAGAGTGGTTAGAGTTGGAAGAGACCTTAAAGATCATCCAGTTCCAACCCCCCTGCCATGGGCAGGGACACCTCCCACCAGACCAGGTTGCCCAAAGCCCCATCCAGTCTGGCCTTAAACACCTCCAGGGATGGGACATCCACAACTTCCCTGGGCAAGCTGTTCCAGTGTCTCCCTCCCTACTCCTTAGAGTAAATTTATTTCTTCCTAATATCTAATAAAAATCTCCCCTCTTTCAATTTAAAACAGTTTCCCCTTGTTCCCCTTTTGAAGGGACTACTTGACAAGTTTAGACTATTATCTGGGATGTAACTTGCAGAATTCCACTTGAGGAAACGCACATGAATCCACCAAAGCCCCCAAAACAAAATGAAAAAAAGCCCAGCTTTGTTGACATGATCCTGCCGCATACACTTCATAACCTGTCTTTATTGCAATTTATGAAGTATTAAAAGCATGTTTCATAATTCAGAAATTTGCTTCCTCTATGGTTTTGATTTCAGAACAAGGTAAATATATTATATAAACCTGTTAAAACCCTGAAAAAACATTGAGAGGGTTTATACCAGCCCACATTCCAACCATTTGCAAAATGGACTTTAATTCAAGAGAGCCACTACCTTGGTGGTAGCGAATCACAGAAGAATCATAAAACTGCTTTCAGCCTTAACAATATATATATCAAAAAATAATACATGCACAATCAAGAAAGAAAGGATGCATCAGGAAAGCTTGGTGATTAGATTAACAGCTTCAGGAGATTATGTTTAAAATGTTTCTGGGAAATGGAAAGCAAAGGAGTCTGTTCTAATTATAATATTTATTTTGCCTGCAAAAAAGTGAAAACAAACTGATCAACAACCACAAGAACAACAAAACACTTGAGGTGAAATGTGTTTCTTCTTGCAAAATAAGTGTAAAAACAAATGGAACTGCTAAACTGGGTAACAAGCTGCTAGTCTCATGTCACAAACTTCAAACCAGGGAGGCTAGTGAACATGGACATAATCCCAGGCACAAATCTGCTACCATCTCAATCACTGGAAGTAGTCGCATAGTTTACTCTGGCTCTATACTGGGCTCACTTAATAGTTTCATTCAGCAAAAGCCGCTATTATAATTAAAAATATAAAAGGATAGATCAGAAAGAGCAGTGTTACCATGTGCACAGGCAGAGAGTGCCAACATTCACTTGCTGAGGGACGATGGACCAAAAGGCTTCACCACAGCAAGAACTCCAGGGACTTGGCACCCTGCCTTTGGAGCGGTGACCTAGAGTCAAAGGCATCACTTGCTGTTCCAAAACAGCCAAAGGACAAAATCCTCACCCACTAAACAACTTCTCCAGAGGTTTCTGGGTGTCCAAGATTGTTGAATTAACTTTCTTTGCATAGCATCTGTTGCCTTACTTCCTAAAGTAGCATGGCCCATGGGTTACTACGAAGCAACAAAGCACTGCAGTGATACGTGTCTGGGTTTTAGGACTCAAATTACACTGCTTGCTGCGTTCTATAAAAGAAAAAAAGAATCAGGAGAATTAACTTTAAACATTATTTAGTACTTACAGAATGGCTCTTTAAGCATGTTTACAGTCATTCACATCTAAAGCTCATTCTCATTTCCTGGAACCTTATCTAATCTAAATTCCATACAGAAGTTTTTAGTGGTATATGAAGATGCATACAAATTAACCACACTCCATTTCATTCACATGAAATAAAACAGTAAATTTAATAGAGATGAAAATAGAGCTGTGAAATTATATCTGAACCAAAAAAAAAAAAAAAAAAAAGCCTGATTTTTTTGTACACATTTACTCTTAAAGGACCTATTATATAGCCTTAATTCAGAGGATAACTCTGATGTGGCTCAGTGCAAACTTGCTTCCAGTTGACTCACTTTTTATGCGGGGAATGCAAAAGGGGATGTCTATTATCCATGTGATAGCAAAGAGCTCACATGGCTAAACCACAGCTTTGAGCTTTTCAGGGTTTAGTGCCTAAAGCTCTGGAGATTGTGGCTCCTACTCCAAAAGTAGTCCAGAAAGCGTAGCAGGAACTAGGATAAGATACAGTAGAGAGAACTTTTGCTGTACTTTTACTGACATGACTCCCCCATAAACTTCCCATGAGCTTTTGAGGACACCATTTAATCATTCCTACATTTTCTCTGCAATATTTTATAACATATATATAAGTATATTTATATAATAGATAAAATAATAAGTACAATGATATATACTCATAATAATGTCAATAATGAATGGGGGAAACTTGACTCAAAACAGTAATGAGCAACTTATCAATAATACTTCCTACCATAATACTTACTGCAATATGTTAAATAACATATTACTAATTTAGCTTCTACTAAAAGCCAACCTCAACTACAGCACCTCTGCGAAGAAATCTATAGACACAAATGGAAAAAGCCATCAGCAAAACCTAACTGTGGCTCATAAAAATGTCTTTGGCTGAGGAAGATAGCTGCACAGTAAGAACCTCCTATCTTAAGAGGACATAGAGAATATACAAACAGCAAGTTAATGTCCAGCTCCCATCCTGAGATCCAAAACCAGTTAGCTCCACATAGCTGCCTGAAGTATTTACCAGACATGTTTCATTTGGGAGACTGTCTTCCCTATAACACAGAACTCCCAGTGAAACACAAAATACTGTGAGAAATAAAAAACAATGTCAGCATTTGGATCAGAGGAAATAAAAAACTGTTCCAAACCAAGTAAATTGGTTTACAAGAAACGAAATGTTTAGATAAGCTTATTGGTGAGCACAGCTCAGAAACGTGAAAATTCTTTTATTATGATTTTGTGATAGGCAAAAAGAAGTAGTAAGAGAAGTACTTTAAGTAACCCAGACACTTTTTGTGATTATTCAGCCCTATTTGTTATTCTTTGTAGCTGGTAGGCTGAATGTCTTCATTTCTACACCAGTTTTATACAAGTAAGAAGTAGTCACTGATTAAGAATTGTCTCAGTCTGAACTCAGGGAATGGCAATTAGTATCTCCTCTCCTGTACAACTGGGATTCAACATTCATGAAGTACAAGAGGACAACAGCAATTGACTAAAAGCAAATTTGAAAGCAGCAATAAAAGCCACCATTTATGCTTGCTCTTAGCCCTCAATACACACCACCCTTTACAATACAAGGCTTAGTGAATGATCTACCAGCATCGGCCTTGGGTGACACCCTCTCCACATAGGTAACTACATGTGGAGATATGGCAGGACATGTTCTCTAATAAAAACATTGGCTCAGAGACTTGGCAATGACAATTCATCACAGATATTTTCATCCCAAGCATTATACCAACAAACCCCAAGATGTTTTATGGCCCTAAACCCCCTGTGTATCATTCCAGGAAACATTTCATCATAACAACATCACTGATGGCCAAATGCTGCAGCCAATCCTCATCATGCCAGTGAAGGGATGCCTCACAGCAATGCATACTCTGATGTTCTATGTAGCCTAAATTAAAACATCTCTAAGGACAGGCCGCCCATTCTTTCCCCAAAGAAATGCTCTACTAATGAGGTCCAACTATGAAGATGCTCTTCTTTTTATTCAGATTAAACTTGCTAAGATTACTACTTCCAATTTTTACCAGTTATAATCCCTCGCAGCACTTTAAGTAACAGTCCCTTCTGCACTCGGGTTATAGCTTTCAGATAGCTTGATTAGTATCTTATCCCTCTCCCCATCACCATTAAGCTAAACTATCCCATATTCAGATAGAGTCATAGAATTGCAGAATGATATGGGGTTGGAAGGAACCTGTGGAGATTATCTAATCCAAGCCCCCTGACAGAGCAGGTCCACCTAGAGTAGGTTGAACAGGAGCATGCCCAGGTAGGTTTTGAATGTCTCTAGAGAGGGAGATTCCACCACCTCTCCGTGTAGCCTGTCCCAGTGCTCTGTACCCTCAAAGTAAAGAAATTCCTCCTCCTGTTGGAGGAGAACTTCCTGCATTCAAGTTTGTGCCTGAGTCTTAGTGTACTCCACTTGAATCAGCACTCAGTACGCAATCATCTGTTACACACTCACAAAATCTCTCCAAAATGCACACAACGTACTAAACAATGTAATATTTTAAACTGCTGGGAAATGCCTTATAGTTTATATATGTTACATTCCTTCCCACTGCTGCAGTGCCCAGACCTGAAGGCAATAATCCAGATGTAGCCCTACAACTGCTACAAACCAGCAACGTTATCTCCTCCCCAGTTTCCATAACTCGATTTCTGGTGATCAGTCTATATTTCCATGAAACACTTGTTTGCTATCCAAGAATATTCCATGTCTCTGTAACTGTTACTGCCACCCTCTATACCTGGTCCTGTCTTCTACTTCCTTGAGTTACTCTCAACTTCGGCAGTAGCCCTAAAACTCAGCTCTGTCTCTTCAACATTTAGACCATCCTGAAGGATCTGCAGAGCATCTTGAACTGTTCACAAGCACCAATCTTTTTCCTCATCCCTCTTCAGACCTATCTCACACTACTTTTGAAGAACACGGTGGAGAGGCAGGCACTCCTTTGCCACTGTGGAGGGCAACCAGTGCCAAGCACTGGGATCATGTGCAAAAGCTCTCTCTCAAAGCCCCATCTCAAACACTCACTGATGCCGCAAAATTAATGAAATCTTTTCCATTACCAGTGGTAACAGGCAAAATCCAAGGCAACAAAAAGCATCTGTGGCTTTATAATATGCTACTCAAAATATCTGCTGATGGTCACAAGACAGAAAGGATAAGCCAAAAAAACGGCATGATGTAGTCAGTTGGCAACTGGGGAAAATCACACACAAAATGAAATGCGTTCAGCACCGTAAAAGCAGGGCTGTGGGAAATTGTTGGTTCTCCATATAAGGATCCAATATTTTTTCAATTTGCCAGCATAGCATAAAGCACATAAAATCTCAAAATAAAAATTCTAAATGTTAACCATGGAGAACACTTTTTACAATATTTCTTAAGAATGTTAATTCTGAACACCCATGAGTCCCCATTTTACAATTTGCAGCCAGCCTGAATGAAAAAATAAGAATTTTTAACATCTCCATATAAAAAGCCAACCACCTTTTTAATTGAGAGTTAGAAAAATGTAATTGAAAATTACTAACCTCAACGCACTCATTAGTGACAAAGCCTAACCCCAGTTAAACATGGCCCTAATAGGATTAAAAAGGCATGCAGGATGATGTATGCCGCCCTGGTATGTAAGAAAAGCCAAAGAAAAAATCTGGATCCATCTGTAGAGCAGGAATTGGACAGGAAGGTCTGGGAGCAGCAGCAGCTCAGTGCCCGAGGTGCACATGCACCCTTCCCAGTACTCCCCTTTGTCCTTGGAGGGAGATGCTGGAGCTGTGGATACTACCTCCCAGTAACCTCAGTAGCTGGGAGCCTGCCCTGGTACCACCTGGAGATACCACCGCTGGCCCCCAAAGCTGCAAGGTCACCCAAGCTCCCATAGGAAGGAAGCAGGCAATGGCACACTGCACACCTCACAGCAATATGTTTGCAGAGCACAGCGGTACTTTTCATAGTTTTAACCATCCTTCCACATTCTCCCCACCGCACAAATCTCTTCAACAAGTGGGCAGTTTGTTCTACCACAGCTACAAAGATTGCACGTACAGGTAAGCAGGACCCAGTTTCATGGTTTCAAGGTCCTTCTGTGAGCATCAAAATCATTGAGCATGAGATTTTTCTACTGATCACAGGCCACTGGCTGTACATCTAAGGAGGCTCAGGAGGGTAAATAATTTTTTCCCAAGTCAATAGTAAATTGGCTTCCTAAATTGTCTCCAGATCCTTTCCAGACAGCAGAATGGAAATAATTAGAGGTGGTTGGAAAATGGAATTTTTGTCCTGCGGGGAAAGTCTGATAGTCCTGTACTTATTTTTATCCTGACACAGGCCAAAGTGTAAAAGCCTTAAAATATTTAGTAAAGCAAAATACAGCAATTCCGATACACACTGAAACAGCAGTTCAGGAGAACACACTTTGACCTATTTTGCTGCCACAGAAGACGTTAAAGAGAAAGCACCTTGAGCTTGATTATCCTGGTACCAGCTGGGGGTGAGGGACATGAGACCCGACAGGCGCTGCCACAGATGAGTGCAACCAGGCTGAGAGACAGGGAAGCTGTGGAAGGAGGGAGCCAGCCAGGGAGCCTCACAGTACTTGAGGGTGATCTGCAGCACCAGGGAGGGGTGGCGAACCCTGCTGCCTAAAGGACTAGACAAGAGTCAAGGCAAGTGGCCACCCCCAGCAGCAGTGGAGGGCACAAGGAGTTACATGAAGGGTGCTTTCCAGATTTTCCAGTGCACCCTCTATGGGCTGCTTAAGGGCCCCATCAAAGTCACTTCCAAAGCCTGGGAAGAAGCCAGACCAGCACTGCATCGTCAGGTGGACAAAGCTGCTCTCCTCCAGCAAAGGGACCAGCCAAAGCTGTGCACTGGGATGGGCAGAGCAGGGGAAGGTGATGTTGCCTGGGCAAGGCTGACAGGGCCAGGGTGGTTTTCCCAAAGCAGGAAGCAGGACAGAGGACCCACCACCTCCACTCCTACAGCACCTTCCCACCCCAGTGCAACCAGCACAAGGATGACCCATTCCTCACATGGACACACCACCAGCCCACATAAATGACTTAATTTCCTCCCCAAGAACCTTTCTGCCTCCCAAGACCACGTGGCAGGCACTAGCACTGTTGACACAAGCACACCTCCTTCTCCTCTTGTTCTGGGTGGGAGATGGGGAGACAGCAGGAAGCACATTTAAACACTATTCCTTTCTTAATCTCCTGAAGACAAATTTAAGAGGTCTGTATGAGGAGGTTGCCCCCATTAAAAAAATAAAAAAAAACAACCCTATTTTAGTCAGCAGTGTTTCATCCTAATTGCTGCTACTTGTCCACCACCTGTATACACTCCAATTTCTCCACAGAGAGTAGTCCCAGAGAGGGAAGCTAAGACACCATGGAAGCTGAGGGAAATCTGCACTGAAGTGATCTGTAAAAGTCACACACAGACCATGAACAAGAGCAGAGGGGTGGATTACCCTCAACACCTCTTAGGAAGAGTCAGAAAACATCTTCCTTTCTGTTTTCCACATAGGGCACGATGCCTTCTGCTGCCTCACCAGAGATACATTGTTGAACCAAGGCCCAAGGTAACTCAAAGTCAAGTAAAACTTTTTCTTCCTGAAACTGTGGAGATGACTGCTTCATATAAATCACCCAAGTAGGATGTCTCATGAGAAAACCTCCAGTCCCATCACCCTGTTTGGGGTCTTCTCTGTAGCAGTTTAGCTGACAGAGACAAAGAAATCCTGAGCAGGTGAGAATTCTGCATCATCTGGTTCTTGGCTTCAACACAATGCCCTTGACTAGTACTCCTGATGAGGATAACTCTGCCTGTAACTTGCTCCAAGCCACCATTTCCTCAATGCACCTATCCATGGTACAGCTAAGGAGGTCTCCTTGGCCTCTCTTCCCCTCATCATGTCATCTGGCAACCATTCCCAGAGGAACCTGCAGCATGCCATCCAAGCACAGCAGAAATAGACAGGGCCTGAAGCACAAAAAGGCTAGATGTGGACACCAGAAAAAATGCTTACACTATTGTATCTTTCTCCAAAAACTCTCTCCAAGCTCTCTTCCCAAAGTAGCAGGGAAGACAAAGGAGACCTGGGCTGCAAATGGGGAAGGGAGTGATTGCACTGGGCAAGGTTTGACCTTCGCCTCTCCTAACCTTCCTCTACTGAAACACTACTTCCAAGCAGCTTGCTACTGAAGACTGCTGAGTCTACGAGTATAGGGCCCCAAAAGAGGAGGTTTGAAGGTGACACGCTATCCAGAAAAGACCTTTTGGTGTTTTAGACTTAGATGGCCACCAAATCAGGAACCAATTGCTTCTTCCTCTTAATGTTTCTGCACAGTGAGACAAGGTTTGCAAGGTTAAAAAAAAAAAAAAAAAACAAAACAAAACAGAAAAACCCCAACATAATTAAAACAAAATCCATTAACAAACTCAAAGGTGGTCAAAGAGAGGCAAGATGCAAACGATGCCAGTTTCGTTTCATCAAAGATGCAGAGTCACAGAATAGGTCTATAGATTGTAATGCCAACAGGTTCAAACTTGTTCTGAATGGAGACAAGGAATCCCTGCCCACACTCAGAGATAGCCAAAGGGCTTTTGAACATGGCTCTGGGCCAAACTAATAAACTCTGCTGAGCCACAGGGATGTCACCTTTAGCTCCATGCCATTACCTTGGGCTTGCCACATCTTGGCAAGGTTTACAGAGCTTCATGCTAGCTCAAAACACAGGCAAAGTTCGCTTGAGATGCCTTCACCCCAACACGCAGAGAGAAGTGCTGTCACCCTCACAGCTTTGATTTCAAGACTTGACTGCAATCTAGAGGTCATTCATGCCCATTACCCATCTAACAAAAAACCATTTCAGGCCAGTTTTTGACTGAAGTGTCAATGTTTCGACACAAAGTTTTTCACCTGAAGGCAATGAAAGGTGTTGAAATAAGAGTCTAGCTAAAGCAATACTCTTGACTTCAGCTTTGAATTACACTGCTTTACAACAGCTTTTCTATTGAAAATTAGGAATTTACACATTTGCACAAGACTTCTTAAACAAAACAACATGCATTTTTATTCAAGTATTTCTTTGGAATTATTTCCTCAACCCTCCAAACAGCACATCTGTTTAGTGGGTTGGGTGGGGGAGCAGAAGAGAGGATGATGAGACTTACACCGTGTTTTCAGCAGGTAGAGCTGCCAGGCTTCTATCCAGCTTTAAGACTTACAGCCTTTGAAAGCCCTTATGTCTGGTCTTTGACTCAAAAACGGCATCTCTACAGACAGACAGAGGGGCATGGGACTGTAAAAACCAAAGCATATTTTCTTAACACTGCTCCAGAAATATCCTCTGCTAAACGTGTAACAGATGCATGTTCCTCATTAAAAAAGTGTTGCTATACATTATGTCTTGGCTGTAGACAGATTCTGGCAAAGCCTGATACACTGTGGACACATAATTCATGTGTATAGTATGTGAACTCTGTACCCTGCTTCTCAACCTGTTGAGGTCCTCTTGTAGATCTCAGGCCACAGAAATGGGAATGAAGGGAAAAAACTTGTAGACGTGGAGGACCGGTGTGAGGCTGATGCAGTAACTGAGAAAACTACAAAGCTTTTGGACATACTTCTCTTGACACCATCCCCAGGCACCCAGGTTTTATTCCCACGCGTGTCGTGAACTGGAAAGGCAGCACCAATTCCAGCTACTTTCCTTTGAGAGGAAAAAGAAATCATCACTTTGTGGTGACCGATTTGTTCCTTGAGTCATCTCTCACCTTTTGTTGAAATTTAACTTTGGGGTTCTTGGAAATGTAGGTCCCAATAATGAATTACAATATTTTTTTGGCTTATTGGTGCTTAAAACCAGCCCATGCTAAGCATAACTTAGTAATCCACAGGGAGACCCTCAGTTTTATTCCTTGCCTGGTATTCAGACTTCCATTTAATTACTGGTTACTTAGATTTATAGGCAGATTTGCTAAAAACAGTGACTCCTCTGTGTGCAGACAATAACCTTTTGATGGGTATGGTAGTAAAACTGAAATTCCTATGTAAACAGGACCAAATTTTAAAAGTAGCTGGTGTAGCTCTATAATGAAATTGGCAGCACTGTGTGGTACTTTGTCTTGGAGAATGCTAAATGGTGCATAGCCAGCATTTGCTCCATAAACTGTCACACAAGAGAACCGCAACTGTTGGGTGATTTGTTTTTCTAATGTAGTTCTCCGCTATGGGAAATGTCTTTTCCATGACCAAATGTAGAAGCTGTCAGGATCCAAAAGAAATACAGGGGAGAAAGGTGATGTCTAGAAGGTGTCTCCCAACAGAGCAAAAAGGCAAAGGAAAATGTTTCACAAAGACCTAGGGTCAGTAGCATTATGAACAAGCACAACACTTAAGAATTACTTTAAGGATGCTGTCATTAAAGGTTGAGCATCAATTATGCTCCTATGACACCCAAATCCCTCTTTTCCTTCATTGGGCAGTACTGATGGTAAAACTGTTGCGTGCTTCAACAGAAAGAGCAAACAACAGTTTATGTATCCGATAGCTCTTCTGAGGGTCTTCTATTTTACAAAATGAAGCAGGATTTTCTGCCTTTCAAAGGTGATGAGGTCTAACGCCCACCTTTCGTTACTGAAGAAACAAACACTCTGCAAGTAAATGATGCCTGAGCCACACCTCAGCAAATAAAGCAGTACAGAAGCACTGTTCCCAAGTTTCCTATTTTGTTCTATATTCCTCTCATCATTTCATTGTAGTTTTACACTTCTGTCAGTACCACAGATGATGAAAACAACAACAACAAAGTGGTTTTGTTCATAATAATAGAGGTTAGGTAAAAAGGTAAAGTTTTTACTGCTGATGAAAGGACATCCCCGAGTCAGAGTTTTAAAAGTAAACGATATGGACTGACTTTATTTCAAATAGATGCTCTGGTGCAGTCTCTCACTTAATAATGGAAAAAGCAGCACAGCTCTTCCTCTTTCTACTTCTGTTTGGATCAGGCAAAAAGAAAGGAAAAAATAAAATGCAGATTTCATCATCTAAACTCAAGTCCTAAAGACCTGGTCAGATGAGAAAATGCACTGCATTTAAATATTTGTGATGGCTATTAAGGGGTTGATTCTGGAGAAGTAATCAGATACACAGTATTTTTACTGGGGTTCAAGTGTCCACAATACCCAGGGAAATAATCAAAGCAACCCTAAGCAGACTGCAAGGCTCCTCTGGACGTGTCGATACTTCCCAACGGTGCAATTGCAGCTGTTAATTAGGCCTTGTTGCTATCTACTGCATGCTTTCAAGTGCCTGATATAACAGTTAGCTGTCTGCCCAACTTCCTTGCCTGCTGCCAGCCTACGAACTGGTTGTTCATCACCAGAGCAAAGGTAGGATGGGGCCACTGAGAGGAGGGTGAGAGCTATTAGCAATAACACGCCAACTGCAACAAATCTGCTCAACAAGAATGGAGTGTCAACACCCATCAGTGGCTTACAGGGCGATTGCTGAGAAGGAGAGTTCGCATCATTTAATGTCCCTGAAATGTCAACTCAATTGCAAATTTAAAAATAATTGTTTTATCACTTTGCCAGTCATAAGACAAATCTTAATAATCTTATTAATGTTGTATTGACCTCGACCTGGCCAAAGAAGAGTAAGTCACAGATGCAGAGAAAAATAGAAGCCAAGAGAGTAATCACAAAAAATAAAAGTCACAGCCATGATATCACATGCTAAAACCCTGTTCAATCCCTATTACCAACAGCAATCTATATTATCATTGGGGGATATTTCTTGATTAAGCTGCCTGGTAGCAGCATCTTCTTTTATCCGATGTCCAATGCATTACTGGCATTATAAAAAAAAAGAAAAACCTTACAGAGGGGAGAGTATTGTGAGTGTTGTGTGGGTATTTCCCTTCGCTGCTGTTCACTGCTGGAATGTTGTATGATTTAAAAATTGTCTCCTAATTCAGAACTCCATGAGCCCAACGCACTTAAAAGCCATTTATTTGTGGTTGGTTTTTTCATTTGGGATTTTTTTTTTGTTTTTTAACTTTCAACTGCAAAAAATAATACTCTTGCTGAATAAAGAAAATACCAGGGGAAGGGAATAGATTCATAG
>VZTM01030340.1:79449-92696 GCA_013400555.1 Jacana jacana | reverse complement strand
ATTCATAGTGAGACTATGAACAGGAGGTCATGAAAACCAGGACAAAAAAGGGTTTTAAAAAAAAAAAAAAGTCATCATATGTAATTACACAATATTTACTTAAAGAAAAAACCACACTTATTACTTATAAGTTTGCTTTTCAGGTGCTACTTGTGCTTTGTGAAGATGAAAGATCATAGTAGCACTAAGCACCGTCTAACATTTTTCCAGAGGATTTCATAGGTACAGTATGCCCAACAGGGACCACCATTACATGGGTAAATAGCTACACTGAAATCACTCATGTCAGGTGACACCGATTTATTTCATCATTGTAAGTGACTCTCAAACAAGCAGCATCATATTTGTTCCACCACATTTGTTCCACCACTGGTCTCTGGCTTTTGCACCAGTACTATCACAGCTGGAACTTCAACTCGGGTGCAGAGAGTGTGATGCAGTTCAATGAGCAAAGGTATTCCTCCTCCAGAATCCGCTGTCGTGTTTGAGAACCAAAGTGTCAGAAAAGCTCACTGGACTTTTGGCAACAATACGCCTGCTTGCTTGAACATACATAATGGGATAGGAACTTCCCTGTCTTTTTTAGCTCTTTCCTCACAAGCTGATGCCAAGCTGAATATAACACGGAGAATAAAAAGCAGGGGCAAGTACCTCCCATATGCTCCTATTCTTCCACCAGCCAGTTGAAGACAACAGACAACTAAATATGTAAAGGGTGAGTATCAGGAGGATGGAGCCAGGCTCTTCTCAGTAACATCCAATGATAGGACAAGGGGTAATGGATGCAAGCTGGAACATAGGAGATTCCAGTTAAATATGAGGAAAAATTTCTTCACAGTGAGAGTGACTGAACACTGGCAGGGGCTGCCCAGGAGGTTGTGGAGTCTCCTTCTCTGGAGACATTCAAAACCCACCTGGACGTGTTCCTGAGTGACCTGATCTAGATGTTCCTGCTCCAGCAGGAGGATTGGACTAGATGATCTTTCAAGGTCCCTTCCAATCCCTGATATTCTGTGAACTAGAGGGGACTACAGAGTTAGACCATACTTTTGGTTGGTAACAGGAAACAAAGGCTCATGGAAGGGGAATCCCTTCAAACTGGACCAAATTCTGCTTCATGGGGAGCAACGGGATGGAGGTGAACATCAGCCTCCATGCACTTTGAGTAGAAGAGGCATGAGGATCAAGTTAACAACACCCCTTGTAACACAACGAGAACAATTTTAGAAGGTCCACATCCAGACCAAGTGAAACCCAATACAAACATGCATTCACTGATGATTTCAACTTAGACTGAAATACCTGAAACTAAGCAGTGTGTTACTTATTTGAAAACTTTCACATCTTCGAGCAAGTATTTCCCCCCACTCTAGATCTGATAAAAGAGAGCATATACAAAATATTTGAGTTCAAATAAAACATTCCTGTTGGTTTAAAACCACAGAAAAAAAAAAAGTAATTATTTTAACAGTTTCTTTTTTCAAACAAGTTGCCTTGCGGTCAGTTGGTAAAGCTTGAAAGCTTATAATTACTTAACAAGCTTTGTATTCCAAACAATGGTATCTTAATGGTTCAAGTTTCTCTTCTTTCTGCTGTCGTATACACAATGATCACAGAAGTTAATTATAGGCAGTTAGCGCTGCCAAATATCACACACTAAAATTGCGATATGGTTCTATCAGAAATCACGACAATTATACACTAATTATTGGTACCACTACCATGTTAAAGCCCAATCTCTCGGTATCTACAGGCAGGTCTCACCAGGCAGTGAGACCTGACTGGTGGTCAGTCAAGATAAAATTATCTTGGACAGTCAAGATAAAATTTGCACCAATTGCCTATAGGAACCCTCTGCAGCAGGAGCATGGCTACACCGACACCCCAGACCTGGGGCTCTGCTTCAGCAGCAGAATGGTTTCTTGAATTAGAATGAGAGGTGAACATCCTATTTTTACAGGGCTGTTTTTTAGGGTTTCCTTTTAAAAGCTATTTTATTAATGTTGAGGTGATTCATAAAGGCAACTAGTTCTACATACGGTTAATGCACTTAAACCTGCCTCCTACCCCTGAAGAGATACAGTTTTTAAGAGCATTTTCAAGTGACTAATATAAAAACAAATCAGCAATTTAAACTTTCCAGCATCAACCGAAGATGATATTTTGGCACGTAAGTATCCAGACTCTTCACAGTGCCGCCACAGAACATGTCTTTATCTCTCATTTTTATACTCAGAGAAGATGCACCCGGCCTTTCCAATGACAATGATGTAATCTAAATGATTTAATTAGAATAATACGCTCTAGTCCTTGGCCACTCTCTCTCTATAAAGTAGGAATTTCCTCTGGGCAGGCACTACACACCAGCCAAGCTGCGACTGCTTTTCCCAGCTCCAAAAAAAAAAAGTAGCCTTACTTCCCATTCCTGTGAGACACCAGAAGGGTCTGCTAACTTCTTTGACGTGTTTCCTTTCTTCTCCCAGTCTAAATCCATCCCAACAGTACAAGGAAAACAGAAACAGTTGTTACCATGATACAGAGTTTAAAACACTAATAAGAGCTACTGGAAAGCACGCACGTTTGTACTACCTCCTGATTTACTTTTCAAATCAAAACTAGAAGTTAATTTCTTTTCACAATATAGTGTTTCTAATTAAGAGATTTTAAAATCTGAATGTCTTTTCCTGAGGAAAGGATGGGAGAAAGAGACAAGACAGACCTTATTGCCACCCCAAACTTATCTTGAATCCTATACTTTGTAAAGACTGATTTCTCTAAAACCTGATACCAATAATTATTTTTTTTTAATTACAGTAAAAACTGTTTTTACAACCTTTCCACTATTGAGAATGACAAAGTTAAATTCAACTTATTTCACTTCCAAAAAGCAGTAAAGAAGAAAAGTAGGCAACAAGAACATTTTTCCTGCTATTAATTTTTATTCATGAGTCAGATAAATTAACTACTTTACATAGATGAGAAAAAGTTGCTGATTTGAGAGCAACAAACTTCTGCAACTGACTTCAGTGGAGCCCCAGTTAATATCGTCAAAGAGAACATTTGTCTCCTGCTTCCTAACTGGAGATAAGAAGTTCACTTCTAAACTGCATCCTAGAGACATTTGACTAAAACTATTTTCCTGCAGGCAAAAAGTAAACATCTATAAACATTTTATACTAACACTGCAAAGCAAAAAAACAGACTAAGCACTATTAACATCACAGTTATAAGAAAAAGGCAGTGATGCACGCCACAAAACTGGGATCTAATCAGACACAGTAAGGCCCTGTCTAGACAAGCAGAAGTTATCACAAGCAGTTAGCGTGGTTGAAGAACCCCATTAAGATGCTGGCCAGTGAGTAGGAAACCACATTAGCAAATGATGCTGCACAACCAGGTGACAAGGCAGCCAAGGGACCTCCTGGTACCCTCAAAATCTGGACTCTTTGGCTGACCGGCATGCTGGCATGTCACAACAGCGTTCCTTCATCACCATCAAGTTTGATGAACTACTGACACATGAGGAGTGGGCAACAGCTCTCTGACCCAGCATCACTGGAGCACGTTTCCTATGAAGGCTGGCTGAGAGAGTTGAGGCTGTTCAGCCTGGTCAAGAGAAGGCTTCAGGGAGACCTTATAGCCCTTGCCAGTACCTAAAAGGGACTACAGTAGAGCTAGGGAGGGACTTTATCAGGGGGGAATGAGCGATAGTATGAGGGGTAATGGTTTTAAACTGGGAGAGGGGAGATTGAGATTAAATATCAGGAAGAAATTCTTTACCTTAAGGGTAGGGAGACTCTGGAACAGGTTTGCCAGAAAAGCTGGAGGTGTCCCATCCCTGGAGGTGTTCAAGGCCAGGTTGGATGGGGCTTTGAGCAACCTAGTCTAGTAGGAAGTGTCCCTGCACATGGCAGGGAGGTTGGAAAGGTCCAAATCTTCAAAGGACCCTTCCAACCCAAACCATTCTATGATCACACAGGGGAAAGTACTCACAGGTGAGCAAAGAGGAGACAGAGTGCTATTCCATGATATTGCACCCAAGCACAAGCCAACACAGTTCCAACAGCAAAGTACCAAGTGCCCACAACAGAGAAGACACTGTTTACTCAGCAGGTGAGCACCTGGTGAGGGTTTTATTCTCACACTTCATCCCATGGAATGATCTCACTTTTGTTTGCAAAGAAACACTCTTCCCTGATGTTTGGGATATATAAGCACACACATCCTAGAAATAAGAAACCCTATACTGAAGAAGAAAGAAAAGCCAAACTAGACAAACCATGAAAGGAATGGAAAATTAAAGATGAGTGATAAGAATTACATCTGAAGCAAAGCAACCCTGCTTCCTTTGCTGTGGTCTTCCCTAGAACCTCAAAACCTTTAAGGCTTCTCAGTATCACCTGTTTATTTCCAAAATGCATGACAGCATATTTGATTCAGCAGCAAATGTGATAAAACAAAAACACATGCAACCTATTTCTCTTACCTTATTACTCTTTTTCAAAGAGTTGATTTTAAAATAAAGAAATAAATACACAGTGCTAAAGAGAGAAAGGAGGCAGTGAGATGACAGATGACCCAGGAAATCCTTATCTCAACATCTGTAGACAGTAGGAACACTTCTACATCTACACACTCCGACATTTAATTGTGGTCCACAAGAATTGGAAACGGAGCCCAAAAAAGTGCTAATATTTTTAACTACCACCAAGTGTAAAACCTATTTTCAGCTATGCTATCCCAAGCAATGAAGGTCAAGCTTTAGAACTACTGTTACAGGTCTCACAACCATTTGCTGAAGAGGAGTAAGAGTATATTTCTGCGGTTACCCAACATGACACATATGCTTTTTGGGAGGGGAGAGGAAACTATAAACTATCCACAATCCACCAGGGAAAAGCTTTTCGTCTTTGAATCAAGAACAGGCTTCATAATAAATTCCTTCACTACTGTATTAGATAATCTCATTTGTAGCATTTGTCCAAACTTTTCCAGTGCATTACTTTGTGTTGCTGCAAACTACTTCATAGAAGGGGGAAAAAAATAATCCCACAGAGAATTTGAGATTATGGTAGAAAAATTGCAACTGTTTCTGTGTATCATTATATTACTCCATTTTCATAAGCAATTCACTCCACTTTGGCACCACCAGAATCTCACCTTGGGCTCCAAATAGTATGGCAACCCTGCCAATCTAGGAGTGTGTTCCACAGCAGCAGGAAGGATTCTTCTCACTGGACCTATGCACTATCAAACACAAGACTGGAGTTGAATTGGTCACTAAACACAAGTAACCAATGTGGGGAGCCCACTAGTGCAGTCAGTGGGCAGGTCACCCGCACCACCCTCTGCAGGCATCCCGCTGAGGTCTTTGACCATGCTTGGTGGTAATACCACCAGCTGAACATGGAAGAGCTCAGATCTGGCTAGCAAATTCTGATATTGGAAAGCACACCTGCTATTAAAAACAACAAACAAAAAAACAGTCCTTCAGTCAGCTCCCGGTTAGCCCCATGATGAGCTGCACCATCACCCCAGGGGAGGAATGCCCAAGCACCACAGATCAATACCATCGAGCTACACATGCAAACATACAGCCAACCACTCTTCTGCAGGTAACAAGTAATCAGAACTAGTTATCGTTTATACTCGCAGCAACAGTAATCCCTTCCAGATAGAATACATAGTTACAGTAGGGACCTAACACGAGACAGTGAGTGCACCCCAGACCTGAGCACCAAACAAATACCTTATGCCAGATTTTCAAGGGACTGCAATAAGGGGAATGGAAGGAGCAACTGTACTATCATCTAGAATTTCATTGCCACAGAAAGCGGTGAGAGGCTCACAGCACCCTCCATTTCTGGCCATGGATTTCCACCTCCCATCTTCAGGCCATGCTGTCACAAGTGTTGGAACAGGAGCACTTCAGTCAGTACACTGATGAGGTTTTTTTTCAACTGTGAGCACTAATTTTCAGGTTGATGAGCCACCTGACCTGACTCACGCCCATTAGGGCCAGTGCAAGCAACATGTTGGAACAGTATAAACCAAGAAGAGAAAGGCCAAGATTCCCCATCTTCAGCTGCAGCAAGGACTTTGCTGCCTTATGCTGGGAACCTGTTTCTATTTTTTTAACCATCTCTGGGATTGAGAAACACACAGAGCTAATTTCCCCCAGCAGATCAGCACCCATTCCTGTCATAATCCCATGTGATAATTGCCTATTACTACAAGTGTCACAACAGCCTGTAAAACATCTGGCTCAGCCTGTGCATTAAATGCTAGACAGACACACTGCAAAGACCAGCAACAACCCATAAGAGCTTACAAACACACTCACTTTCTATAAAACCCTGCACATAGTGCTCTGCTATCTGCAGTTTTTACTGTTGTCCAAAACAACAATTATGCAAACACTTGGGCACTTGCTTAATTTTTATGTTACAAACTACTCCATTACACTTAATGGATTAATTTGCAAAGGCTCATTTTTTACCCAGGGAGGGAAGGCTCCCAAGGCTACACACAGAATTACTGGATAGACTCCCGGGGAAGGCAAGGAGGGGGAGAGGCAGCTAAGAGCACCTACAGTCACGCTGCAACTCCACAAGCAGTTTTGGCAGCAATATTAAGGCTTGCCAGTTTAAAAAGGCAGCCCTACCTTCTCCACACCCTCTTTCCTATTCTTACCCCCCCAGTGAACCAAATCATGGAACCGATCCAGGTTAAAATTAAATCTGGTTTTTGCTCAGTGCCTGGATCCAGTTCACCGCAGGGCAGCGTAAGCGTTCGTGCTGGTACGAAGAGGGGAAAGAGGCAAAGGTAGGCAGGGGCTGCCAGAGCGACACTAGGTTATGCCAGCTTAAACCACCAAAAGTACAACCATACCCCAACAACTGTAGTTTCAGCCCTACTACACTCATCACCAAACAGGGGAGCCACAAATCGTGGCCCTTCCTTTCCTCCTCACACCTCCCTGCCCTCTCCCCATGGCACTGGGGCTCAGCAGCAATCCCAGTTCACCCTCTGGGAAGCTAAAGCAGTAAAAAACTCGTGCAGAAACTGATTGAGACGGGTTAGGATTTTGCTACGCTGGCTCCCAGAGCTGGCTTTCCACAGGAACAGATGAACTGGCACAAGGGAAAAAGGTGCAATGAGACCATAGCAACTCCTCCTAGTGCAAAAGCATCCAGAGTAAGATGTCTGTCTTTCCCCAAAGAGAGAGAAAGACTCTCTGGGACCAGTCGACGCCTCCCACAGGGACCAGTCAGAGAAGTAAGCCCACATACATAGAGAAATATTTGTAGGATTTTAAGTTTCACTCATGCCAAAAACATAAAAGGACATTATTGTAAGTTAAGTTAGATAAAAAAAGGTCATGCAAAGTACTGGTTTCCTTTCACATTCTTTACATATACAAAGATCCCAACGGTTCCAATAGGATTTTCCTGTATAGCTTTACTGAAAGCTGATTAAAGAAAATGACCATTAATCCCGCTGTTAACTTAAAACATTAATTTAATTTCAGTGGGAATTCTTGGTTGTAAAAGGAACCCAGCGTGGTACCCCTGGATACTTCACACACGCAGCTCACTTAGGACGCGACAAGAGCCCCCGCAGTCATCTAGAAAGGCAAAACTGAGCCGACGGGAGGAGAACTCGGGACGAAAAATAAAATAAATAAATAAAAATGACCTTCAGCAAGCCAGCTTCACCAGATTCAAAACTATTTCTGCAAGCCTGGCGATTTTTAAACGGTCGCTGCTAACCACGCTATTTCGCTCTTATCCCCCGACCGCCCTTAAACCAAGCCCCGCGACAGCGAATCTCCTTCCATCTCGCTACATTTTTTTAGCGCCCATCCCCGTGTTACTATGTCGGAGAGGGCAGGGAAGCGAGGATTCTCCGCGGGGCGCGGAGCCGTGGGCGGTCACCGTTCTTTGTTCCGCCGAGCCGGGCGGGACACCGGACCCCATCCTGCCTCCGCGGAGCCGCCGGTACAGAGGACANTCGGGTGTTGGAGGTACGATCCAGCTCGACCCGACCCGACCTGGCCCAGCCAGTAGAGGGGATGCCGAGCCGGCAGATGTCCCGTCCCATCTTCCCATACTCCGGTAGGGAAGGGCTAGNGCGGGGGGCTACTAACTACCCCTATCCCCCCCGACAGCCTTACCTGCCCGCGGGTGCGGAACGCCGCGCCGCCGAGGACTTGGCGCTCGCTTCCCGGCGGAGAAGTTGCTGCCTCTTACTCCGCTCCGCAAACCGACGGCGGCGGCGGTGCTTCCCCCNTCACGTCTCTTAGGTTTTGTTGTCGGTCCCCACCCGGCTCCTGCCCCGGTTTTTAATGGAGGAGAAACCACCTGGGAGAGCTCTTCCAGGAGTGGTTCCACAGCAGGAGCGGCTCCCGCAGCACAGCTGCGGTTCTTCCAGCTCTTCGGGGAAGCTGGGGCAGGTCTTTGCCCCGGCGCAGCCGAGTCCTAAAAGCGCGGGCACGCAATCTGCCATTACCTCCTCTGCTCACTTCTTCTGATGTGTTTATTGCCATTATTGCACTGTGCAAGCGCAGTTGGCTTGCACGTTGTATTACAGAATTAACCTTTGTTAGGTTGGCAGCCCTGTTGTTCTTTCCCCAGGGCAGCTGTAGGTTTGGGCAGACAGGCTTCATTTTGGGATAGTCAGTTTCTTCCCCGTCTCCCCCTCCCCAATTTGTGTTTGGTTTGGTTTGCTTTCTTTTTGTTTTCTGACCTTCAGTTTAAAAAACACCCACTAGTAAAAGTCTTATTTATCTTCTCTACTGGGCTCCTGTGAGTCCTAATCCTGCAACGAGACCTGCCTTGCGGTCACCCCACGCCAGGTTGCTCACCCAGCATACATAACAGGAGAAATACAAGAGTGTAAAGGAACAATGTCTTTCTCAACAAAAGACTAGATCAAAACATGTTCTTTGCCATGGAGAACAGCGTGGTGAACACTGCGGGGGTCAGGACATGACTTTGTTCCTCAACTAGTCTGTGCCACAGTTTTGTCTCCTCCCCAGGTAGGCTATACCCTATCTGCAGAGAGGTCCATTGCATCAGAGTAGGAAAACTGAGTGGAAGTGAATCTCTATGGGAGGCTGAAGTGAGAAGAAGAGGATATATGTTCATGGGAGGATCGGCTTCTTAGACAAAATACTATGTTAGTTGGAGTTTTCTGCTGACTTCATGCCTGCAATTTCATTTCTATAATCTAGTGAGAGATGGAGTCATCTGAATCATAGTCTGTCAGGAGAGAAGAGGTTCTTTTAGCCAACAAGTGCTTTCTGTCAGAAAAAAACCCTACCTGTGCGTAGTAGGATGCTTAAGTGTATTGTCAGTGCAGGATACTGACAGCACTCCTGCCCTACAAACTCGCTTAGCCGACTGCGATTCTGACATTTCAATGAAGAAATCTGCACAGTGACTATGGACTCTTTAAATATAAAGCACTAAATAGTTTTAAGATGAAAATGAGTGACATCTCCCAGTGGTACGGCAGGTTTCTCCTACTGTTCTTGCAGAGAGCATTGAAGCAAGACATACTGTCTAGAGAACTAGGGATATACTTGAAGTTATCGCTCCTGATGGAAGGAAGCAGGAATGCTGCAGAACTATTAGAGAAGAAGCATTTTTCATTATGTGGGGGGAAAAAAAAAAAGAAATATAGAAATATCAGGCCAGTATCAGGTTTTTCATTGTGTTCAAGGTAATTATTCAGAAAAAAAAGTGGAGTAGACTTTCCAACATAGGATGGAAAGCGTATGCTGAAGGTTATGCAGAGGAGCCATCTGCACCATGTTCTGGTTTAATCAGTGCTTCTGTGGACAGGGGTCTCTATTGCATAATTAGGACACTTAATTTGGGATTGGGATATTCACTCTTTTCCAAATCACCTTCTCCTCCCTGGGGATTACATGTGTAATTAGAGTATTGCTTTGTGGGTGTGCAACACCCCTCAATAAAGACTGTAGGGTGTCAGGCTTCCAACCAATGTCCATGGTGTCAGATCTATGTGCCTAGCAAAGAGTTGGAGCAGAACAGACCCATGGAGAGCTGTTGGAAACAATCAGTGGCAGTACTGCTAATATGAAAAAAGTCGTATGAAAAGTCATATGGAAGCCTTTAGAAACTATTTGTTCATCAACAGCAAGCTCTTGAACTTTCAGGATCATGCCAGGGTTGTGTTTCCAATTTATTTTTCACAGGCCTGAGAACCGACTACTAACTTTTAAAAAGAAATGGAAGCTTGAAATTGTCTCGTATTCAAATGACCTCTGGAACCAGGGATTTAAAACCAAGCAGAATATAATTAAAAATACTCATATCTGTGGTGTTGGTAGAATTGCAAAAGTGCTGATGGAGGCATTAATGCCCCACTGAGCCCTACACTTTTGTTCCGCTGTAATAGATTATATTTATAGTAAACTCATATTAGTAGAAAATCCAGTTTGTAGTGTACTCCAGGGAGGAAAAATCTTTACATTTGCGAAGTGTTGAACCAGTTGTCTATCAAAAAAGACACAAGAAGGAGTCACACCAGAAACTTTTCATCTGCTGTGACGAATATTTAAACCTAGTATCACCATCAAATGCAGTAGACTGTAAATTTGCTCTTAAGACCCACATCAAAATTTTTGAAAACATCACAAAATAGTATATTTCTTGCAGACTCACATACTGAGATGTTTTGCAATCTCAGGCCCAGTCCTTACCTCATGACTCACTCCAGAAAAACATCTATTGAAGTAAATGGGAATTGTCAAGGAAAAGGATAGAGATGGGCCAAAATCTAAATAGGAATAGAAACACTCCGGTCTTTTAGGGCAGTGTGGTTCCTCATGTGGACTCAATGTTTGCTGCTCAGACTTTAATTCTCATATGAGATTACCAAAGGACTTCCGATGGGCCTTTAACTGGTAGTGTCCTGGCTAAGTAGGCTTTAGCAAACGCCATCTGTGTCTGTTCCTCCTGCACTCCGGGTTCCCAAGGTACACAATAAAGTGTCATTCTTGTAAGAATATTCAGTTTCCCCTTTGCCTGCCGTATTCCTTGTTTTTCCCTCTCAAGGCACCATTGCATTAGATGTTTCTTCAATCTTAGCTGCTTTAATCCTCCTTCCTTTGGTTTGCGGTGGAGCAGCGTGTCCGTCTGTGTCATTGCTTGCGTGGATTTTCTCTCGGTAGTTGGTGTTCCTGCTTGTCCTCCAAGTCTCTCTCTCTCTTTTAAGTAGTGAAATCCTTTATCTGTCCCCTCCTGACCTCCCTGCACGTCTGGCTTCTGGGCAACTGCTTTACTTTTGTTCTCTACTCTCCTGCAGCTGTCCTTGTCCCATCCAGCCCCAGTGGCTGGTCATCAGTTGGTCTGTCTCTGACTGTTCCCGTGGGTGCTTCTGGGACCTCCACAACCCCAGCACAAGGGCTACAGGGTGGGGAGCTGGTCATTCCCTGAATTTCAACTCATAAACTCATAGTATTCTGGTAGGCAGAGCCTGGGACTCCTTAAAGATTTGGGATCCCTTCTATCCCACCTACTCTTGTATGGAAGCGTACTGACAATTTCCAGTTTTGTTATTGGAAAAATATATATATATGTGGCGAGTCACCAGATGGTCAGTGCTATATATCCTCTGCAAACACGCTCTTTCAACATATTTAATGAGACACAGTCTCCAAGAGTATTTGTCTCTAATTAAGACAGAACATGTTTTCACTGGGGAGAAATTAGTAAAGGTAAATTAAAGAATATGAAAGCAGTTCTCTTTTACTCTTTGCATGCACACACATGCACACACACACACAAACACATTTAGGGAAAAATGCCTATCTTTGGTAAATAACCAAACCGGCGTTCTGGCTTCTGTGCCCCCTCTACTGGCTGGCCTTCATGCATCTGTACTAATAAAGCTACCTCAAAAAGTCGTATTGGAATTCTTGATGATGCTGCCACACTAACAGAATTAGCCCTGGAAATAAAACTGCTACAAAGGGTAAGGAACTTTACATACCCCACAGATTTGTAATTTCAGAATTATTTGCTCCAACTGTATGCTCAGAACTAAAATATTTTTTAAATATTAAAGTAAGAAATGTCCAAAGCTGACAGAGCACTGTAAAAATTCCTAGGTGAAGGAGCACCTCCAAAACACAGGGAATGTGTGTGGATGGGGTGTTGTATTAATTCCTTTCTAATGTCAAGTCTGTTGATGCAAGATCTTCCTCCTTTCTGTACTTTTTCTCCATCAAAAATGATGAAAATTCATGTATTTATCACTCTCTATATACTAAATATACAAATACATCTATAATTCGAGCTTATGCATTGAAACTTCTAAGGAAACCAGCTTTATAATTTTTGAAACAGCAGAAAAAGCTAGAACAGGAAGAGGAAGTTGATGGGCTGGAAGAGAAAATGAGCAGCAAAGATCAGGGCTCCCTAAACCCTTCTTGTTAATGCCCCCATGCAAGACTGACCTCAGACACAGCTCATGGCCATGGCATTGACAGGCTAAGAGAGTTGGGGTTGTTCAGCCTGGAGAAGGCTCCAGGGAGACCTTATAGCAGCCTTCCAGTATCTCCAGTATCTGAAGGGAACCTACAGGAGAGCTGGAGAGGGACTCGTGATCAGGGAGTGGAGTGACAGGATGAGGGGTAATGGTTTTAAACTGAAAGAGGGGAGATTTAGATTAGATACGAGAAAGAAATTCTTTCCTGTGAGGGTGGTGAGATGCTGGAACAGGTTTTCCAGAGAAATTGTGGCTGCCCCATCCCTGTAGGTGTTCAAGGCCAGGCTGGATGGAGCTTTGAGCAACCTGGTCTGGTGGAAGGTGTTCCTGTCCATGGCAGAGGGGTTGGAACACAATGATCTTTAAGGTCTTTTCCAACCCCAACTGTTGTGTGATTCTGTGATTCTATGATTATTCTCAGTTAATATTTTCCATGTGTCGAGGTATCTGGGACTGTATTACTGAAAGACAAAGCCACTTCTTTGCATTCACAATGCAAATGAAAACAATAACATCATGTTCTTTGAAATGATCTGCAAATGGCTTAATTTCTGCTGAACTTCATCTAAAATCTCTTGTGGTCTCTGTGAGCACACACAACCTCTCCTCACCTGCACTTACCCTGCTGCGTGCATGGCTTTGCTTACCACCATTCTTGGATTTCAGTGCCCCTGGCTGTAACACATGCAAGCAATACGAAATAAATAAATAGATAAATAAATAAA
>VZTM01030340.1:58084-77617 GCA_013400555.1 Jacana jacana | reverse complement strand
GCACTGATACCATCACTGCTACAAAGTGATACCCCAGTCACAACACATCTTATCTTCCACAGCAGGGTGTTCACAGACTCCCCACTTGCCTAATTGTATTAGCATGTACTACCCTCTAAGACAGCTCCTAAAAGGGGCTGTGCTCTCCATCTCTTTAAGTGTTTAAGTCATCTGTTTAAGTGTTGGCATTTAGTTCCTGTGCTCTTTCCTGTCTTTTCTTCTGTGGCTTCTATTGATTGCTGTTGTTACAGCAGGCAGTATATAAATCCAGTTCTCCTGTGAATTTATTAGCCCCTTACTGTTAGGAAAAAGAAAAGGATAAACTCCCCTTCTCCCTTGGTAGCAGCAGACATGACTCCAAATAGAATGAGGGGGCAGGTTTATTATATAGGAAGATGATTTTTCTTTTATATACATTAACTTTGTAAAACAAGCATGCTGTTTAAAGGAACTTTTGCACTTGTAATTTCTTCTGTGAATTTTAGGAGCTGTGTTTATTATCTGCAAAGGAAGCATATACGCAATGCCATATGACTAATGTTGCAGATTAGTCTTCCTTTGAGTTCTCAATAGGTGTCAAAGCATGTTTAACACATACTAGTTTAAAATGCAAAGTCAATGCTTTCTTAAAAATATCTTTCTTCATATAGACATGGCTTTGTAAACTGACTAGACAGGGTCTCACTTCTTCATACAGTCAACAGCATCTGGCACAGATATTTGGCATGCACTTTGAGGCACAGTAAAAATGTATATTATCAACTCATTTCCATGGTGTTCATCCCCCCTTTCCTGTCCATCCCAGCACTCACAGTAGTGGCAGAGCTAGGCAGTTGTGACTTGGTTTTTACATTGATTCACTACTGGCTTAAAAAAAGGGGCATGTTCTAATTAGGTTCCAGGTTTTAATAGACCAAAGTATGTGTCTACGTGTTGTACTGAACCAAGATGTCATCTGGAGTCCAGCCCTAAGCTGCCAATATAAGTCTTGGTGCACACACACAGAGTTTCTTTGGAGGCCTCTTACCCACAAGGCTTAATGTCTCTGAACCTTATTAGCACACGAAATGCAAAAGTAGAAGTGTCGTGCAAACTCTGACCACTTGTGCATGCGAAGTAGAAGGCTGTGTGTGTTTTGAAAGCTAATGGATAGTTAGGAAAGTTTTAAAAAAGCCCAAAACCACCCTTACCAGATACAGACATGGGTTGAGAGATAATACAAGACTGCACTAAGACTAGGACTTCTAGATATGCTGCGTGTCCTGGTTTAACCCAGTATACATGACCAATCTTCCTTCTGGGATAGGAAAATTATGTTAATTCTCTTTTCCTACCTACCGTAGCGTTTGGACTCATGGACCTGCCCAGCAGTGACTTATTTCTTCTGTTTTTCAGCAGTTGCTTCAGAAGAGTGCTTGAGCAGGGAAGAGGGTCAGCACAACGTGTCTGAGAGGCAGCCTGGTATCTATCCCTTCACAGAGGGAGCCTGTACCACTGAAGCCCAGCCATAAGTTTCTGCAGCAGGCAGATTTTTCATAATTAAAATCTGATGAGGACCAGAGCCTTTAAAAGGGTCCTGCTAATCTGTGCTGTTGCTTTGCAGGACAAGCAGACAATCATGGAGCATGACAGCAAGGGTGTAGTTCTGTGTGACCCACAGATCTGACTTTTACTGATTTACACCAGGTAATCCAGAATTAAGGCAGAGACCCAATTTTCCTGGTCCCACATTTTATGTTCACGCTGTAGGTGCCATTTTAGGCCTTTTGAGGGCTGGCAAAAGGTAGACTGGCTGGTTTAGTTGTTTTCTTTCCTTCTTAGGGGTTTTATAAGGGTTTTCATCACCATGAAATCTGAGTACCTCTTTCATTTTTGATTTACAGAGGAAGAGTGGGGGCAAAGGATAATTCTGTTGGAAAGTTTGATGGAGTCCTTGCCAGCGCAAGGACTTCCTAGAGTTGAGGGCTGATGGTGGGTTCAAAGAGGAGTGGTAGGAAACTAGGAGCAAACTGGAAGCCACAGACAATGCTGTAATTAGGGCACATCCTAAGCAGCAGCAGTGGATCATACTTGGGACCACAAATGAGGGCCCCTTGAGCATGGCAGAGATGACACTTCATGACACTGACCACTTGCATTGGGTTACGTTGTGATCCCTTCTGTAAATCGGTCCCTACTGATGTAAAGGGGGTAGTTTTCCATGGAATGACTCACAACCCACACTTACCAGCTAATTGCACCTTCAGGTCAGAGTCAGGAGGAGTATGTACATGAGCAGTCCCCAAGAGTTTAGGAGGGAAGGTGTGACTGGGTCCTCAGACATAGACCTTTGGTATACAACCACCTTTTATCTTCTCCTTGCACTCACTGAGATTAATTTATCAGGTTTTTGTCTCCTTTACTGTTCTAATAATTCATTAACTCATTCCTCTGTCAATTAGAAACTTTTGAATGACCAGGTTATGGGCGTTCATTATCAGTTCCCATTCACATTTATTTATTCCGGTCTAAGTAATGTATTCTAGATTAATTTTAGCTTCTGGTGTTTTCCATCTCACATATTCACAGACAGCAAACATTCCTCCTCAGACACAAAGATCTGAAAGAATTTCTTTTGGGAGAATTGAGTTTTTCTCTCCTTTCTGAAAAGATCAACATTGCCATGAAGGCACAGCTGGTTTGTCCTCCTGATGTGGTAGAACTGAGCATTGCTACTACACCTTTGACATACCATCAGAGCTACCCCAAGGCTGAACAAGCATTCAGGCCACTTTGAGGGCTTGCTGATGAGAAGGCAGGTCACTGCTGCTGTGCCCCACTCAGGGCTTGGTGAGAACCAAGCACACCAGAGGGACATTAAATAAGTACAATGTCTTGCCAGAGAGAGGGAGGGCTAAAGCCAAGTATACACGGCTTTTGAGGCAGAAGACTAAGCAAGGACAAGTCTACATGGGGTGTGTTTTATTTATTAATCTGGACTGTGTGAATGAGAGGAGAACTTGGCCTCCTTATTGCTCCTTTTTGGGAGCAGGGAGGAAGAATGGGTTGCAGTAAGATTATACTTACTGTATCAAGTAAAAAAAAATCTGGATTTAGCAGGACTGGATCCTGCTGGTGGTTCTCATGGGCCAGGGCTGACCAGCACACATTCCTTGTCTTTCTTTTAACCTCAAAGCTATAGAGCATGTTAATTTAAGACTGAGGAGTTTGAAGTCAGTATTAATTAGAGCACAGCATCATGTATCCCTTGGACTGCATAGAAATTGATGTGACAACAGACATCTTATCTCTTGGCACTAACCCTCCTTGGTACTATTATATTATGAAGTACACAATAACAATGAACCCATAGCAACAACAGCAAACAGCATAAAATACAGGTCCATTAACCACAAAGCACAAGACAGAAGGGTTATGGTTTTTTTTAACATTTGTAATTTGCTTTCAGTCTGGTTCCTAAGGAAACAAGACTTATGTGAGCTGCTGTCTCTCTGCCTGTCCATCAGTTTTCCCCATCATCAGTGCTGCTATCAGCAATACTTTTTGAACTTTAATCAGTTTCAAAATGTAGTAAAAGAGACCTCAAAGCTATCCTCGTTTAGTGTAAATCTGTTAAGGAGACAGAGAAGCGGCCACATTAATGCTGCTAGTGATGGAAGGCCAGTCATCGCCATTTGGTTTGATTGCTGTGAAGGGATTTAGGAGAAAGAGTTGGCCAATTAGCCCTAATGTAGGTGGCTGACTAAACAGAGATTTCTGCACAGCTTCTGAAAAAGCCACAAAACACATTGCTTTCTGCTCAGCTGCTGCAGTAAGTAAAGATAGAAGACCTGTGAAGGAGCTGGAAGTAGTGGAGAATTGGCCAGAGGGAGTTGTTAGTGATACAGGCATGTGGAGCTGATGGGGATGCAAAAAGTAGCTGCTCATACTGTTTTGGGAAGTGGGAATGAATGTAGGAAAATATGACATGAGTTTATAGGGAGGCTACAGCAGAAACCCAGAAGATAACCCACAAGGACAGTTGATTTCTTTCCTCCAGCTGCCTCGGATTCATTCCCTTACACGATTCCAGCAAAATCTTACTTGCTATGGACTACAGCCTCATCTCTGCATTTGTTGAGAAAGCCTGTCAAGATTTGACTGTGTACTTAATTTTCCATCTTGTATACGCTTTGGAAGCTCTTGAAAAGCACCAGCCTTAAATATTATACATTGGCTTGAGTTCAAAACCCAGGAGCAGTTTAGGCCCCTTGGGGTTTTTCTTCCCCTGCCCCCTCCCCCCAATTCTTTCAGACTCACGTAGTGAAAATAAACTATCTGTCATATGAGTGTATGTTACTCACTTCATTATAAAAGTTAGGCTTTCCTTCTGTTCTCAAGAGGATTGTTAATAATTGCATACAATATAAATATATAAATATTAAGATACATAAATACTAAGAGAGAGAGATTAAGATATGCTGGGTGTTGGCTTTTTTTTTTTTTTTAAAAAAGAATCCCCCTCCATGCGGCTCTGAAAGGTTTCAGAAAGAATTAACTGATTTGAACACGTTTTTCCACACATGAGTGAAGTTTGGGTTGACATGGAACAGCTTGGAGCAATGACTGAAGCTCCAAGTGTGTCAGCACTGCCCTCCTCAAAGGTCCAGTCTCTGAACATAAACAGCAAAGGCTAGATAAATTTGTCTCCAGAAGACCCCAGCCACCTCCTCTGGGTATTTCTGGAGATAGAACACAAATGGTAGGAGATGCTAAGGAGTAGGAAACAAATATATAACTTCCCTACTTATTTCTGCCTACTGAGAGCCTTTGCTTTTTCTCACTGGTGGAGGGAGCACATGCTTTCGAGGCAGTTATAAAAACCATGGAGCCTAATTGTGCTTTCTGGGCATTCATTTTACAGGTGTGCATTACATCAAGGGGGAACAGTCCCTGGAGATAGGCAGCCTTTTAATGCTGTATTAAGATAATCAAATGCTTTATGCACAGGACACGAGGAACCTGGAGCATATTTCATTATCAGATCCTTCTGCAAACATTGAATAACTAGTTGTCATGACACTTTTGAAGCTGCTGGGTGAATATAATCAACTTTTCTTTACAAATGCAGTTACTGAGATAAAGTGACTGGGATTTTTCTGAGTCTCAGGAAGATGGGGTTGCAAAGTGTTATCTAAGCTCCAGAATACCTACAAATAAAGACCTCCAAGATTTGTGTGCAATTTATGATCCCACAGTTGATTTCTGAGAAAGAATTTTGCCACATCAGTAACAGGGAGGGTAATTCCCAAATGTATATAATTTACCCCCATAACTGATATGAAAAAAAATAATGCCAACATGTGATGACATGGAGCTAACTCAGAAATGGTGTGCAGAGAAACTGATATCAAGCATTACTGACTTTGAGGTGCTGGAATCAGTTTCCATATTGCCTAAGCAATATATTGTGTAGTCCACCAGAAGGATGTAGAAAACCTGACTTGATGAAAGCCTGATAACATTTTTTATTTGTTTAGCTAGGTTTTTTTTCCTATTGTCCTGGTATTCACATGCTAGTTCAGTAACATGATTACTCCTGGCCAATTCATGTTACTCATAAACCCTATGAGGGAACCAACAATTAAAAAAAAATAGTAATCTGTGGATTTCCAATGAGTTACTGCATGGTGGTAGAAAAATATGTAGGTACAATTGTGTCTGTATCAGACACCTTGCTCGTTTTCTTTCTCACCTTGTAAAACTTTATTAGGAGTGTCTGAAGTCTCTTTCTTTTTTTTTTTTTTTTCATAATTCTGACTTGAAATGGCTGTTGGAAGCTCAAAGTCTCTCTTGCCTATTGAGGTTCCCCTGTGCTGACTTGCATTATTGCTGCCCTTCCCTTAGCTCAGTGCATGGTTAATATACACTCGTCATTCTGTACAAGGAAATTGCATGCACAAATGCCTTTAACGCAAAAGGGCAGGGTGTAAGTGTGTGAAATAGGTACATGTGAGGATGCAACTCTGCCTTTCAGAGCTCTGCTTAACGTACTGGCTAATGCACTCTTTATGGTTATTCTCCAATAGCTTAATGGGCCATAGAAACAGTCCCACCTGCTAGGAAGCCTCCTTCACAATTATCTTGCTATCCTATATCCAATATCCAAAATTA
The DNA here is from genome assembly GCA_013400555.1 of Jacana jacana. Classification (NCBI taxonomy): domain Eukaryota; kingdom Metazoa; phylum Chordata; class Aves; order Charadriiformes; family Jacanidae; genus Jacana; species Jacana jacana. The sequence goes on along the minus strand of VZTM01030340.1, from coordinate 71,464 downwards.
GGTGGAAAATAAACAGTATTGCATGCAGATAAGGTCCCTTTGACTAGCCAACTTCCTCTGCAATCAAAATATTTCCCTAGTTTTGTTCCCTTTCAGTCTTTCTCTTCTTCCTCTTATCTTCTTGTGGTCTCTCCTGAAATGTCATGACAGCAAACAGCCCATAAAAAGGCATTGCTTTCTCCTCAAGTACTCATAAAACTTCTCTTGCCAGGATAATTAGTTTGAATTAGATGACTAATTGTAGGAAGTTCTGCTTAGAACAGGAGCACTCTGAAAGGGCTATATAGAAATGAGAATATACGTGAAATGTGACTCAGTCAGACTTTTCCTGCAAACATGTCAACACAATGCCCTTTTAATACATTAGAGATGGTGAATTTAGCTGCTTAAGTACAAATGTAATCTAACTTGTAGTTAAAGCCACATACATACATCTTGTTAGGTTACATGGCACCATAGTGCTGCTAAAACTCTTTTCCGAAGATCCACTTCCCTGGCTCAGAGTCAGCACCAAGATCTGCAGTGTACAGCAACGGTGTCCTAAGACTTGCATTGGACCCGAAGTCTCAGGCCATAGAAAGAAAAACTGGGATCCAGGAGTTCTGTTCTGTCTTGTGGCACAACCTCTCCTTGGCTGTATCCATACAGCCGAGTCAAACAGTTGCAGGGAGCACTCAACTGCAGTTGGTTGAGATTCATGTTGCTTACCTACCTTACAGTGAATTTGAGAACATAATCTATGTAAGTGCTCTGAAATGTTATGTCTGGAGCTAAATAGCAACTACTTGTCCTCACATCTTTTTCAAATACATACATCACAGGATATAATATCTATATTATATATCTATATCCTGTATCTATAATATCTATTCCTATGGAAAAGCCTTAAAGGGATTGACACATGCTGCTGCTAAACTAAGGTTTCTGGAAATCCTTACTTCCCTGATAAAAATCAAACCATTTCCAAGCAGACCTGCTCAGTTACTCTCTTATCTTACATTTGGGTAAGTCTTTTTTTTCTTTTTTTTACCTACTGTGCCAGCACTGTGCACAGCAAAGCCAACAGATAATTCATGAAATCAAAGGGAATCACTCAAAGTTACACATACCATCAGTCTCCAGCTCCCAGCAAAGGAAAAAAGAGGGGGTTTGGAAGCACTGCATAGTAACTGAGGTGGCTTCTGCAGAAGCCTGTAATCTGGGGAGATGGGAAGTTGAGAGGAAGGATGTTCTTGGATCACATGTTACGCTGCACCCAGGAAGCTGCAGATAACAGTAGTGCTCCCGATGTTTGCAAGGGCTCTGCAACCTTAAGATAGGGCTAGGACGAAGCAAGGGAAAGGCTACCGAATGGAATAATCGGGGGTGGGTACTGAAGAAATTCTGACTCAAAAATAACTAAAAGCACTCTGGTTTGTCTTTGGCATATTGTTTAAACAATTGAGACCGTTGTAGCAATATATTTTTTGTCTTTGCTTAACGTGGTGTCTGCCATTAGCCACTTCTGCATGTGTTGCTCAGTTACACTAGCTGTCAAACTGTCACAGAAGATTTTTATGGGTGATCTGGGGCTCATTGCAGGTGTTGAAAGACTTAAAGCACACATGCATTTGTACTAAAAAATAATTCAGTTAAAATCTGGAACACAAACATAGACTTTTTTTTCCCAGAGAGGGGCAAAAGGAACATACATAATCTGCTTGATTTATTTGGATTAATGTATGGCTTCACTCCCTTCACCCCCATTTCAATTTGATTTTATATCCAAATTAGCCTGGATGGGGAGACAGCACACTGTGGAAGATGAGCAAAGAAACTACATAAGGCAGATGGGTGGGAAATAGTCAGAACATTTACTCCTCCTTCTTCAAGCCCACTGACTGCACGGAGCCATCGTGGAGTACCTTAGGAAACCAAGACAAACTTCTGGACCAGCTTTGCAAATCCAGACATTCCTCATCCTCAGGTACTTCTGAGTTCCCTAATAAAAAGCCAACTGGTTGTAGTTTGCAAGAGCCTTTGCTCTTATGAAGCACCACATGGCATCTGCTTTGCATTCTCTTGCTGCCTCTCCCCTGCACTCTGTCCAGCTGTTTCTTTACAAGAAAACCACAGAATGGATGCTGCAGAAATGCCTTCTTCCAAACGCTTTATGAAATGCTTTTATCCAGGGCTGAGAGGTTACTGGACCAAGAGGTGAGGGGGGACATAGCTCTAAATTGCCATCAGCCCAGCACAGACATGGGAACAAGTCATTGGTTCCTCTTGTTGCTTGCACCACCCAAGGCAATGTTTTAGAAAGCTAAAGGATCCAAAGCAGGCCCTGCTATAACACAACTACATCACAAATACCATGACCACATCTTTCTGTTCCTTGCCATAGAAATGGTCTGGCTTCAAACTGCAGTATCTGGCTCTACTTTTCATCAAAGCTGTACTTAGGAGCACTGCTATTAATGCTGCGGGGCCTTGGAGCTTTATCTTCCGTCCTCTAGAAGATGAAGACTCTGCATCTTCATGCTGTCATGCTGGTTTTAGTCTGGTGGAGCTCATCAGTGCTCAGTAAGATTGCACCATCGTAAAACTGGTATAATGGAGCAGAGAATCAGACCTGCGGGCTGCAATTTGTTCTGACATAATAGGATAAAACTATTTGTCTTATATGTGATAGTGCTGATGAAATGTGTCAGAATAAAGCCCTGGAAAGTGAAGACCTTTTTCTGTCCATTAATCAGCACCAGAATGGATGGAAGAGCAAAAGCTTCCCCAGCCGGGCTCCGCACTGCTCTCCCAATATGCCTGCACTGAGGCCCGTGTGTGCCCTCTCCCGTGTGACAGGATGGTTTTGTTTCCTTGTCCATTTATTTCACGGCATCTCTGAGGAGATCGCCGAGGGGGACACCAGTCAATGTCAATGTCAGTTGTGATACAATTTTATTGTGCCCTGGGAACGGACCCGAGAAGTGGATGGGCCCCCCTCGCCCCACATAACAATTGGATAACCTACTTCCATCCTTGCTGACCTACTTATTGGCACACTGGTGACCTAGATATGAAAGCCCCCGCATCTCACTTAGGTCTCTGTAACCTTCCACCATGAATGAGCTCAGGAAGTCATGTGTACGCACGTTTCCCCAGCATAAATTTGGTGCTACAGAACCACCCACCAGGAGAGAAAATAAAAAACCCATAAATCGCATTCCAAAGAGTAGTCATCACATGAAGGAAAACACTATCTTTGCCTCTTCTCATATTTGGAGACAGGGATCACTTGCAGCAGCACAAAGGACTAGGATGGAAAGAGTTTTGGTGGATTAGCAAATCGTAAAGAAGAGCATGTGTGAGAGAGAAATTGTTATAACTCACTCTGCAATTTAGTAGCCCTTCACTGATACATAGTCTTTACCAAATACTATCCTGTAAAGTCTGAAGATCACTTCTCGTTGACAACTCAAGTTTCCAACACACGTAAATCGTGAGGAGAAGTGGATATGGTACAGTAACCGGCCTGGTATACAGCTATTTTAGCCTACAGTTATCTGTTATCTGAATCAATCATCTGTTTCTGTACTGGACTGACAAAAATTGAATTGAAAAAAAATGGATTGTATTGACAAAAATTCTGTAGTTAGTGACATTCTGATTGTTTGGTGACCTGCATCCTCAGGAATTGCAAACTAATGCTCCTCCATTGGTCTGGATCACAGGGACAGTCTGGCTGTTGCTACAGGATATGCAAAAATCCAGACCCATTGACAGACACTGACTTCACATTATTTGATGTGAGAATAACGATCAATTCTGTACTCGACGTGTTTATATCAGCAGTAGATCCACATGGGGATTCCCAGTATCAGAAGTGCATACGCAAAATGGGGTCTCCAAACCTCTGAAAGCCTCGTGGCAGGAGAACAAATAAAGGCTGTGAACTTTACACACATTTTATACACTGTGTGTAGGAAACAGATGTCCACCCTCACCTATCTGCTTTCCAGGATCTTGTGGTCAAGGAATAGCTTTTGTGGCTCATGATACATAAGAAACTGGTGCTGCCAAAGCATCACATCTGGCTACTCCTGGTGGCCCAGATCCCCAAACCAGGGCCTACTGGGGAAGCTTTCATACTTGGCTAGCAGGGCTCAGGTGGCTACCTTTGGTTGTGTGGTGAAGCAATTTCACTACTTTGCCACCAGACTTCTCACGTGGCTCTTGCTACATGCAATTGTTCTACTGCTCATCCCCCTTGGTTTTGGAACTCACTTTAAATCCATGTTCTCAGTAACATCATTTAAAACAGGAGCTGGAAGCAAGTAAATGTCAAACTGGCCAGAATGACCTCAGGTCCTTCTGGCATTGTCTGTTCTCGTGGACTTCACTTCATGTGAGGTTCATACGCTGTTCCTCTGCCATCTGCTGAACAGGAGCTAATGAGATCCCCTCGGGATGGCAGCCCTCGGGACATACACAGTTATCTGCGCTCCTCACCACCCTTTTGGGTTGAAGTGGAAGAAAGCAAAAATGACAATGGTCTTTTCTCTCCCCATAAGGTTCTGGAGCCCTACCCAAAGCCAAATCCTATCTTTTTCCCCAAACAGCAACACTTCCCTTTGATAAAATTCTGCTCTGATTGACTTGCTTTTCCTGACTAGTACAGTTGTGTTCTTTCAAAAAAAAGTTTAGAAATTACCAGGTTGTTAGAACTTCTTACCACATCACAGCACTGTAACACTGAATGGGAGAGGAAGAGATCGGGGAGAGGTGTTTGTCTACCTGCTGCAAGATAAACCATTACCATATTATATACTATGCTGTACTTTTTCCAATTTTACACTACCCCATCCTATTTTCTTTACCTACTTTTTATCTAGAGTGATCCATTCACAGAATTTGAATATGTAGCCAGGGGAAAAGGAGTTTTGCAAAAGCCATTTTGTCAAAGGCACTCATGTGTGCTTGTAATTTGATGTATGACTTTGTGAAAGCTGTCACACAGGTACCCCACATGCTTCAGCACTGATGGATCAGCATACTGGCACGGTGACACAAATACAGTCTTTCACCATTGGCACCTTTTGACTCTGCATTTTAAACCTTGGCAATTAAAAGATCTGTTCTTCTATTAGCCTCTCACTTACCCTCTCAGGTACCCGTTGCCTGTGTGAGAACAGACTGAGAGGTATGATGAATGACTCATACACCAAAAGTCCAACGTTTTGCAAGGTTCACAAATTGAGTAATGGGGTGGCTCTGCAGCACATAGTGACACACTTAAGGATTACATGCAAGGGAAGTACTCCTGCTTCTATATATGTCCACACAAGGGACATAAGGTTTGCTAAAATACTTTTGCCTGAGCAGCAGTTAGTTGTTGTGACAACTGGTCAGCCTATGGTGAAAGGGAAGCCCAAAGAGATTTCTTCTGCAAGACAGAAAGCTCATCATTATAATCTCCTGTCTGGACTTAAACTCTGGTCACCACATTGTCACCCTGCTGTAGTTACTCTGATGTCTGGTGTGAAATGAGGTTGTCTCCTTTGACAAAAAAGTTGCCTTCTTTTAGCCAAGGCAATGCACAGGCCAGGGGAACCTCACACAGGCACCACTGCAACAACATTCCCGCTGACCTGCTACCTGCCAGTCCCAGTCACTGCAAAAAAAGTCATGTTCATGGAAAAAGAAGCGTGCCCTGAGCACCTGGGGAGATGGTTCAGTGCAACAGCAAGACATGCTGTGAATATTGTCAGTGCCTGCCCCTGGTCCACAGGGAGAGAATCCTCCTGGGAGAGGCAAGTGGTGTATTTTTAAATCAAAAACAGGACAGAGTCCTGTCAGAGCAGCCACTGTATATATCAGGCACCAGACTGCTTCCAGGAAAAAAAAAAAAGAAACCCCTGTTGCCAGAAAGTCTGTAGGCTGAGAGCTCAAATTTGCACACGAGGCTTCTCAATATCAAATTCTATTGCGTCTCTCCAGCAGAACTGGCACAGCAATAGGAGGTTCCCTTCACCTCAGATGGGCTTTGCCACCTCATTGAACCAACTACAATTTCTCCCCTCTTTTCTCGACACAGGCTTCTGCCTTTATTTTTTCGGTCCATTTATTTCATACACTACAGTAGGTGGAGGCAGCTTGAGGAAAATGAAAACCACAGTCACTGTGTCAAGTAAAGCCAGTAAAGCACAGATACATGAATAAATTAGCTTTCCCAAGACATTTGCAACAAAATAAACAAGAAACAAAAATCTGCCGGAACGTTGCACCAGGGGTAAAGAGATATTAGCACGGAGTAAACCTATCCCTATCCCATGCCTGCCGTGCGCCAGGGCCTGCATCCAGACCACAGCTCCACAGCTGGCTCCCTAAGGAATAAGCACTTAAGAGCTTCTTGAAAATGCAACACTGCCTGCACCGTTTCTAAATCAACACGTCTTCCCCTTCAATTAGGTTCAGCAGGTTGACATCGCTGTTACAGAGCTGGATGCCAGCAGGACCTGCAGCCACTGTCAGCCCTCCCATGCCTGCCACAGGAGCTGGTGGCATGGCAGAGCATGGCACAGCGCCGGATGGCTGCCATCATTAGCCAAGGTCATGTTGAAACCCTGACGAGTGCTGAAGAGCACGGATGTCACCTCTTGTGGGGAAAGCAAATACTCCCAAACTGGAGTTTGATAATTGCATTGCCCTGTAGGAGAACAATACCACAACAGAGCTGGCATTCATGGCACTGTCTTGCTGCCAGTTTGTGACAGACACAGTTGCAACACCAGTTTACAGATCTGTACTGTTCCTGGGAAAGGAAGGGCGAAGTTCTAGTCCTCCTCCATGGAGCAACATTTATAATAGCATGACGAATAAGATGTGAAAGGAACAGGCTTTATGCAATGTTACCAAGGAGGTTCTAGTGCTAAGACAGTGCTGTGGGCTGATGCAGGGCCTGTGTCATTGCCTGTGTTTCCTGAAAAGGATGGGCTCAGTGTCTCCTCTCTTCCTTCTTGTTTAAAGGCAGACAGAACCACAGGCAAAAGTTTTTACATGGCTTAAGTAATAATGGCTGATGAATCTTTCAGCTAATGGGTTAATCCTGACCACTTAAAGGGGTTATCATTGGCTGAGAAGGGACTTTTGCAGAACACACTACACCGAGAGACCTTATTCCTTACTTTTTGGGCCTAAAGCCAGTGTTGGTGTCATTGAAAATGCTTTCTAGTCCTACTGTCTTGGAGCAGAGTGGTTGCAAGTTTCTTTTTCTGTTATGCCATATCTCTGTTGAGTGCAGAATTAGGTACTGGAGTCACTATCTGGCATCACTACTGGAGCTGCTCTAAATTCAGCACAGGACTGGGATGACATTATATTTGACCCAAGAGACAGTCAGAAGGTATTTTTGATTCTCCTGGCTCCATCATGCTGTGACAACTCTGCACAGTACTAACAGCAGAAGGGTGAAACAAAGGTAATGTTACCAGTGTCAACTGAGATGGGCTTGGAACCAGAGTTCATTCTGCCCACATAACTCATTGCAGTGCAGCACCAAAGCAATCTCTCTGCCCCTCTACTTTGCTCTCGTGAGACCCCACCTGGAGTCCTGTGTCCAGCTTTGGAATCCTCAGCATAGAAAGCACATGGACCTGTTGGAATGGGTCCAGAGGAGGACCATGAAGATGATCAAAGGGGTGGAGCACTGTTCCTCTGAAGACAAGTTGAGAAAGCTGGGGTTGTTCAGCCTGGAGAAGAAAAGGCTCCAGGGAGACCTTATAGCAGCCTTCCAGTATCTGAAGGGAGCCTGCAGGAGAGCTGGAGAGGGACTCTTTGTCAGGGAGTGGAGCGACAGGATGAGGGGTAACAGTTTTAAACCGAAAGAGGGGAGATTTAGATTAGATACCAGAAAGAAATTCTTTCCTGTGAGGGTGGTGATGCACTGGAACAATTTTTCCCAGAGAAATTGTGGCTGCCCCATCCCTGGAAGTGTTTAAGGCCAGGCTGGATGGGGCTTTGAGCAACCTGCTCTAGTGGGAGGTGTCCCTGCCCATGGCAGGGGGATGGAACTTGATGATCCTTAAAGTCCCTTCCAACCCCAACTATTCCGTGATTCTGTGATGGGTGTTGAAATGTCATGATAGTGCCTGTGCAAAACACTGTCAAAAGCAGGAAAGAAAAGGAAATGATTGAAGAGGATACACATCAGAGAGCTGAAAAATACACATGCAAAAAGAAGTCTTAAATGGTAGTGATAAACACTGATTCAAAGAATGATAAAATTCAATAGCAATGTATTTCAGACTGAGACCAGTTGCAAATGAAAATATTCACAAAGTTTCACTCTTTTAACACGAGCAGTTCTTGGTATGAATTCTCACCACCAAAATCCACAATTAGAGTGGCTTGAAATTATTTAATACTAATTTTCTGGGTTGTACTAATTAAAAAAAACATTGATATCATTTAAATGATTAAAAACTTCAGTTATATTTATATGAAATTAAAAAAAAAAAGTTGACCTCTTTTTCTAAAGAATGTTTTATTACTTTTTATCCATTAGAAAGGAAAAACGGTAGGAATATACAGAATATGCTAATTGGGGGAAAATAAAAGAAACAAAACACTTCAGCGAGAAATATATTTCACTTCTTGCAAACTGTTGGTTAAAGCGAATGACCAATGTAAGGACTTTTTTTCTTGCCATTGCAAGCCCAGTTTGTCATTAGAAAATTTCTGTTAATTAAAAGAGTTTCAAGAAGTTTGATTCACGAACAGCCTTTTTAAATGGAGGGTAGAGCCAATGCCAGAGGGTTCAGGCCCTCGGTCCCACCACACCAACACTGAATAACCAGAGAGCACAACGCTTAATCGGGGATGCATTGCCTGCAGCATTCATACGGGTTACTTAATAACTACCTGTGAATAATGAAAGTATTCTCCAGAGAGAATAAAGGTCACTTTGCAAATGCCATTAAGAAAAAGGAGGCATAAATTTCTCGTGAACCTATTGGGGAGCGACGGGTTGGAGACAGGAAGGTCCTCAGCAAGCAACAAAATTTTTTATTAATTAGACTGAAATAAAACACAATGAGATGGTTAATAGTGGATGAGTGGGACGTTTAAACAAAGACTTAATATAAGGGACTTTTAAAATGCAGTCCTAAAGCCTACAGATCATTAAGGAGTTTTTTTAGATCTACAAAACAGCGGCTGATTATGTAGAGATGAAAGTTAATGCACTGGTATACTCTGAAGTCTCTTCTTTTCTAGATGTGGCTCTGTAACTTCCATTAGCATCCAGAGACTCTTAAATACACAAAGGCATTAGTCATGCGTCAAATCACACCATACACTTTTATGAAGTATCCCAAGACGGGAGTGACTCATAGGGTCAACATTTCTGTTCCCCTGTGAATCAGATGCGGTGCTCGACAAACCTCCACTGGAAAAGAAGGATGCTGTCTTTTGAGTAATATCTTTTACTGCACCTAACGGCTTTAGGAGCCTGTCTGCAAATTAGTCACACAGATTTCAAAACTGGGTTTTCCAAACTGGATGAAAGCACATGTCAAAACATTAGAAAGCACTTGTCAGTGATAGAAATGAGGTCCAGCTCAGCACAGTCCAGCCCATGAGTGGCTGGTTTGCACCACTGAACACGAGTGGCTGATGTTACAAGCTGGGGACAGCCATGTTTTGCAATCATGCTGCAGAGCATTAATGAATCAGATCTCAAAGGCTAGAATTAACTCTCCACGTTCTTTTGCAAGGAGCCTGCTTTATCCAACATTTTCCCTTCAAAACCTCCCTTCGGTCTCCAGGTTGGGAATGAGTCACGTCACGACTCATGAGGAGTTATACAAATCGATGCTTTCCACGGTGATTCACTGACAGTGGTTGTGCCATCTTCTGCATACACTGAAACCCCAAGCCGTGACAATTATTGCAGGGTGTGTGTTTGACTTTTGTAATTCTCTTTTCTTCCCTTCAGCTTTTCAATCTGTTTTTAATTAAAGTCAGACCCAGGCAAATGTTGAATAGTACGAAAAAATTCACCATCCGTGTACCGTGTAAGAGCTGCAGAATCTGGCAGCCTTCAAGTGTGTCACTGTGTTTGAAAAAAAAAGGCAACTGGGCCTCCCTGCGTGCATACATCACGTTCTTTGAGGAGTTTTGCTTTTTCTGTGTAAACATGGCCTGCTAATGACGCATGTAACCCTTCCCTTCTGCCTGCAAGGGGGCTGCGGGCACCCCCCATGTGGGGCTCAGTAAAGCACAGTTGTGTTGAGGCCACCGGCTGCAGAGCAGCAGTGGGACCTCAAAAGTAGATGTGTCCTGGGTAAAGAAGCCCCCTAGGGTGCTCCTGCATTGCCAGGCTGAGCTCTGAGGAGCTCCAGGGGTTTCACCCACGTGCTCTGTGGTTGTACTCAATCTTTCTGGCCCTGGGGGAGTCCGCTGATTTATTTTCCCAGCTGAAAACCCATTGAACCTGCCTTCACGCCTATCTGCTCACAGCCATCCCTCCACTGTGACACTCAATAAAAGCCACAGAGCTGGCCTGGCAGGCACAGAGGCTGTGTTTTCACTGATGAAAGAGATGGTTTCTTTTACACTGAGCACAATACATGTGTACACTGAAAGCTATCTTGTTGTACAAGAGCCATGGAAAGCAACCAAAGAGTTCATACTTGTGAGTCCTCCTTGGAGGTCACCCACAGGCCCCTAAATGAGGGGACTGAGAAAAGCTGTTTCTGGAGAAAGGAGAAGGCAAATTTAAATTCAAAACACTTTATATGTGGGGATCTGATATAAAGATGGAGGAGCAGGAGCATGGCAGAAGAAGACGGTGCAATAGGCTAGAAAGATTAGTGTGTTGAAGAGGGCAGAGAGGAAGGAACACAAGATGGGGCAAAGTCTTGCTCTTGCTAAGGCACGAAGGAGACCATTGTATTTCTCACTTCTTGGTCTGTCCCTGGCTGCCTGGCATGGAAAGTGAGTGCTACAGCTGCTGAGGAACATAAAGCAAAGCAGACAGAGCCACTGCTTAAATGGAAGAAAAGAGAAATCTGTCCAAGTGAATGAGTATTACTACCCTGGCTGCCACTTCTGCTCCAGCTAGGCATTTCTGCTGGCTGCTTAACTCAGGCTTAGCTGCTTTGGCTTCAGCAGCTTGTCGTTTCTGGGTCTTTCAGGTTTAATGCCAAAGGTAGGGGCTTTCTGTCAGGGACAAGAAACAACCCACCTGATGGAGGAGATCTCAGTGTTTCCTTCTATTCTGGCTGAATTATAATAGATCCCCTTGTTTGCTTTTCTGTGCTTCTCTCATCTCCTGCTACAAGTAAATTGGATGGTCTGTTATTTCAATCCATCTTTGGATTGAATCTTGCCTGCAGACACAGACAGTTGCTAACCAGTATGCCAGGGACCTACATTCCTCAGCCTCTGCCTGACTGCAGCACTTTCTTTCGCTGCTCACATTACAGCCTGCCCCATTTGAATATTCACACTGACTCCTAGTTCTCCAAGCACAAAGGTCCTCGGGCTGTGTGAAGACGAGATGCGGTTTCTTTTTTGGGCAAGTTGCTTTTCCCTTTCCCAGTGTGAACAGCTGTGTACAGGAACCCCCCTCCCAGTTCCCAAACTCTGACCCTTCGCACATACAGCAAGGAGACAACAAAAGTTCTCTATGCACATCCATAGCCCTCACTCCAGGGAACATCTTTGCTCATTATCAAATGCTCCATAAGAGTTTCTGTGCTCTGCAAGCACTGCCTGATTTTGTGGCATCTGAGAGAGCTGATGGGCAAAAGATTTGCCTTCACTTCCCTTCTCAGCCTTCCTTTACAAACCACCTTGCCAGTCATTTCAACTCCTTGTTGACCAGCTACATTTTAGTTTCTTGCTGTATGAAGACCTGGTCAAAATAGGCTCTTCTGTCAAGCCACGTCTGCACAGCACGATGCCAGATCAGTTCTGGCCACGCTGCTCAGAGGCAAAAGAAATGGCAGCAGCCATGTTTGTGCCCAGCTCTGCTTGGGCTAAGCTGTCCTGCTAGAAAGCATCTTCGCTGCTCGGCTCACACCAAGCAAGCTCAGCTTTGACAGCTGAAGCAGGAATAGAAGTTGTAGCCAGCTGACAGGGCTCCCAGGTATGCCTACAGAAAGCTGGGGGCTAGTGTACCTGCTTTTTTGGCCTGGCCTTTGCATTCAGCCATTCCCCCCCTGGCCAGCCACGCAGGCTGGTTCCAGTAGCAAGTGCTGTGAACGCCCCAATGCCCAGACATAAAAGCTAATCTCTTAGTTAGCTGCTAATCCCCAGAGCCAGCTCCAGTGTGCAGAGACATGTGCAGGTGTTTGCTTTCTGCTGGGCAGCAGCAGATGGGACCAACTGTGGCTGAATCCTGAGGAATGTTGAAAATTTCTGCAATAAAACTGATAATGGTCATTGCAGCAGAACATGCCATTTCCCATGGAACTAATGATAGAATGGACTGTAAAATATAGGGCCAGGCTCAAAATGACAATTTCCTGTTTATTTCTTCATTATTTTCTTTTCTCCCTGTTGCTGCATGAAAGGCTTCCTCAAATTATAGGGGAAAGGGGTGATCAGACTGGAGCAGGAAAGCAGTAGCGCTGCCTGTGTCCACCCCATCCCTCTGAATGCAAAAAGGATTAGAAACACCCACATGCACACACAGAATCACAGAAACATAAAATGGCTTGGGTTGAAAGGGACCTTGAAGATCATTGAGTTCCATCCCCCTGCCATGGGCTAGGACACCTCCCACTAGAGCAGGTTGCTCAAAGCCCTATCCAGCCTGGCCTTAAACACTTCCAGGGATGGGGCATCCACAATTTCTCTGGAAAACCTGTTCCAGTGCCTCACCACCCTCACAGGAAAGAATTTCTTTCTGGTATCTAGTTTAAATCTCCCCTCTTTCAGTTTGAAACCGTTACCCCTCATCCTGTCACTCCACTCCCCGATCAAGAGTCCTTCTCCAGCTCTCCTGTAGCTCCCTTCAGATACTGGAAGGCTGCTATAAGGTCTCCCTGGAGCCTTTTCTTCCCCAGGCTGAACAACCCCAGCTTTCTCAAGTTGTCTTCAGAGGAGAGGTGCTTCCTCCCTCTGGTCATCTTCGTGGCCCTCCGCTGGACCCGTTCCAACAGATCCATGTCCTTCCTGTACGTCCCCCCCAGATTGCATTTTTTTTCTCTTTTATTTGAAAAAGTTTCGAGTGGGAAAGCGCAGCTCTGCGAGGACGGACAGAAATGACCGAGATCAACGGCTGCAGCCCACAAGCTCCCCCCGGGCACCCCCCGGCCCCGGGTGGCGGCCGTGGCGGCAGCGGTGGCGGTGGTGGCGGTGGCCGCCTGGCCAAGGGCTCCCTCCCGTGGTACCTGC
>VZTM01030340.1:0-57928 GCA_013400555.1 Jacana jacana | reverse complement strand
GGGGGGGGGGAAATGCACTGTATTTCCATCAGCCAGAAAGAAAATGTACTTGGGCAAACTTCCCTTGCTTTTGAGTAAGAGCTCTTTTAAGAGGTGTTTTTATTCAAGTCTCCCAAGGAATGCAATCAGTTACTCTGCCTTGTCTAAACTTCGACTGAATATGCAATTTCATTTAGCTGGTAACCAGCTCTCTTAGCCTTCATGCAGAGAGCCAGGAATGCTGCCAAAGATCCCTCCCGTCTGGAGTCTGCAGCAGCAGCAGCAACCCAGCGCTTGGGTTCTCTGCAGCCCTGGAACTCTTGGTGAGCCCATCGCGACGTGCTGCCTGCTCCTGGGCCCCAACTGAGGGGGCCCTGCCACCCTGGCCCATGGGTGGCACATAGAATCATAGAATCATTTTGGTTGGAAGAGACCCTTGGGATCATCGAGTCCAACCATCAGCCCTACTCTACAAAGTTCTCCGCTGCAGCTGGGAAAGGAAGGTGCCCTCCACCACCCTGACCCTCACTGGGGCAGCACAAGCTGCCCTGGAAAGATCTTGCAGATGCAAAGTGCCCAAAGTGGCGGAGTACTGCTCTTAAACCAGCCTAAATGACCATCCTCACCCATAACAACATAAAGCTGCTATTGGAAAGCATACTTGAAGCGTGAGCGATGCTGAAAAAGATGTTCTGAAATAAATATGAAATGGTTGCTAACAACTTGGACGCCCTAAGAAGACAGACAATAAGAGTTAGGCTGACTGGAATTATATGTAACTGGGGGTGTGGTAGCAAAAGAAATGGCAAAGAATCTGTATTTTTTATTTAGTTTAATAATTAGAAAAGCCTAAGACTGAAGGTAAGTTTTATTACAAGGCCCTATTCATCTGAATTTGGAGGTTATGTGACCCACACTTCCCAGCTGCAGCAGGTCAGTAGCTGCTGACATCAGATTGCTTTGCTGTGCTGCTGGAGCTCTGCCCTCAGATGTTCCTCCTTGATTTATCCTGGAATATGGAAGCTGTTTTGCTGGGAGTGCACATCAGAAGATCAAAGGTGGCCACACACTCACACAGGCTCTGCTGTGGCAAATCACCCTGAAAGGACGCACACAGCTTTGTCACAAAGCAGTCACCAAACATTTCCAGGATCAGCAACACTCATTAGAGTTTTAATGAAGCAAAACTGGTCATTGACTTCAACTTCATTGCATGACCATGACTCAGAGCATGGTTTTAACTTTCCTGTGAACAAATAGAAACACAGCAAGGGTGGGAGGAAGGACCTAAGGGGAATCAAGCCAGGTAAACGTGTCACTTTGAGTTTGAAGGTGCCTTTCCAAACTTGACAGGCAGTATTTAGTATCTGAAGTGCTAACACTGCTGAAGGGGCTTAATCTTTCAATTGGTCTTCCTTTATTTCTATTTTTTTTTCCAATGCTTTTGACTAAAGACCAGGAATCTTAGGGACAAGAAAAGCTCTTGTTCGGCCTCAAAGCCTATGTGTCCCTGGAACTGCTGGAGCCTTATTTAAGATGGTAACTGGATTTTCCTTTGGAGTTTTTGAAAGACTGGAAATACAACAATTTAAAAAAAATGCATTGTGCCATTCTGTATTTCTATGCTTGCTTCTAGTATCTTTTGGGTTCAGTTGTTGCTAGCCTTGAATATTTAGGACTAATTCATTCCCATTGACTTACTGGGGAAAGAACTTTCTACGTTACTGAAGAGACTCAGAATACGTGGACGTCTTCACCATCTAGGGTACTCTTCTCTCCCTGGAATTTCTATGTCTGCTCTAGCTCACAGCAAGGTCAGTTACATGGAAATGTCATCATGATGTAGACAGGAGCTTCCATATGTGGCAAAGAACCCTGATTTTCTCCATAGTAGTTTGTCTCTCTGAGTGCACTGATGTGTATTTACCATCCTGAACCAAGCCTTGGTCCCAGGGAAGTTTGTGCAAGTTTTGCCATGGACTTCAAGAGGTAATTGAATTACAGGAATTCAGTCTGTAATTCTTAGCACAAACACGTTCTACAAGACATTACGTACTATTATGGGAAGCGATAACAAAGTGAGAACATAAAAGAAGGGCCCAGGACCTGGAAAAAATTCATTAAAGAACTAGATTGCTATGTATAGGTTCTCCTATTGTTTGCCTCTGCCACAGCACATGATACTTCTTAACACTGCTTTAATTCATCACCTAATATACAGGTTGCCCAGGGAGGTGGTTGAGGCCCCTTCCCTGGAGATATTCAAGGTGAGGCTCGATGAGGCCCTGGGCAACCTGGTCTAGTTGGGGGTGTCCCTGCTGACTGTGGGGAGATCGGACTAGATGACCCTAGAGGGCCCTTCCAGCCTGGACCATTCTATGATACTATGATATGTTGCTCATTGCTCCTGGAGCTCTGAATTTATACCTATAAATAAAGAAGGAAAAAAATCACAATCTCTAGCTTGGAAGATCTTAAAAACAAATGCAGAAAAGAGAAATGACAGTACAAGAAATGGAGACTCATAACTGACTGCGTAACTGACAACTGGGTTTGTTGGAATGGGTCCAGTGGAGGGCCATGAAAATGATCAAAGGGCTGGAGCACCTCTCCTCTGAAAACAGGGGTTGTTCAGCCTGGAGAAAACTCTGGGAAGACCTTATAGCAGCCTTCCAGTATCTGAAGGAACCTACAGGAGAGCTGGAGAGGGACTCTTTATGAGGGAGTGCAGGGATAGGAAAAGGGGTAACAACTTTAAATTGGAAGAGGGGAGATTCAGATTAGATACTAGAAAGAAATTCTTTCCTGTGAGGGTGGTGAGGCACTGGAACACGTTGCCCAGAGAAGTTGTGGCTGCCCCATTCCTGGAAGTGTTCAAGACCAGGCTGGATGGGACCTTGAGCAACCTGCTCTAGTGGGAGGTGTCCCTGCCCATGGCAGGGGTATGGAACTTGATGATCTTTAAGGTCCCTTCCAACCCTAACTATTCTATGATTCTGTGATTCTGTGACTGTATTTTATAAACTGAGGCATTTGGGAAATATAGTGTTCTGGCCTGGAGATGGGAGGGGATGGACAGTTATTAACAATGAATCACTGCTCCGGTATTCCCATCAGAAGTCAATTGTAAAACTGCCTGAGAAGTGGAACTGGAATAGAAATGAATATTCTTCTCTTTGGAAATTACACTAACAAGTTAAGCAAATTCTGTGCTCTTCTTATAACAGTATTTCTAATGAGTTATGTGAAGTTAAGCTACAAAACCAAGTGAGGAAGTGATGATAATTTCAAAGCTAAGCTAAAAAGTCTTTCTCTTACTCTGTCACTGTGTTAAACACAGGGAGGCTGTGAGAATGCCCAGGGAAAAAGTGCTGGGTGATGTACCAAATACGCACTCTAAAAAAGAGAAGAAAAAAAAAGACGTTTTATTGCCTTTGCATGTCATCCAGATACAGATGGCAATAATTGTTCAAACTCTGCAGGGGAGGTTTTACTTAAGCTAGAAGCTGTTCCTGCTTCTTCTTCTGCACAAAGGACCTCTTTCACCAAACATAAATGACAGGTCCTGTCTCTGCCAACTCATGGCTTTACTTCTCCAGAGACTCTGCGCCTCCAGGCCTGAAAATGCCCCACTTCTTACCCAAGCTAAAGACAGCCAAGGTGCTTAGCACCTCATATCAACCATGTAGGACCAAGTAAGAATTTGTGCAGGGCAGGACTTCATCAGAGAAACTTCAACACATCACTGAGCAGTTGTTTAATATACCCACTGAGGGGAGCAGGAGCTATGGGTGGCATCAGAGAAGGTCTCTCAGCTGGAAACCATGAAGGTCTCTGCCTTGGCTCACCTGGACTCATTTTCATGTTCTGGCTTTTCTTTTACAGTTATTTTGCTAGCAAAGAATACTAAAAAAATTAACCAAACAACAGATCCTATTCTGGGCCTCATGAGGGGTATTGATGAGAAACCCATGAGATAAAAGCTGCTATAAATGGAAGTGTTGGAAGGATAATTCCTGAAATCATCCAGATCTGTATCGCACAACAGGAGAGCTGGAGGCAGCAAAAGCAAGACTAACCAAAAGGTTTTATAGCGCTTATATGATAAGAATCTGTGATCAGGGTATTTATCTCACATGTCTTTGGCTGTATTTTAAAACAAAACACCTTGAACACAAACAAGTAAACAGGCTATGACAGGCGTGACTCTCCAGGTTTTGGGTAGCTTCCAGAATTTTACTGAAGGTAGTGGGTGACACAGTTTCAAATACTTAATTTCTAATTTTCCAGCTTAACTGGATCTAATAGGAAGCTTTGTGCCTAAGTAAGAGTCAGGGGCTTTATTTTGCTGAGTCTGAACTTCCCTGCTTGGGGTTTTAAGGAAAGTATCATTGTTTGGCTGGCTACCACAGATGCAACATAAATAGTTATTTTTCTGACACCCGCGGGTGGTTAGAGCTCTGCACTTCCAGCCTCCCATGGAAAACGAGTTCGAACTCTCTGGCTCATACACACCAAGTGAGCACTGGAGTAAAGTGAGGGTGGGAGCTCTGAGAGGTGTCTGGAGTGAGATGACAGAGAGCTTAGGGTCATTCTGATCTAGCTTCAGTTGGGTTCCCATTCATTGTCCACGGTCACTATCAGTGTTGTGATGTCCCCAGGAGAAAGGACCAGTGAGCTTTCCCTCTCCTGCTGAAGATCATCTGCCATGGCTAAGCAATACCTTCTGCCTCGCAGGATCTCTGGCTGCAGGTCCCCTCAGGCAGGTCAGGCAGGGCACAGCTCCAGCAACTTTGGCTGAGCTTCAACAAGGCCAAGTGCAAGGTCCTGCACTTGGGCCACAACAGCCCCATGCATTGCTTCGGGCCTGGGGCAGTGTGGCTGGAGCTGCCTGGCAGAAAAGGACCTGGGGGTGTTGGTCAACGGGCGGCTGAACATGAGCCAGCAGTGTGCCCAGGTGGCCAAGAAGGCCAATGGCATCCTGGCTTGTATTAGAAATAGTGTGAGCAGCAGAAGTAGGGAGATGGTTGTCCCCCTGTACTCAGCACTGGTGAGGCCACACCTTGAGTATTGTGTCCAGTTCTGGGCACCTCAGCACAAGAGAGATATCGAGATGTTGGAGTGAGTGCAGAGGAGGGACACGGAGCTGGGGATGGGCCTGGAGCATAAATCTTATAAAGAGCAATGGAAGGAGCTGGGACTGTTTAGTTTGCGGAAGAGGAGGCTGAGGGGAGACCTCATCACTCTACAACTACTTGAAAGGACATTGTAGAGAGGTTGAGGCTGGTCTCTTCTCACAGGCAATTAGCGACAGAACGAGGGGGAATGGCTGCAAGCTGCAGGAGATGTGGTGTTGAGGGATCTGGTGTAGGGAAGAACTTTGTAGAGTGGAGCTGATGGTTGGACTTGATGATCCCAAGGGTCTTTTCCAACCTGAATGATTCTATGACTCAACTGCTGCCTCCTGTTTTTAAAGTCAGGGACATTTAATTCAGCTGTTTGAGTTCATACTGAGTCTATCTGTTTCCCTGCAAGCTGGAAGGTGGTAATATTTTTTACGCTGTCTTTTCTTTCCAAGTTGATCAAACTGTTTTCTGCTTATTCTTAGTGGCAATAACAAAAAGGTAGAAAGTTTTTTAAAGCTCACTAGTGCTGGCACTAGTGAGCCTTGGTGGAAAGCAGAACTGCTGTGAACAGCAGATTTTCCATTTTCAGTGCTGCTCTGCAAATTTGTGACTTCACCTGTTCACTGTTTGTGAGAGAGTGCCTGGCTACTTTTCCTCTTTTAGCCTAAATAATCGCATGGGAAGTTCTTCGTATGGACTGGGTTTTCCCAGTCAGGTTTCCTATCAGTCTCTATGAGTGCCCCGTTAATTCTGCCCATTGCTTCAACTTCCAGCTCTGCCCTGGGCTTTAGGAAAACAACAACATCACCTGGGAAACATAACCAATGGCAAGTACTTCATGAACTCTGCACCTCAGATCTGACATCTGGAGTGGCAGTACATCACCGCCTATGGAGGGCCTTGTGCAGAGCCCAGTGACACACCACAAACTCTTCCTCTTTATAGAGTAGCCAGGACTGTGTTCTCTCCCTCTGACTTCAGCAGCAAAGACTAACTTCAAAACCAGACACAACCTCAAGAGCATTGTTTTTATCACTAGGAGGGAAAGGCACCGGCCAAGAAGACAGCCTTGAAATTGGCCAAGAACAGACCTAACACAAAGTATGAAGATGACACTTCACAGTGACTCCTGGGAGGCAGTTAAGGCTATCGTATGGAGTAAAACAACCCAATTGTTGCTTACAAGATGCAGAGGGGACGGGTACAGACCTGAAGTGAAGGGAAGCTGCTGACAGAGGGGCTCTCTTTGAAACACAAAAGGGAGTGAGAAAAATCATGCTAATAATTTTTTTAAGATGTTGGCTTCCTTACAAAGTTATCATTAGTTTTGTTCATTGATTGCAGTGTGGCAACTTCTAGTGAAATACCAATGAGGTTACTGAGCTCTCTGGTGATCTGGCTTATCTACTTATACATTAGAATAAAATGTATGGAGACTTCTGTGAGACTTCCTAATTTAGTACCTGACAACTATTTGGAGATTTCTAGATGAAGGTTGCAACAGAGAATTTAAAAAGTAAGATAGATAATTGCTTATGAAATGTGGTCGTAGTTTCTCAAAAACTTGGGTTTTTTTGAGTGATAACTAGCAAATAAATGACAATATGATAGCCAGCTGTTGGGGTTTCCCTTGTATGAAAAATATGAATCAAGAGCGGCACATACACACACACACACAGTTGAAATAAGGTAAGGGACTGAAACTGTGAGGAATCTAAAGCAAGCTGATTTTAGTAAAAGCCCTTGCTATCCCAGCAGAGCAGACTGGCAGGAGGAACAGAACTGCAGACAAAAGTAAGGTTTGGCACGGTCAGCAGTAGTAGAGACATGCTCACCCTCTGTCACCAAAATCCCAGCTGTGACCTGAAGAGTCAGCTGTTTCTTAAACGTCTAATACCCACACAACGCTGGACAAAAGACCTGTCTCTAAACCTACTATTTATTTCAGGTCTGGGCCCCGAACAGATGTTCTTATTCTTGGAATGGGTTATTGTCTGCTAAGGAAATGACTTAAGACCATCCTATTTGAATGTGAAGGACACATTCACATACTACACTCAGTCAGCAAAACCAACACTCGTGCCTGCTAAACCACACAGTCCACATTAAGTATTTGTTCTAATTGTGCAAATATTGAAGTGCTCCAAGTCATCCAAGTCAGCTAATACTGCTTGTAAAGCCAGCACTGAGAGAAAATAATGACTTTTGAAATTTCCCTTTGAAGCTGACTCAAGAGACGGGAGCACTGCAGGTCTCTCCATATTCATGTCCCTTCACAAAGAAGGGCTTGTCCTCACACGGAGGGAAAGCACAGGAGGCTTCTCAAAGGGGGATTCATCCAAGGAACAAAAAGCTCCAACCTCTGCCCTTACCAGAGTGCCAGGAGGTTTGCCTGGTTTTTTTTGTGTTTTGTGTTTTAATCACTCCTTCAACAGATGGGCAACAGTCAGACATCTCCCCAGAAAAGTTCCCCCAACGGGACAGTCAAGCTTCCAGCAGCCTCCAGTATGGCACAGACAAAAAGCTGCTTCTCTAAACCAGGCCCCGCTCCTGGGGCAAGCAGTTTTGACATTCAAATTCAAATGGTGCCATGGTCAAGCTCAAGCATCTACAGTTCTGGTGGGTCCAGCTGGCCACATGCTGAGCATGTCCCTCATTCATAGCCGAAGGTCCGCTCGCCTGGGAGGCTGACACTGCCCCAGTACTGCTGCGGCACACACCCTTCACTTCTGCTTTTCTGGAAAAGTAATTTGAATGGCAAAAAATGTATTCCTTCCACAGCAACCTATTTTCCTGCTACCCCAAATACTGCCACTGATAGGTTATTTTCAAGGTGGTTTGGTTCTACACCATCCACCCCCTTCCCATTCCTCTGACCTACCTCTTTCCCCCCAATCCCCCCCGCCCCAATTTAATTAACTTCCAGTGCTTCATCCTTTGCAGTGTCACTGAATCAAGGAATACTTCTTAGCCAAAAGAAAGCAATGCACCTACATGGAAAGTTTAGCCAATAAGAGTAGTTAATTGACAGCTAGAGGGACCTGGAGGCACGGTTCCTCCATCACTGTAAGCCAACCTAAAACTAAACTGCTGATAAAAAGGTGTTTGTATCCACCCTCTCCCTGGTGTTAGAGCCAGCACAAGAGCTAAAATCTTACACAGGGATGGTTTTCATCAGAGCAAGAAGCCTCAGAGGTGTGCAGCTCTTTGAGGGAGGCAACGGGAAGGTGTGAGCAGGGCAGAAGGGGAAGACAGGACTTACCCCCCCACACCCCATGAGCAGGATTAGCACAGCCCTAGATTAGTTTAAATTGATGAGGAAGCTGCAATGAGCCGCTGTTGTCTGACCCCACTCATGCGTAACTGCGCTGCTATGGACTTCACAGCGGTGAGCACTCTGCCATCCCTATGCAACTCAATAAATTGCAGGGTAGCAGTGCTGCCTGGCTGAGAGGTTTCAAAGGTCAGGGATGCTCCGCTGATGTGAACTCAGCTGCTTGCCATAAACTCCTCATAGTGTCAGCAGGACAAAACCCTGCCTTTCATGCAGCAGGGTAGGGTAGCCTTGCCAGGAGCACAGTAAGTTTTGAAATGCAACGTGGAGTCTTTGCTCACACAAACTTAATTGCCACATGAGGAACATTTGTACAGTTTAGCATTTTGTCTTTGCAGAAGAAAATAAGGAGGAGGAAGGAAAAAGAGTCTAATTGGCTTTTAAACTCATGTTCAGCACAATATATCACACACAGAGCAATTCAAAGCCAACTTAGACTCGGTTTTTCTGCAGCTTTTTCCTTCCATACCTTTCCAGGATTACTAACTAATAAAGACCAGATGTCAAATACTGCAGCATGGCCTTAAGTACAGGACACAAAGAGCCTGATCTCCTTATTGCCCTCGGGATTGTGTGCAAGTTGAATTTAAGCATCACTATTGATTTGCTAACGTTTTGTATCCCTCTGCCCTTTAACCTGTTGTAAATAATGATACAAAGGAGAACAAGGTGCAACCATCCAAATACCTTCCTCCCTAACTTTTTCTGCCAGATCTTCTTCTAAACAGTGATCAATGATAAGCAGGATTCCACCCAGAGACTTGCAGATACAATATAAAAGCAGAGAAAATGATGAGAAACAAAATTTTGAAATCATATCTTTATTATACAGGCCCAAAGCTGTGGTCACCATGCAGATACACCGTAATGGGAATGATCTTGCTGAAAGGATCTCACTAAACAAACATAAAGAGACCACAGACTACAGCATTCCAAATAACTGGCACTTTAATTTTTGAAAGAGCAAAAATAAATAGAGAAATGGCAAGTATGTCCTTTTCACATGTGGTGGGGCATATACATATTCCTTCTTTTCTATAGCTATTCAAGAGACAAGATTAGCAAATACTGCCCAAAACCACAGACCTGGCATGTGAGGGCTCAGCTATAACTTAGCTGTTTCTCTCCCCTTGGCTATTTGAGCAAACACACACTTGTATAGGTGCATATGCCAGAAAAGAAAGGCAGTGTATTTTTTTGTATTTAATTTCTACTTCCTGCCCTTTCCTCCTCCTTTCAGGACACCAACAGGAAGTAATTGAGACATTAATCGAATAAAAACCCTATCAAATAAAAACCCTGGAATTTTTCCCTTCTAGTTTTTCACAATGCTCTCATAATTTAAGGATTCATCACCAATTTTAAAAGGTTCAGGTGTCTCACGAGGAATTCATCACCTCTGGGATATAGATAGCCACAGTGAAGAGCTGCACATAGACTGCACACATAGTGTTATGTAAAAGTGGTAATCTTTAAAAAAAGAAAAAAACATTTTTTTAAAATTCGTAGATCAAAACAAAGTACGTCTTATTCCCTACAGGATTTTCTTGCAACCTCTTCTTCAATTATTTGCACTAGGAGATGCTACAAATGGCATTAGTTACAATATACAGTCCACTGTCATCTTCTGGTCCAGCAGAAGAACCTGTCTCTCCGATGGATGCAAAACTGTTCATCTGAGCAGATCATCCTCAACAGCACAAATAACGGTCTAGAAACTCATAGAGTTTATGGTTTTAATTTATAAAATTAAACCTGCCCCAGACAGGTAATACTGGTCTGTTAGGTTTGCCATCCCTGGGTTCTGTCAGAAACGGGGGTACTGAGGTGCTCAGAGCCGTCTCAGTCTGCAGCGCTGGGATCCTTCTGGCACGTCAGACCCGAGGGGCGATGTGATGCACGCTAGAACATGGGCGCACGTCTCATTAGCTCTGCAGAGCCCGGGACAGGGTAAGCTGCCAGAACCTCCTTCATCTTGCCTGTTGACAAAAGGAACAATAACTAGTCATCACTGGTTGCTGGAGCGTAATTCCAATTTTTAAAAAGCCCTACAAATGAGACCTCTCTCTCTTTTTTTTTTTTTTTTTAACCAAGCAATAGCAAGTGTTTCACGAGTAACAGATCTGAGATAACGTTCACCATCTCTCTGTTAGCCACAGGGGGCTTATGAGGGAGAAAGGTGTCTTCTATTGAATGGTTCCTATAACATTATCCAGGACTAAACAAACTATTATTTAGAAAAATATTATTAATTTTCCCTTTCAGTGTTCAGTAGCTTAGTACCTTAAAATTTCCATTAAAATATTATCTCCGTAAAGAATATGTTTTAATAACAGATTTTCTGGCTAAAAGTGCAGTATTGTCTCACACACACTGTACACAAGATACAGTGGAAACAGTTTAGAGGATTAACAAACAATTAATATGTAAGAATCCAACAGATTAATAAGTGTAACCTCATGGGGTTTGGGGTAGAAGTATTTCTAACACATATTGGTCTTGTGTCCATTATGTATCGATAACAACTATTAATCGTAACAACTATAAATCCTTCATACATGACCCACTGAGCAGGCTTCACAGAACCAAGGGTCAGAAAAGACCACTTGATTATCTGCTCTGATTTCCTGACAAATGTGATTTTTCAAGATAGTCCTCTGTGAAGTCCAGGCACTTTGGTTCTCAAAAAACCCAACCTTTTAGTATCACAGACTAAGAAAAGGAAAGACCAAGAACATGCCTCCAATACATATTTGCTGCAGACCAGGTAGGAGAAGCAGAGGCACCTCTGGAGGGTGATTCACTCGCTCCTTAGGGAATCCCTACAAGACGTCCATCTTTTTTCCATGGACTATGATCAGACTAAAGACCAAGCTTTCTTCTGGCTAGAACTGAGTGTTTCGTATCCTACCACAGGTATCTGACTGTGTTCACCTTGTATTTCACAGAGACCATTTGCAAAGCCATCAGACCCCAGTAATTTTCAATCAATACTGACACAGGCAAAACTAGAGAAAGTCTGATTGCTTCAATCTTATGTTAACACAGCAGCCATGCAATAAATTCCAGACTAGTATTAAGGTTTTTGTTAGACACCCTGAAATTTTGTGGCGATATCCAAAGTACTTTTTGCATTGTATAATTATTATCTTTATCACATAGCTGGAAATCACTAAAGGAATAGGGCCAGCAGGCAATTTGAGAGATCTCTTTGCCCATCCCAGACTGCCATCCCTGCTGATGTTTGTTTAACCTATTCTTAAACATTTGCAAGGCTGAAGTTTCCATCAGTTCCCCTTAAACAATCTATTCCAGGGCTCCACTCTTCCTTGCCACTTAGGTTTTTCTCCTGATGCTTATACTAAATCACCCTTGTTGAGATTTAAGCCTATTATTGCTTTCCTGTACTGACATCACACGTGGCAGCTAAATCCCTGCCTCTTTAGAGCTACCCTAGCCATAGGAAGGCTGCCATTGTGTCCTCGTTTCCTCCTCTCATCTCTAGACTAAACAACCCTCCCAACCTTTCATTCAAGGCCCAGGCATTTTAGATCTTTGAGCTGTTTGCCAGATCCCACCTGAGCTGCAGTTGTGGCCAGTGGTTAAAGCTCTCCCACTGAGGCCTTATCAGTGCTGAGTAGAGCAAATTCATTACATTTTACGCTTTGTTACTCTCCTTCCTATAGCCCACAACAGCGCTGGCCCTGTTGGCAGTAGCACAACATCACTGGGGCAAGTTCAGATTGGGATCACTATGACCCCGGGTCTTTTCTGCAGAGCTGCTGCTCGGCCAGTGTTTTCTCACCTGTATTTATGTGCAGCTGATTATGTTGAGCTATTTGTACAGTTCTGCATTTGCTCTCATTTAACTGCTGGAAAGCTGATATTTTTGAGGCTACTCCCGCTACTTGATTGTAGCAATTTTTTTCAATTGCCTTGCTCCCACCATGCTTGTTTCTGCTCCATGAATTTATGAAGCACACTCTCTAACCTTTCATCCAAGCTGACAGTCAGAGTACTGAATAGTACCAGAAAAGAGAAAACCGCTTGCAGAAACTGAACTTAATGGTGTATCATTGAGGACTACTTTCCACGTATGGTTTCCAAATCATTTATGCACTCACATCAAAATAATTTATTCTAGCCCAGTTTCCCCAGCACACATGAGAATAATAACAACTGAAATATTTTGCTATACAGTCTTGTTCAAATAAAGCAGATAATACTAGTAAATATCTTTTAAAATGAGGTATTGTATACACTTTGAAAATGAAAGCATTACGGGGAAAAGATTTGAAATGAGAATACAGTCTTGCTGACAACTGATTTTACATCTATATAGCTAATTTTATGAAGTATGTGCTCTACTGCAATATTGTTCAATTTAAGCTTAATGGAAGTCTTTTGTAGCCTCTTAAAATTGAGTTTTGTTCAATGGAAATCTCCACTGAGAAAGCCACAAATACGATGTACCACTACAATCCTTCTTTTGGAAATAAATCAGTTGCACAGCTTCATGTAGCTCCAAGCTGCACAATTACTGTTCACTCTTTATCTTCAATAAGTTCTTGATCAAATATACTGAAGGAGGACTGCTAACTCCAACAGGGCTGATCATACCAAGCCTTTCAAAGAAAGGATTACCATTTACATTGACCCTTATGGAGATACAAGCCAATTCCACAAATACAGGAGGCACAGATTGTGCTTCTTAGCTAACTGGGGTTATTTGGCAGACTTTTTCTACTTCTCA
Source organism: Jacana jacana (assembly GCA_013400555.1). Classification (NCBI taxonomy): domain Eukaryota; kingdom Metazoa; phylum Chordata; class Aves; order Charadriiformes; family Jacanidae; genus Jacana; species Jacana jacana. Next base: position 44,736 of record VZTM01030340.1, on the reverse strand, counting down.
CTCTATGCTATACTTTGCTTATGCTATCTGCTCTGCTTCCTGAGGCAGAGACTTCCCAGTCTTCCCCAGTTCCTTCCCAGAGAGGTGCAATATTGTATTTTCAGTTCTGGACTAGAAGAATGGGAGGCCAGCAGAAGTTGAAATACAACCTAGTCAGTAAATACAACACAAAGCCCACCTTCAATTAACAAGGAATTCTATTTGATTTGATATTTAGGGATATATCCCATTGGATTTCCAGTGAAAAGAAGAGAGAGACTGGCTTTCCTCTGAAAAATATGTGATTGCAGAGAGACAGCAGAATAAAGAGTACACACAAATATAATTGATTTTCTCTGGTGCAGAAGAAGGAAATAGGAGAAGGAAGGATGGGCCAACTTGACCCAGAACCTCTTGTGATGTACAGTTGTTGTCTCACCGCTGAGGCAGAGGAGAGAACTTGTAGAGTAGGGCTGATGGTTGGACTTGATGATCCCAAGGGTCTCTTCCAACCTTCTATGATTCCCACAATAAAACTCATTTGTTATGGGAAATCAAAAGTCCTAAGGCTGAGATAAGCCAGATGTCTGTGCCTCTCTGAGAACAGCTCTAGGGATTTAAAATTATAAGGATTTAAGAGTCTTCACCAAGAATTGTAGACATCCAGATAGCAAAATTACCTTCATCTTTCTGTCAGAGTCGGGGCTGGGATTTCTGACCTTTCCTGGGATCAAGACTTTTGCTAACAATGAGAGAGAAAGACAGACAAACTGCTCTGTCAGAGACACAGCTGAGAGAAAACCCAGGCTGATACTCTGTTGACATGGAAAGATGAAGGTGTTGTGGTGACTTCTCTCTTAAAATATCCTCATTGTTCTTTTGCAATCCAGAAACTAAATCTGCTCAGCTTGTCTACTTTGCTAGCAAGGAAAGGTGAAGTGCTAAAGGGTGAACCCTGCTTTCCATGCTCTGGGTTCATCAAGACACAGTCATCTTCTGGCAGAGAAAGGGGGACAAAGGGGACTGCACTGTCCTGTTCAGTGGTTGAACAGTCCTGTCTCTTTGTGGGTATGCGGATCTTGCTTATGATATGGGAAAGGGCTGCATGTGCTTTCAAGAGCCCTGAGCTGTAAGACAAGGACAGGATACTGCTTTGTTCCTCCAAGACCACTGAAACCTGCATATGAGGTCAGCTGCGTGAGTTTCCCAACCCAGAAACACGGATCTGGTGACACCCCTCTGTGGAAAAGGGAGGAGGAGGAGGAGGAAGAGGAGAGGCATAGGTCTGTTGGCACTGGCTGGGTCCTGCCACCACAGTGAGATGCATCTCACAGGCCTGGGGGTAGGACAGGCTGAAGGCAGCCAAAGCCTGCGCCACGTGAGGCAAAACTGGGCACCTCATGTCAAGGTGCACCCCATCTGCAGGCAAAAGAGGCAAAGTGGATGGGTTGATATTACTGTGACCTGAAATCATCTAGGCTGTAAATAAAGACAATTCCTCTGGAGTAATTCTATAGTGGTCCAAAACCCTTGTATAACAATGCTGCGTGGTTTTGAGACTTCAAGTGCATTTTTTACCTCAGTGACTGCTGCTTTTCAGTGGTGGCTGCAGCTGCAGACAGAGATGCAGCTCCAATATGCACAATATCTCTTCTTTCACCTCAAACAACATGTAGGGGAGCCACTCCAGTCATGTGGAACAGGATGGGGGACCAATCACCTCACTTGGGTTGGGTACCCAAGGTTGGGACTCAGTTATCTGTGCTTAGGTGTCTGATGCCTTTTCAGATGCCCTAAAGGTTTCCTGCCTCATTAGCATGGGAACCATCAGGACATCTTTAATGGCACTAGACACTACTGTTCAGACAAGCAAACCCATGGCAAATGTCATGTACCCAGCTAGTTATCTACAGCCAGTCAACGATGGGAGGAGAATTGGTCCCGTGCGGACCTAAGTGTCTAACAGAAGCAGCAGGAGCAGCTGTGAGAGGTGCGTGGGTGTCCCACCCCCACTGCTCAGTGCTCACTCTGTGATACAGAGAGAAAACAGCCAGCTTCGCAGTATAAATGTTTTGCAAGGGTAAAGTTAAGTGAGACAAGTCCCACGCGTTCTTTTGCCAAAGCAGAAATAGGAGTCTGTGTATAAAACACTGTAATAATAGTGTGTTGATTGACAGAGGGAACATTAGCAAGACTTGGTGTAATTAAGGCTGAAGTTACCAAATAGAGATTGATAGCAAATGCAAAACTTTTCCTGATGTTAGCAAGCAGCATAAAACCTATATAATTTAACTGACTTGAAATTTCAGTGAAAGTTTATGGGTAGAGAGTAGACTACCACTAACAAAATACCTTGGTCTGTTCATTCCTTGAAGCCAAATGTCTTTATTCAAAGCCTTTACAGTAAGGAAATGCTGATGATTGTATATATTTGAATTACATCATGAAGTGCCTGTCCCTGATGTCAAAGAAGACTCTGTCAAGGCAACAGTAATAATTGGAACATCATGCGATGCTCGATATTTTGGTGTCATATCTAAAGAGGCAGTAGGAAAATTGAAAATTCTGGTGTTTTATATGACTCAATAGGCTAACATTAAGCAGAAGTATTAGAATATATCTAAGAGTCTTGATATCGTAAAGATATTGGGCATATAAGGAAAAAGGAAAGCTACAATGTGCTAAATTCAAATTACACCTAATTACAATGGATATCAAAGTCCCTAAACTTTTAGAGAATTTATTTAGAAATTAAATGTAAGCTAAGTTTAAGAAATTAAAATGAAAGCTAACAAGGATCTGCCAGCTTAATAATCACATGAAACAGTTTATAAATAGGAGAAAATCCTAGACTTGACAGAAATAGTAGCATATAGAATCATAGAATGGTTAGAGTTGGAAGGGACCTTAAAGATCATCTAGTTCCTACCTCCCTGCCCTGGGCAGGGACACCTCCCACCAGGCCAGGTTGCTCCCAGCCCCATCTAACCTGGCCTTGAACCCCTCCAGAGATGGGGCAGCCACAGCTTCTCTGGACAATCTGTTCCAGTGTCTCACCACCCTCACAGTAAAGAATTTCTTCCTGAGATCTCATCTTAATCTCCCCTCTTTCTGTTTAGAACCATTCCATTTTAATTTCAAAGCTTTTCTGCCATGAATATGTGTGGTGGTGTGTGTGATATCAGTCAGAAACGAGCAGTCTGGTGGCACACTGCATTCTGTAGTTAAGACCCCATTAAGGGACCAAGTGAAAACCCCGTTGCCAGGCCTCCAAAATACAGGCTGGGACCCAGCAACTTTTTATGGGAGCAGGCAAGTTCTGCGCTGGAGGGGAAATTTCACAGCCTTGCAGCAGTTTCCCTGGTATGGGATTAAAAACCCATATCCTGCCAGCAAGCACAACCACCTCTGGCCTCTTCAGTACATCCTCACTGCAGCTGTGCAAGCCCTGACCAAACTCTGTCCTTGGCTTTATCAAATCAAGTGTTGTCCGCTCTGGAGAGTTTCTGGTGAGCTCCATGATGTGATGTCTTTCTGTAAAGCTTCTCCTGAAGAGAGGTGCTCATGTGAGAATCTAAGTTTTGGTCTTTCAGTTTACTTTGTATATTTTCTACGTATACTCACAGATGCAAAGAAAAGCTGTAAAACGTGAATTTAGGTGCTGATGGGCTCAGAAGAGGCTGAGAAAAACAGAATGCAAAATAAAAGGCATTTCCAGAGCCTTGATTTCAAGATTTTAAAGCCAGTCTCATAATGTTTGAAGCCACAGTTTTTGAATGTTTGACATTTGCAAGATGAGAAACATCCCAATCTGTTGTCTTCCAGCTTTGCAGGCTGAAGCAGTTATCCTGCTCTGCTTTGCCATAAGGGAGACAAAGATTTATGTTCGTTTTGGGGTATGTCTACAGAGTTACGTGACTGAATCTTGACCACGAGCCAACTCTTTACATACTTGCTAGAACACTTCATCGATGTTCAAGCCAAACTGCTGGTGGGGGTGGCTCCAGTGTGGCAGAGGGTGTGAGCTGGGAACTGCAAACACTTCAAGGTGTTAATGAAGAGCAGCCTTAATATCTCCTCAGCTGGGCTTGACTTGTGGGAATGCTTCTGGTTTGCTTGGAGGCAAAGGCTTGATATTCATAAACACAGCAGGGCTGCTCAAGCCAAGCCCTTTGTGCTGCACTGAAGCAGTAAGGAGGGGCTCACAGAGCGGGTACATCCGGCAAGAGCATCCCACCACCCAGCCACACGTCCCATGGGAGAGCCAGGAGCCAACAGCATGACTGCTCCTGTCCTGCAGGATAACCCTTAAACTAACCTGGACCTCTTCTCCTTATGTGTAGGAGTGACTGATTCAGGGAGCTGCCAGGGTCCAGCTGAATATAATTTGTCCCAAACTGCTGCTTTCCCCCAGCACAAGCCAGTGGGGAGGTGGAATGCTCACCACCAGCACCTCTCTCACCCAACAGGCAGGTCAGGCGCCGCTACCTCCCAGCTGTGGGACAGGGCAGTCCCCTATCTGGTCACACTGGGACAAAGTAGATATAAAAAGTCATTGCTCAATCGCTGCATATCAACTGGAATCAGCTAACAAATTGTTTGCCAGCAGCGCAGAGCACCTTCCTGTACTGTCTCAAAGCAGTAATTGATGTCCGGGCTTCCAACAACAAGGAGGAAGCAAGTGAAACCCAAATCAGCAACCCTGCCCTGAAATGGACTTGAAGCTCTTAGACCCTCTCACTGTCAGGGCTGCATTGCACCAATGGCTTACAGAGACCCCAAGACAACACACAAACCTCAACTTTTTCTTCTCTTACAGTTGAAGTGTCTTGCTTTTTTACCATCACTCCCCAGCTCACTGAATACTTAAAAGCATCTGGTTCCCAAAGGCAATCTCAGGAGCACACAAAGCTGTCCATAGTCCTTTGCTATGTGGAATAGAGGGGTACAAAGTTGAGGAACAGGAGACAGAAAGGTCTCAAGGTCTCAGTAAGCAGGCACTTATTCCTTTCCATTAACCAACCAACCCCTATCCTAAGAGCTTGTTGGTTGTGGGTTGGTTTTTTTTTGCTATTTTAGTATCTTCTCAGTTACTGTTGCAGAAATTCGTTGTTCTGATAGCTAGAATCTCTTTTTTTCTAATTTGCAGCTGACATTTATTCATGATTAATTTATATCCTTGAGTTTTGTGTCTACAATTAGCAGATTTTCTTTTTTCGAGTGTGGCTACTTAAAGGTAGTTAGAGAGACTGTGACCACAGTCTCCTTCCCAAGCTTCCTTTAACTGGGTTAAGTCAACATCTGTTAGCATCCTCCTGCCTCTTGGGTTTCCTGTTCTTTCCCTATTTTGCCTCTGAGGCCAATGGTATGAGGTTCAACACGGCCAACTGCCGGGTGCTGCACTTGGGTCACAACAACCTAGGAGTATGGATCAACACCCAGCTGAATGTGAACCAGCAGTGTGCCCAGGTGGCCAGGGCAGCCAACAGTGTCCTGCCTTGTATCTGAAATAATAAACTAGGGAAGTGATTGTCTCCCTGTACTTGGCACTGGTGAGGCTGCACCTCAAATACTGTGTTCAACTCAGGGCCCCTTGCTACAAGAAAGACACTGAGGTGCTGGAGTGAGTCCAGAGAAAGGCAACAAAGCTGGTGAGGAGCCTAGAGCACAAGACAAATGAGAAGCACCTGAGGGAGCTGGGGTTGTTCAGCCTGGAGAAAAGGAGACTGATGGGAAACCTTATTGCTCTCTACAACTACCTGAAAGGAGGTTGTAGTGAGGTGGGAGTCGGTCTCTTCTCCCAGAAAACTATTCATAGGACAAGAGGAAATGGATGAGGTTTAGATTTGATACTAGGACAAATTTCTTCACCAAAAGGGTTATCAAACATTGGAACAGGCTGTCCAGGGAAATGGTGCAGTCATCATCCCTGCATGTATTTAAAAGGTGTGTAGATGTGGCACTTAGGGACACGACTCAGTGATGGACTTGGCAATGCTAGGCTAATGGTTGGGCTTGATAATCTTACAGGTCTTTTTCCAAAGTAAACAATACTCTGCTTCCGTGATAAAGGCACTGATAACTTTACTGCCTCTACTGCAGATACCTTGCTTGATGTGCCCTAAGATAGCATTTTACCTCTTTTTTTTTAACACGGATGTATTACACCAGTGACTCAGAGACATCTCACAACTAATAAACATACTTTAGTTTTCCCTCAATTTACTGCCTCCAAAAAGTAAATGCAGAAACTGTGTTTATTTCTTCAAATGCCTGACTTTATATTTGTACTACTAAATTTCATTCTGCTCTTTCAGCATCTCCTTTGGATGAGTTACCCATGTGCAGTTGCTCACAAGCGTTTTACCCATTTGCAGAATGAATGTGTCTGCTGTGTCTACATGCCCCTCCGCTGCCTAAGAATTGTGTCTTCTGCTTGATTTTGACCAGGCAGTGGAGACCACCAGCTTCCTTCCCACATGCCCTTTGCAGTTCCCACTCTGCAGTGGCAACACCATTTCCAGCAGCTTTCCTGGTGAATTAAAAATGTATGAACAGCAGCGAAAGGTGAACCTGGCAACCTAGAGCCTCTCTTAAAGCTTCTGAAAATGGCTTGACAAGATCAGGCTACGTTTACATGTAATTATTTATATTTAGCATTAACTAAATCCTTATATAACTTTATTTTAGGTACAAGTTATGATCTGTCATTACTTGTGGTTTCTCTGTTGATCTCAGCTGCTATTGATCAGAAAGCCAATAATTCCAGTGCTGGTTTTGTCTTGTCGGGCCTGGCACTAAAAATATTTTGGCACCTTTAATTAAAATTTATAAATTATATACTCTTGCTATTCCATAATTGTCTGCATTGGTGGCAGGTCCATCCAGCATTAAATAAGCAGAAGACACTCTTCCTGTAGCTCATTTTCATTCAAATCATTAACTCAATTTTCTAGTCAGCTGTCTCTCTGCAAATTCTAAAAAACTTTGATTGAATCTATATTGGTGTTACTGGGTATCCACTTCAGTTATTCCAGTCGAATACCACAACTTATAAAAAGTGCCTCAGACAACCATTGTGGGACAACAGAACTTCAGGGCACAGGCAAAGCTCTTCCACCCGTTGAAGACTATTGGCTGCTATTACGTCAGCAATGGTCTCTCAGTGACTTACTGTTAAATCCATACTAGAGCTTTAACTGGATGAACTGGTCAATAGATTTTGTTTCTACATTCACTCATATTAGATTTTAGAGTGCCTAAATCTAGCTCTTTAAAAAAATAATATTTAATATCCTTCTTAATAAAAAAAACCAAAACAACCCTAAAAGAGTTCTGTATAAATAATTATGAAAAGTAGCAAAACACTTAAGCAAGCAGAATTAGTCACATTACTGCAAGAACCAAAAGGAATCTTAATGGAGAAGGCAGAAGAACTTATTTTACCAGCACTGAGCTCACCTTTGCCTTCTAAAATACAGACCCAGGCACTCTTCATGTCAATACAGAAACATCTCCACCACCACTATTCTTCTCCTTTTCCTCTGACAAAGACTTCAATCATTTGAACAATGATAGTTGCATGTGCCTGATATCACCGCTTTTAGAAGTATTCCTTTTACACGTGCCCACTTCTAAAATCCCGTGAAGTTCCCAAGTTGTTGGGCTTCAATATTAGGTTCCTAAAAATCTGCTTTTTCAAACATACTATTGTCACTAGACACCATTTTTTCAAGGAATAGGAAAATCAAAGTAAAATTCAACTTTAGTTGTGCAAAGACAATATTTTTTTTCTAAAACAGGCAATCACCTGAGCTAGAGCTTTGTTCCTCAGCTCCATCACAGACCACCCAAACTACAGAAAGTTATCCATCAACTCCAGTCAGCGGAGAAACGCAGCCTGCTCTGGATGCCAAGGATCTCCAGAGAGCAACAGCCAAATTCATATCATTCCTCTTCACCCAAGGATTTAAACCAGAAATAGTCTTGCTAAATGCTATAATCTTCTCCTACTATAACTACCATCAGCATTTCTGAAGAGATCTGACATTTTTGCAAAGCATGAAAATATATTAACAAGTCATTGTTTGAGGCAGATTAAGAAACTTCAGAGGACAGTTGGTTTCTAACCAGACAAAGCTGTCAAGAATCTTAAATTCAATAATAATCTGAAGACCCTTGATTTTACCTTGAAGACATATTCTGTTTCTTATTTTGAACAAAAATTCATCACCAAGGAAAATTCCTTTGCTGTAAGCAAAGCTTTTACAAACAAAACAAGACATTGCAATGGAAGGTGTTTAAGAAGTACTAAAAAGAACAACCTCAATGCCAAAATAGCATTAAAAAAAATGAACAAAATGAAGCAGAGAAGTAAAGAAATGGTAATTAACTTACTTATTAACTGTTAAGTCATGTTCTTTGGCTCCTATCACTAATAAAAAAAGCTTGCTACCGGCATTTCAATAGTAATTCTATTATGAAATGAGCCAGTATATATTTGTGTAGAACTTATTTCTGAAGAGACATAAATAGTTGGAAAAACATATGCACTGCAGAGAACAAATGCATCTGACCAGAACTAAATGTGTACAATACAATGGAGGTAATTGAGTGAGAAGGTGTAATTAGTCCAAAGAAAACTTTATCCCCACAGTTACTTTAATTATTTAATTCCTACATATGTGGGCATAAGATTGGTGAAATACAACATTCACCTAAAATATATACTTATTACATTTTTTGAACAGTTTCAGCCTAGGAAAATTGCGTCTGGTGCTTTTAAATAAAGCCTCTTTGGAGATTCCTAAGAATGTAGAGGACTTTCCAAACAATGTCATTTGCAAAGGGGCTGGGGTTTTTTTGTGTGTGTGTGAGTGCAGCACTGCCAAATATTTTTACCACTAAAGAAATGCTATTTCAGCTGCATTTGAGCAGAGTAATAGTGGTAGCTAATGGCCTATTCACTTAATCACAGTTATTCGCTCCCTGGAAATACCTCAGAATATAATAAATGTTTTGTTTTCTTTGTGGACTCTTAAATTACAGGCATTATATAATACCCATGATATATAACCGATCAGTACGAATAAAAGCTGAATCCAAAACCACTCCCCTAAAATAATTCTAATATTTGGAACCTCCAAAGAAAGAAAAATGCTGTTGTTACCCACAGAGCTACTGAAATAGCACTGATAGCAGGGTAAGAAATGGCTATAAAGTAAGTCCAGGCTTAACTAAAATGTGGCTATTTGTCATCCATTTGCAGAGGTCTGAAATAACTATTACAGAACATTTTTTAAAGAAAGAAAATGAGAAACATGCTCAAATAGCTGAACCACACACATCCTTTCCTAAAGGAAAAAAGAAAAAGCTGCAGTTTGTCCCATAAGAGACGTTTGGCCCATAAGAGACAGATCAACCAGCAAGTTTTCAGTCTGAGACCAATGGGTGCTCTACCAATATTGGATTTATCTTGTTCACAGTTGTTTTTTTATTCATGTAAGTTGTAGAAGTCCCTGTCAGACTTAGCTTCCTTTACTGCTCAGGGAAGATGGTATTTACTACACTGCATGTTGACTACCTGTACCTGGGGTAAGGTCATAGTTGGTTATACCTCATCTCTTGGCAGTTGTCATTATCCTGGTGAGGCTCAGAACCCCTTGTAGTTTCATCCAGTTGCATTTTAAAAAGCTGCAGAATACATTTTAAAACAATGCTAGGCTTCCAAGGTCAGAGCAGGCTGTGTTTTCCAGTTGCAATTGCTTTGGAGAAGGGATTAGATTACTAGCTCATAATAACATTCCCCTGGCTACTTCAAAAAGCAAAGGCAACCTCTGAAACAGTCTTCTGTTGGCTTCCTGGATGGAAGAACTTCTCTGTGAAAGCACACAAAAAGTCAAAACGCTTTCAAAATTGGAACACAGGTGAAGTTTGGTATTAAACACCTCTCTTATTTCTCCTGGAGAAAAAGATACCCAGGTATTTGCTGAAGAAGTGATAAAAGACCTTGCAGAGGCGGTGTTGCTCTAGCTTTAGCTTCAGTTTTGTAGGAGAACTGTTAAGAATTTAGTGATGAAAAGAAAATCAAATGAAAGTGATTATAAAATGAGACTTCTTGATGCCTAGGAAAGGAAGAGCAGACAAATACTAGGGGAGTGTAGGGAAGGCAGCCACAGCCAGATGCAGGGGCTAATCCAGGATGTCCCCAGGCAAAGGTCATCCAAGGCAGGAGAAGTTCAGAGGAGAGGAGAAGTTTAAAGAAGGGCAGGGCTAAAGGCACAGCAGCATGGTAACAGAGAAAAGTTTGACTACACCTACACCATTTGAGTACTGTGTTTAGTTTTGGGCCCCTCACTATAAGAAAGGCATCGAGGCCCTGGAACATGTCCAGAGAAGGGCAACAAAACTGGTGAGGGGTCTGGAGCACAAGTCCTGTGAGGAGTGGCTGAGGGAGCTGGGATTGTTTAGTCTGGAGAAGAGGAGACTGAGGGGAGACCTCATCGCACTCTACAACTTCCTGAAGGGAGGCTATGAAGAGGAGGGGGTTGGCCTCTTCTCTCAGATAACTAATGACAGGACTCGAGGAAATGGCCTTGTGGCCAGGGGAGATTTAGATTAGATGTGAGGAAAAACTTTTTCTCCCAAAGAGTGGTCAGGCACTGGAATAGCCTGCCCAGGGAGGTGGTGGAGTCACCATGCCTGGTGGTGTTCACAAAGTGTCTGGATGAGGTGCTATAAGACATGGTTTAGAAGCTTAGTGGGTAGTATTGGTAATAGGAGGATGGTTGGACTAGATGATCTTGTAGGTCCTTTCCAACCTTGCATTTCTATGATTCTATGATAACCACTGCTCGCTCACCAGAGAGGTGGGCACAACCATATAAAGACCTTTCACCAGGTTTCTCCAAACAAAGTAGTTGTAATTCTGATACCTGGTGTAATTGAAGATCTGGTACTGAGTGGAGAAGAGAGATTTTTATAATCTGATGTGATATAAAACTGGGTGAGGTTGCAAGCAGTTTACAAGCTAAGATTAGAATTCCCCATCATCACAGTAATTGGAATAAATGTTCTGAAATTAATGCGTTAGATTCACAAAGAGAAGTGAAAATTACAATAGAAGGATAATCTGAGTGCACAAGTATAGAAAGGAGCCTTGCTAGGCAGCTGTGCTGCAAAAAGGATCTGCATAGGAGTTATAGCGGTCTATAAGCAAATTATAAATCAGGATGATATCCAGTTGCAGAAAAGGGCAGCCTGATATATATTCACAGTAATACTGTTTAGCAAATCAAGTAATTATTCTTCCTCTACCAACAGTGGCAAGTCCCTGACTGCATTACTGGGTCCAACTCTGCCTACTGGGGCTGTTGGAGGAAAGAGACAGCTGGAGGCAGTCCAGATAAAAGCCACAAAAAACGGTAACAGATGTAGAAACAGGGAAGGCTGAAAGAATTAGATTGTTTAGTCTAGAAAAAGCGAAGACATGATAACATATTTAAAATATGTAAATGTTTGTTATGAGAAGAGGATGGTGACTGATTGTTCTCCATGTCCATCTCCGTGTACATCATGTAGAAGACAAGCTTTACTACCCAGTTGTGGAGAAAAGATTTCTAACACAAGGATGAGCAACCCAGCAGCAGGTTATCTACAGGTATTTCATGTAATGCTGTCACAGGAAGAGATGGGAGCAGCTGAGACAAACACCTGTCAAAGAGAGAAAAGCTATGCTTGATCCTTCCCAAAAGCCAGTGAAAATCCTTGGTGATCCCATGTGAGGTCCTGTCTTGCCTTACGCCTCGTGCTCGACCACAGAAACAAGGCACAGATCAGAGCTTTCCACCAAAGAGACTAAACCCCATGATGTGCACAACTGTCATTTGTCTCCAGATGCACTTGCCAGGAAGGATGAAGCCTGCAGGACAAGAGATGGATCTAAACAAGTCCATTTAGCTCATTAATTCAATTTGGCTGGAAGTAGCAGAGAGCACCCACTCAGTCACCGCTCTTTGACTTGTTTAACATGCTCGTGGCTCAGCCCTACTTTCATTTACTCCAGCTTTGCTGCCAACAGCCCTTTTCACTGGTTTGTAGGGACTTAAACAACGTAATTAGGTGTACACCGCTGTGCAGCCATTGGAGAAATTAATGGAACAGGCTTGAAAAGAAACCAGCAGGGCTGAGGCTGTAGCGATGCCTGGCAGGGACCAGGACGGTCCTAGAGCAGGGCCTGGGGAAGGCAAATGGCATGCAGAGGAAAAGGAATGACACACCAAGAGCTTGTGCTGTGGAGATTTCCACTATGGGGGCACAGCTGGAGACCACCGGTACCAGCGAGCTGCTCTGCTGTGGAAGGCCAGCGCACTGCAGGGGCCACCAGTGGTTCTGATGTTGGTGGCTGCTTGGGAAAATGGGATGAGAAACCCCAGTACAACAGGGAGAGGGGAGGTCAGTCTTCATCAGAGTGAGGCCCAAGCGTTTTTCTGCCTTTAAAAGAGTTTGAGCAGTAAAAAATCAGAGAAAAAGGGGTGTGAAAGGTCCTATGTGCTCCCAGAAGGTGCAGACACTTGGAGTGGCTTCTCTTGGAGTGAAGCCTGAATGTGCAGACACTTGGAGTGCCTTCATCCTCCACACCAGGGGAGTCACAATGGGTATTTCACAATGAATAGTCTTAATTTTTATTTGTTAGGGAGTGTAAAATTCATCTAAAGTTAAAAGGGATTTCCCCAAATTCATGTGTAGGCTGGAGAGTGGGGCTCACGGATCTGCATAGGAAGAGGCTGCAGGGCCGGAAGGGGCTGTGAGGGTAAGCGGAAGCTGATGTCTTGCTGCCAGGCCACCCCACGGGTCCTTCCCTGCACACAGTCCCTGCCGGGTGACAGCGGGTGGCAGAAAGTGCCCTGCTCCTTCTGGAGCCTTCTCAGTGGAGTAAATCCATTTGCCAAACTACAGCGTGTGCAATCAGAGTGCAGAGGGGAAACATTTCCACCTCCCTTGGCAGTATTTTCACTTTAAACACAATTGTCTACAAAACAAACTACTCTGCATTAACAATAAAATAATAAAAAAAAAATAAAATAAAATGGAGAACACTGCAAACACAGCCAAAAGTCTGCTCTTACACTCGATTGCCTGTGAAGAACGGGCCATGTACTACATACGCTGGAACTTTCTCCTCGCCCGCCAAAGCAGGCTATAGCTCTCGCCCTAGGAAAACCAAATTCAAGAGTAAATGGGATTAAACAGCTCCTGTCAACTACTCAGTTATTCTATCTGCTTTTCTGTCCAGCCTAACAGCTTTCTGAAAAACTTCTGCAGGTTAGAATAAAAAAAAAAAAAGTTCATACTTCAACAATTTTTAATGGTGATTTACACAATTTTCCTAGTACGATGTCAAAACTGCTGAATTACCATAGGTTTTACATACAAATGTAGACAACTAAGGAGACTGTAATGTTTATAGAAACTCAGATTTGAATGGTTTAATGGTCCCTGCAGGGAAAAAAAGCTAATAAAACAAATAGTACAATACCGATACAGAACCATTTGTAACCCAACAATCCCATTACCCTTTATTCCTTTTCAAATATACTGAGGTAACATTAACATTTGATTGCCTAATGCCCCTTAAAATTAATTTCAATTTAATAGTTGTTTTCACCTTCAACCACTTCTGGGGGGTGCACCTGTAGTTCTAGAAAAGACTAGCAAAGCAACACTTATAAGAATGATGTCCTCCTTTGACTCCTCAGTCTCTCTATTGCCCGCATTGGCATGGGTGACGATGACTCACGAAGAGTGATTGTGAAGGCGAGTTCTCTATAAAATTATGTAGCTAAGTGGGACATCATTGGTTTCCAGAAAATGCCTGCTTTTCTTCATTTTGTAAGATTGCCCTATTGGGCATCTACTTCAGTCTCTCCTCACCGAATGCCGGCACCAGCTAAATGCTATGAATGTAGTAAATATTCCTCTTTCTGCTATGTATCATGTCATCTTTAGATGGCTGCAAGTTGAACAATTACTGCAGATATTTATGGTGGCATAAACACTGAAGAAACCAAGCTAACTAGGGACTGAAGACACAGAAAAGGAACATGAGCTGCAAATACAGAGAAGTTGCCTACAACTTCCCAAATGACATGAAGCATTCTCATAGGTCTTAAACAGTTCAGCCAAACCCCCCCTGAAAACTTACAGAATGTTAAATGTGAAGGCATCACAAAACTTCCATTACCAATAGTAGGGCCTAAGTCTGTTCCTAGCACTTGTTATGAAACCTACCAAACACACGCCAAAAAAAAAAGTTCCTTGGCTAAAAGCTCACACTCAAAACAGGTAAGAGAAAGAACTGAAATAAGGAAATAATGCTGTTATCCCTATATCATGAACGGAAAACCAAGACACAGAGACACAGAATCATAGAATCATATAGGTTGGAAGAGACCCTTGGAATCATCAAGTCCAACCATCAGCCCTACTCTGCAAGTTCTCCCCTACACCAGATCCCTCAACACCACATCCAATCCACTCTTAAACACAGTCAGGGATGGGGACTCCACCACCTCCCTGGGCAGCCCATTCCACTGACTGACCACTCTCTCTGTGAAAAATTTTTTCCTAATGCCCAGCCTAACCCTACCCTGCTGCAGCTTGCAGCCATTCCCTCTTGTTCTATCGCTAATTGCCCATGAGAAGAGACCAGCACCAACCTCCCTACAATACCCTTTCAAGCAGTTGTAGAGAGTGATGAGGTCTCCCCTCAGACTCCTCTTCCTCAAACTAAACAACCCCAACTCCCTCAATCGATCCTCATAAGACTTATTCTCCAGGCCTCGCACCAGTTTCATTGCCCTCCTCTGCACTCGCTCCAGCACCTCAATATCTCTCTTGTGTTGAGGTGCCCAGAACTGGACACAATACTCAAGGTGTGGCCTCACCAGTGCTGAGTACAGGGGGACAATCACCTCCCTACTTCTGCTGGTCACACTATTTTTTATGCAAGCCAGGGTGCCATTGGCCTTCTTGGCCACTTGGGCACACTGCTGGCTCATGGTCAGCCACCCGTCGACCAGCACCCCCAGGTCCTTTTCTGCCAGGCATGAAGCAATTAGTTCAGTATCACATTGAAAGCCTACAGTAAGCCACCCGAGACCCTATCTCTGGAAAACTCAATCAGTCTCCCATTAACTCTAATTCATATAATGGATAATACTCCTATGAATTAGTGATATATATAAGACAAGATGTCAACACTGACAGAAGTGCCTGATTCCCCTGACTTTTCTGAAATCCTGTCATTGACGTGTTTAATTGAGAGGCCCCAGATCCCTTCTGACAAGAAATAAGGTTGGGACGCTTCTCATCTGAAATGGGGAGAGCATGGCATGGAGACAAGGAGCACACGGAAATGCTCAGGTGATGAGATACAATAAGGAGAAAAATAGACACGATGAAGGATCAAGGTTTATGGAAGTTAATATTGTACTTTCCTCTGATCTCTGCAAAACATGGAGAAGGAAGAAGGAATTTACAGAAAATCAGCAGGCACAATACTCTAACCATCACCATAAATATTCCACGTCTTGTGACTTTACTGTTTTATTTCACAAATACCTTAGCATGAGAGCTTGAAATATAAATTAGCACATTTGTATAACTGGCCCTGATTCAAAAAGAATACAGCTTTTTTCAGCATTGTACTTGACCTATTTCAAGTTAAAATCTTTGGACATAAAGTTAAGTACTGGCTTAAGTCTCGTGAGGAATGAGGCAATGGTATATGCAAGAGCTGGGCGGCTCTAGAATATGGAGAAGCTTGAACATAAGAAAGGTTACACTCAGGAAAATCCAACAAGAAAGACTATGTAAGTGTGTATTTATAAGCATGCACAGAATGCTTATTCTGAGGTAATGTGACACCAGGTAGGCTGATTTCACCACAACCACCAGGAACTATGAAAGATTTTGATTAAAAATCTGCTTTACTTCCCAGGTGCAATTCCATCGGGATTTACACCCCCTGCTGGGGAACAAAATTTGTACCTTTGACACCTTGTGCTTTCATACTGTGCTCTGTATCACACTCAGGATGAACAGGAGCCTCAAAGGAAGAGAACGACGGACTTGTGTAACCCCCGAGACTGAAATGATTACTTTATCTTTAGTACTGAAGGCCAGATTGCCGTGTCTTGTAATCGATTACTTTTCATAGTTATACAATTATAAGCTAAAGAAACCTGATAAAGGTAGAAGCATTCATTTCCTGTGCTGAAAAAAGAAAAACCCCAAAAAAAAGCTTTTTCAAAAGCAAAGAATAAAATGGCATTTTTGTATCCTGCAAAGCAAAAAATAATCTATTATGGCAGAGGAGTCCTTTTTTAATGTGATGACACATTGATTTTTGGAGGCAACTACAATACAGCTTTATTTTATATAGCAACTTCCACACAAATCATGTCTTTGGTTGAGTCGCCTTTTGTCTAAACAGTGCACTAATTCAATAACACTGTTTTCAAAGCTCATATAAAAGCTGGTGAGGAGACAAATTAAGGATGTTTACATCTACATCCTGAGTTAAAAGTGCTGTAAATTTTAGTCTTTTTAGGAATTAAGCTAAATAGCATACTGCACTAAGAGCAGTCAGACACCAGGAAGACAGTAATTAAAACTTGAAGGATATTGGTGACAAGATATTTACTCAAACAATACCCAGGTTTATGTACACTCACTTCTAGGTATTATAATATTGTTTAATAAACATAAATAAAACATCACTAAAATCTGTCTCAGTTTAAAATTTTGCAGCCTGGAAAACATACTTGCTTTATGAAAACCAAATGAAAAGCCAAGGAAGGTATTGTATCTCACAGTGTTAATGAAAAACCTAAAAAAACGTGAAGTGCTGCTGAAAGCAGATGGGAGGAAGGAGAATCTCAAGCAATTATTTGTGAAAGATAATGCCCAGAGTATTTCAGAGCATTAAAATCCTTTATATGAATTAGGTTTAGATTCATCAAAGGTAACTCCATCAAGCAGGAATTCCCTGGTGGGAGGGGAGTTTCTGTGTAACTTTTAATCTGAAACTTAAGGAAATCAACCCAGTTTCATGAAATGCTGGGGTTTAAAAAATTTGACCTGGTTTAGTGGGAGGTGTCCCTGCCTATGGCAGGGGGGATGGAACTCGATGATCTTCAAGGTTCCTTCCAACTCTAACCATCCTATGAACCTGTGACTGAATAGCATTGTGCATTCCAGCACAGAAAAAAATGGTTCCATTAGGAAAACAACCCAAAACAATCTCACAAGCTCATCTACCTTGAACTGCAATATCAGGAAAACAGAAACCTGGAATTCAGAAACACGAACTGAACAGAAGGACAAACTAATGGTGTGTTTTAACACATTGGACATTAAAACTTGTCACTTCTTTATCAATCACGCTTACACCAAGTAAGCGAATTACCAATTTTACATAAGTAGTGTTTTTTAACTCAGTTCTCATTTTTTACAAGTATATGATTTTCTATTTCTCTATATTTGACTTGTTTATCCCTTTTCATGTAGGCACTACAGCAACTATGCACTTACACTTAAATTTAAGCACGTAAGAAATTCCAGTTATCCTAGTTAGACCAGTCACCTTTTATGGGCTTTGCTAAGTATCTAGGTTCTTAAATTGCATTTAAATCATAAAAAAAGAGTGGTTAAACCAAGCAGCACAATCAATGGGGGAAACAGTTCAATCCAGTTCTCAAAGTATTAATGGGAAATCAAAGCCATTTACTATTACAACAGTTAAAGCACTGCTGAGTGTCTGCATGAGCACCCTCACAGCTGATCCTGTCTCCAACGAACATATTCCAATGGATTCTTTCTATTTTCTTTGTCAGTGTTGCCCTTCAACCTCTTCAAATGTGGTTTGATCCTGAAAACTGTCAAGGATGAAATAAAAGTGTACAAAAGAATGCAGGAGAGCTTTCAATTATGTTCCATATATTAAGTAATGCTCATTATTGCTTTCAGATGGTCACTAGTGAAACATTAGATGCACAAAGCAACTGTGCAATCAATAGCTACCAAAACAACATTCATCCCAGCCACCATCAGCTTACACATAAAAGGAAAAAAACACACTATCTGTTCAATAATAGCAGCATAATTTGAACTGGCAGAAACTGGTCATGAGTTTTCTTAAATTCATCGATCTGCCCTGTGACAAGGAATGATCTAATAATTTTCAAACCACCTTTACTAGAGGAGAATCTAATTCTACAAGGTTATTTTCCCATCTGCCTCTTTATAGACTTGGGCAGTGTATTTTTTTCCTATGACTGAAACTAAGTTCATATGCTCTAGAAATGAGTCTGGATGGGTACTCATGGTGAGGCAGAGAAGACAGCTTGGACTCAGCTCCCCAGCTCCTCATGGTGGTGGCTTGGCAGGACCAGTGTCTGCTCCCAACACCAAAGCTGATGGCCTCTTGTGTTACAGGAAATTACCAACTTCTTCATTTGAGATCAAGCAGGAATCTGGGAAACAGGCACCTCACCAGCCTGGGAACGGTTTCTACCATAACCAAGCCTTGATCTCCAGAGTGAGCTCTGCGTTAATGTCAGTTATTGGTGTAGAATATTTAAGATACACTTTAGAATAACAAATTTTTCTTAGGGGTATAGAACATGCCTGGAGCAATGATGGGGAACTGCAATGCCCTGATAACCACAAAAACCCCAGTACTGCAGGACTTTTCCTGTCAGTTCCTTTCATACTTTCACACGCAAGATCAAATTTGCAGAATAAGCGTAAAATAAGAATGTTCTATGGAAGACATATGTAGTCCCTGCTCTGAAAACCTCATCCCTTTTCTAGGTGGTAAAAAAGTTTGCCATGTTGGAGATTGAGAATTGGACATAACAACAAGTAATTTTGTTCACTCCTTCCAAATGATACTGTGATTTCTCCCGGGCCCCTCAGATTTTTATAAGCATCTTAAAAGAATGACAGGAGGGCTGTAAAATAAAATGAGAAGCAGCAGATTTTCCAAGGTTTGTCAAGTTGGCAGGAGAGTTGTTTCTCAGCAGAAGGAGTCGGAGATTTTGGGTTTCAAATAAAGTCCTCTGGGAGACATTACCTTGCTGGGCCTGTGTTACAGGCCCACTGGTGGATGAGCAACAGTAGGGTTGGTGGCTCATAACCTAGTGACATGCACAGGTGAAAAAGAAGTATTTTCTTCATACTTGAAGCATTTTTAAGAAAGCTGACCTTTGGAAACTCATACTATTCACTGAGCTGTATGCCCTACCCTGGAAAACCCCAGGGAAAGCTTGCACTTTGCTCTGACAGGAGTAAGAACTTTCGGCACCAGCATTTACTTGGCCAGAATAGAGGTGGAAGGATGAATTCCTCAGTGCTTTCCACCCCACCACTATGTGGTGCTTGTGCCTTCCCAGGCCACCTCCCTTATCAAACACAGGTGACAGAGGTACTGAGCAGCCAATTGTCCACAGCATGGGCACTTGGAGCAGGAAAGCAGCCACCACACTGCAGGTGTCCCTCCAGTGCTGTGACCCAACACAGGGGACAGGGAACCTTGGGTCTGGCATTGACAGAGGTAGTGCAAAAGGCAGAAAAGTAAAATTACCTTTAGAAAGACTCTTTAAGTTAAAAACAAAATTATAAATAATTTCAAGTCATTTAAAGCAGCAAAAAAGAAGAGTATTTTGATAATTTACTTAATAGTGTTTTGCCTTTGTATTTTTTGTGGGTTTCTTTTCCTGTAGCTCTAAAACTCTTAGTAAAACAACCACCTAAACATACTTACTTGGAATTAAATAGAACCACTGTATTTTTTTTCTGAGAAGATATAGTATCTCAACATAAATTTGCTGAGCCATGATAAAGTTTAATATGTATTCAGCTTTGATTTCTTATGTCTAAGAGAATTATCAATATTATGTATCTCATTTTCAAGGTGATAATTTTTAGTTGTCTTCAATTCTCACCCTTTGAATCTATGTCCAGTCATTATTTGTAAACAGTATTTGAAGATCTAATCAAATCTGCATTTGTTTTGTAGTCACCTACAGGCAACAGTTTTCTTTGGTACATCCATAAGTACCCCTTCACCTGCCACATGAACAAAGGGAGGTAAAAAAGTCCACCGATCTCCTTACACCCCTGCATGGAAAGCGGCCTTTAAGCTCTCCCGTTCCACATCTTGCCACTCTGCTTCCCCACCCAAGCTGTCTTTGAAGCCATCATCCCACTGGCTATCTCTCCAGTTAACATTCCCTAGATAATCAAATGCTGCTGCTTCTCTTCTGTCTCAAGAGGAGATGGACATCTGACCTAGAAAATCTGGAAGCTGGGAGATGTTTCCTTCTCTCTTCTTCAAGAGGAGTGCAGAAGCGGAGCTCTTGACAGGAGAGAGGGACCACGTGAGAATTTACCATACCAACATGCCCTCAGTAACACGGTGGCCAGATGGTAAAGGGGTAGAAGAATCCAAGACAGGCAAGTGACGGTACTTGGTTATGAACTGGCTCTCCCTTGGGTCCACAGAGAGGGAGACCTGCCCAGATGCACGTCCTGGACCTGCTGCACTGCCTTCATACATGTAATTCAAGCAGCAACCAAACAGCGTAACCTCTACCAGATTAAATCTGGGTACTGCTGCATGGGAAGCAGAACACCTTTGTACCGCCTTCACACGACTGAATCCAGGAGGGAAAAGACTTACAGAAGTTTCTTCCCTGGCTGATATAAATAAAACTGCAAAGAATGCCTCTTTCCTACTCTTTGGAACAAATTAGGATTTGTTAACAGACTCAATGAAAAACAAAGGGGTTTTAAGCAACAGTTTTAAAAAACACCTTATTGAATCTTTATTTGGCAAGATTTCATGCCCATGTAAAAACCGAAAGAGTATTTATACTCTAAAAGCCCAAAGAGGTGTAAAATTCGCCTTTACTGCCCTCCTTTCATTCACAGTAAAGAACATAATCCATAGCTGCAGAGAATACTACAATGACATTGTTCTTCAACAGTGAGAAGCTATTCACTGTAGGATGGGGAAAAAAACAGGAAGAATTAGAACTTCATCAAAGAACCATGAAAGATCTTAATAAAGAGATGAGTAAGCAATTAGTCACTCACAATGAAGTTTATCACATGAAAATCTCTAGTTTTCTGGCATTTCCTTTCACATTTCAACACCATAAGAGTAAACCCATGGGTTGCTCTTGCTGCACTGAGCACAAAGCACTGTGAAAAAACTGAAGTGGAAGATCCAGCCAGCATTGCAACATAGAATCATTTAGGTTGGAAGAGACCCTTGGGATCACCAAGTCCAACATGTTAAAGGCAACACTGGACTAGAGGAAACCAATGTAGATACAACAACACCCTCATGAAGGCAATTCTCAACTGACCCAAACAGCACTCAAACTAATTTTATTACAAAGGAGATTAAGACTTTTGTAAAGCAAAGCAGACCTCCAAGCACTTACTCCTTTAGATGCAAATCTCCTTTCATCACCCCTCTTTCATCATCCCAACCACTGCAAGTGGTTAAAAAGGAGTCTAGAGGTAAGTCCATACAAATAACATGACACTTCAGACCTAATGTACTGGCACCTAGACATTGTATTTCCCTGCAGAACCCATGTTAATCTGCAAGAACAGCCCCCAGTCAGAGACATCACAGGTCTTAGTTACCTTACTGGCTTCTGAGAATTCTTTCAGGCAGAAACGGTGTTTATGTGGGAAAGAAAGTACTGCCAGCACTGTATCCATAATGAGCTGCCTCAATCACAGGTTTCCAGCCTGTGCGTCCCAAACACCAATGGACCATGGTTTAGATCAAGGAAAGAAGTACCTCAAGAAAGCACACCCCACCATAAGTAGGCTGAAATTTGCTGTTTGACATTAAAACGGACCATTAACTTTAAAACATTTTGGGGAATCTCAGCAGGCTGCAGAAGCTTCAAAAACTTGAGACTACACCAGTTACCTAAATCAATGTTCTCCAGGGGCAGCCTGACATTTTCCTACCTCTACAAGGACCATCAGCTGGGGGGTGAGAGCAAGAGCACAGGATGATGTCTGTAAATTCACAAGAAAAAAAAACTTTAGGGCAACTGCAGTTTTGGATTCCTGTTTTCACCAAAGAGCAACAAAAATAAGACTCAACTGGAATGATGAAAGGTTTTTTCTTACAAGCAACATTACAAAGACAACTTTTTTTAAAGCCTCAAGATCCAAATACAGACATTTAATTACAGTGTAACTCACTGGAAATGAGCTCGGCTGGTATAAATAAGCAAAAATTAGTTGTATTTGATACAATGATCTTGATTCCAACAAGATGCTGGAAAAACAAGATGTTTTTGAAAAAAGTTACAAATAGGAGAAATTACAAAGCAGAAACAACAGGAAATTGAGCTAATGAGAGTACTTCAGTGATTTATGGCAGGCTAATTCACAGAATTAGGCTCTTATTCTAACAACCAAGGATTAGAAACTTCAATAGCCAGACATAAGGGTAAAATTAAACACAGAAGTGCTTCACTGTGGCACAAAATAATATTTCAAAGTGTATTATGCAACTGTGTCATATTGATGATAAATGTATATTAATGTTTATATTGTGAAAGTAAACTACAGAGTTTTTCCCCTCTTTCCTTAAGATAATTCTTACAGAAATTAAATTAGGGCCACTTGGGCACAACAGCTGCATGGTCTTACACATTAAACTTAGAAAGACTCATTTTATGTCTTAGAAAATAGTACCTGTGATGTATTTTACATTAAGCTATTGAAACTACATAACGTGCTCATTTTCAATACACACAAGTATTGAAAATGCTACTGTTAAATATAGAGATATAAACAATTTTCATGTTTAATGTTGTGTCAGTATCACAGTACATGTATTGGTTGGATTCAATGATTCCAAGGGTCTCTTCCAACCAAAATGATTCTATGATTCTATGTATTGCACGTAAGTGCAATGATTTCATTAACAGATCTTTCAGATGTGTAGTAAAATAAATACTATCCCTTTCTAAGCAAATTTGGAAGTGATTAAAGCCAAAGGACTGTCTTATCCATTAGACTTCATCATATAAATGACAAAACACTGTGCAAAAAAAATTTTAAAGCATTCATAGTATTTGTTATTGAATCACAGAATGGTCCAGGCCAGAAAGGACCTCCAAAGGTCATCTAGTCTGACCTCCCCACAGTCAGCGGGGACACCTCCAACTCGACCAGGTTGCCCAAGGTCTTGTTGAACCTCCCCTTGAATATCTCCAGAGAAAGGGCCTCAAACACCTCCCTGGGCAACCTCTTCCAGTGGTCCACCACCCCCCAGAGTAAAGAACCTATTCCTAAGATCCAATCTAAAGCTGCTTTTCTCCAGCTTGAAGCCATTGCCCCTCATCCTGTCACTGCAGGCCTTTGTAAACAGACCCTCCCCAGCCTTCCTATAGCCCCCTTCAGGTACTGGAAGGCTGCTATGAGGTCTCCCCAGAGCCTCCTCTTCTGCAGGCTGAACAACCCCAGCTCCCTCAGCCTGTCCTCACAGCAAAGGTGCTCCAACCCCCTCATCGTTTTCATGGTCCTCCTCTGGACCCGCTCCATCAGGTCCATAGCCTTCCTATACTGAGGGCCCCAGACCTGCACCCAGTACTCCAGGTGAGGTCTCACCAGAGCAGAGCAGAGACTTTTCTCACAGGACTGATGGTAGAGATTGATTTATAACTGAAACTGGAAGATTACAGCTATTTTTCCATTTCTGAACTGTTCCAATTGGTAGGTATGCGGACCACCATTAAACCCTGGACATACATAGGGCCGCACAGCCAAGTGCTGCAGGGGCTCTAGAAGACCAGGGAGAGACACCCCCAGCCCTGCCAGGAGGCAGGAGAGGCTGCAGGGGAAGGAGAATCCTGTTGGGAGAGACAGGGTTTAAAGGGTGGGCTGCTACTGAAAGCTGCCCATCTCCTGCAGAGTGGGACTTGGTTACCTGTCAGCACACCCACTTTCTGCACAGCGGATAATAAAGCAACGCCAGCACGCTAAAATGATGGAAAAACCTACCTGCTGAAATGTATACCTCACCAGAGTCACATTACCCAGACACATCAACAACTGTCTGAGCATATTGACTACATGCCTAGAGTCTGAAAGCGAGTTTTATCAATATTTTACTGGGTTAGAACAGTCCTACAATCATCTCTGGAGAAGGATCAGATATATTCATCTAAACACATGCACGGCCATGAATGTGACTTTACAAAGAAAACTGATCTCATTGCAGGTTTATGTCTGGAGAATAATCTACAAAAGATGATAGGATCAAAATCATCCTACAAAAGCTGTGACAAATCCACAAAATACCTCAAATCCTAAACCCCCAGCACTAAAGCAGACAGTTTTAGGTAAAAGCTCTTCACCCAGTTTTTTCCAGAGGTTTACTTAGCTGGTCCCCTTTCAGATACCATGCATTACACACAAAGAGAGAAAAGAATAGAGTACTTTTTTTTTTCGAGAGTAGTAAAAGTTACTAAAGGGTAATTAAATAGAGAATTTCTATGTGTGAAAAAAAAATCGATTCTAAGGATAAAAAGGATAATAAAAAGCACCATTTCAGCTACATTTCTTAACCGACATCTCCTTAGCACATTTCTCTGATGAATATAATAAGAAGTGTTACAGGCTGAAGCAGAGTAAGAGCACCCTGACAAAAAGGAGCCCAGGACTCTTCCAAAAAGGCAACCAACTTTTAAGTTATCTGAATCCTTGAACTACTTTGTAATGGGCCAGGTAAGTGGGAGTTAGCAGGCAACGCTAGCTGGTGGGAGCTGGGAGGGAGGGGGGCAGCCATCAGCAGAGCCTCTCTGCTAATGCTGGTTCACGTCAGGAATCTTTTTGTTAGGGCCAGTCAAAAAAGCAGAGAAATACCTAACCATCCAATTTCAGAGGCATTTCTAATAAAATATCATGATGATAAACACCTGAGATTCACCAGTATTTTTTAAAGCAGGCTTTGATCTGTGAAAATGATGGCTGTGTAATCCCTGTTAATTATAGCAGGTAGGTAAAGGCCAGGTGTGTAGCAACTTATACATTACCCTGAGCTTGGCATAAACCAGAGGGGAATAATTACCCCTAGTTAGCATGTACATGCACGAATCAGATGGAAAACAGTGCACTGAAGCACAAAAGTGAATTATTTTGAGAATCGTATTCAAGTCATATGGTACCTCACCTGAACAGGGCTTAAGAGGGCAGTTATCTGGTTTCCATATAACACCACCACAGCAGAGCATGAAGGAAGAGCCACAACTCAGTATGTTCTGGGCACCCTCTGCTGGTTTCACAGCAGCAAGCAACCACGATTCAGGAAATACGTGTAATAAAATAGAAGCAAAATCCGGGGAAGAAATGCCATCTTAACTGCCAGCAGTAGTAAAAACAGATTACTAAAATTACTTTCAAAAATCAAAATAAATAAATAATTGCAGACCCCTTTTATTTTAAAATTACAAAAAAGAAAATTACTTATAGGGTAGGGTCCCTTGCTCAAAGATAGTCCTACAGGGTGCAAACTACTGGTCCTATGTTACTACTGTAGCTTCTTAATAGTTGCTTAAATCTACTCGTGTTTCACAAAAAGGATTTAAAAGAAGCATTTGTTTAAATTTATCTGTTCTTTTTCAAGGGACCAAGTCAAAGAGACCAATGTTTAAGACCTTAGCAAAGAAACTGAAGTCAATTATTACTTTTTTCCTTTAATTAAGCTATGTGTTTTCCTACCAGTTAGTTCAGCTGTTTTTCATTATGGTTTTTATCCAACTAGGAAAGACAATATACTCTTATATACACAGGATTCAGCATTTCTTGTTTTCAGAATCACTTTTTTCCCCTTAACTTTTACAAACATCATGGCTTGGAATGAGCATTTCTCCTTGTTTTACACAAGACTACTCTTGACTATTCACAGGGTTACACATGAACCCCCATGGTCTGTAAAGCTGACATGACCTAAACTCTTGCATATTTAAAATTACCAAAACCTAATGCAAAACGAAATGCCAAAGTGTCATGGTGTTAACCCTCAACAGCAGCCAGCTAGTTAGGCACCAATTCTACTTTATAACTGAGTGAAAACACACAGAAAACCCAGTAATTTCACTTAATATCCCTCACAAATCCCTTAATTTGGTTTCTTCAAAACAACAGTAATCTCCCTTTGGTCACTGCTGACACTTCTAAAAGTGTATTTAATCGGTACTAAAATGCTAAAGAAAGAAACATCGATTCTGAAGTTCGTTGCAGCACTGACAAAACCAGCAAGCTCTTAGGAAATATTTTAGAATATGCAATGTTTTACATAGTTGTGAGAAGAGCTTCTATGCCATGTAACTTTCACAAACCCAGGATCTCTTGGAAAGAAAAACCCCATGATCCTCCGTCAAGCGACAGTTTGCTGCCGCCTCTGGATTTGATTACAAAAGCGTTCATCACTTTAGAGCGCAGAATAAAACACCACACTGTTAACCACGGGTAAGGGGGCTGAGCTTCAAGGGTGTCTCCTGCTCCCACACACCACTCAGACCTGCTAGAACAGATTTCCCAGTTCCTGGGCTATTCTGCTGTTTCTTGGCTGCTCATTTTTGCGTCCTCCTCTCACTCCATTACGCTGCGATACACTCGGATGGCAACAAAGGCAGAAAAGAGAAGGAAGTTAATAAACTCAACTATTTTTTTGAGCAGCACACTGTACATAAACTCAATGTACAGGGAGACAGGATACAAAGAATAAATGGCAAAAGAATAAAAAGAAAATAATTCCAGTTTCTTACACTGCAGCCTGTACAGCTAGAACGTGTTTGCTTATAGAAATGCTGTGATCCAAGAGAGATTTAACCACCACTGGAAAACAACAAATGTAATGGCACAGCTGGGGAGCACAGGATCCTCACCACATCAATTGCTTCTGTGAGCAGTGAACATGCAGCTTCTCTCACCACTATTGTATTCAAGTAGATCTACTTTATGCAGGAGAGACTTAAATAAAGAAAGAGAAACAGCATTTTGGTTTTAAAGAAGAGGCAGAAAAAGGCACAAGTAGAAGGAGTGAGGAACAGGAAAGCAAATGCAAGTGAATGGTGTATTTTAGGTATACACTTACTGCTAGTATTTCAAAAGGTCAGAACCCTGAAAAGTTCCAGAATTTAACTCTTGGCCTTTTCACAGAAAGCAAGAGCTAGAAGTAGGAATTGCACTCCTATCACATCTTCAGATACAATTCTGTTTCAGAGCAATCCAAAGCAGCACCTACAGCGCTTTCATCAGCTCTCATCTTGCTTGCTTGTCGCAGGCTTCCTCAAGCAGAGCAGTTGGTTCACAAATCTCACTCACCAACAATGACTAACTTGAAAAACCTATTCAAGTACTTCAAATACTTCTCCTATTTATAAATATTAACCATGTGACAACGTTCAGTACAAAAAGAGTATTCTGCTGCCCTGCTGTAGTAATACTGTTATCGTGGCTCAGGCAGAAAAGAGAACCTTGATCCCCAGGTGAGTGGGAGCCTTGTGTCTCCATGGCTCAAGGCCAGTGCACCCTCCAGACGTCCATCTGTAAGGCTCAGCCCTTTGCCTCGGCCCATTTGTACTCAAGTCCTGCAGTACCACGTAGCCTGAGATGAAAACAGTAGGTGGTTTTGTGGTTATGGTAATTAAATGTCAGAGTAATTAAAGCTTTCCCTACTATAGTCCACCAGACCACCAGTTTCCACATTATAAGGCTGGGAACTTTGACTCTCACATAACAAAATCGATCACCAAGACTGACCCTTTCCTACATATGCAGCACTACGTTGTTTCATTTTACTTTGAAAGTAAGATCCAAACCACCAAATGGTGTAAAAACCTGGTGTAAACTACCAAGTGCCTCATAGCAAGCTAAATTTAAAACCCTAACTTCGTATTTAGATTTTTAAATATTCACCTGATTTTCAGAGATGACATACACTAAAAGCTCAGTGTGAACACACCCAGGTCTAACTTTGACTCCTCTGACCCAGCAAGAGTGGAAGACAAAGCAAAGTTGCCTCAGCTGCAGGAACACCATGAGCGTAACATGGACAGCAAGAATTCATACTGTACTTCATGCTTCTCTTCATATGGTGCTGACTAAGTACTGTGGCTAAGCTCTCCTGAAGCTTCTATAAGATGGATATATACACATGTCAACAGTTCCACAATAATAAATCCTAATGGGTATATATAGTGTATCTTGTGGAGTGTAGCTCAAGTCCTTGCTACACAAGACAAGTTGTGTAGTTTAGAAGTTGTATTATAATAGGCTTAATAGGTCCTTGTTTTGTCTCATTAATGTTTTTCAAAAGAATCAGAATCAGAGAATGGTTCGGGTTGGAAAGGACCTTAAAGATCACCAGGTTCCATCCTGCTGCCATGGGCAGGGACACCTCCCACTAGACCAGGCTGCTCAAAGCCCCATCCAGACTGGTCTTGAACACTTCCAGGGATGGGGCAGCCACAGCTTCCCCAGGCAACCTGTTCCAGTGTCTCACCACCCTCATAGGAAAGAATTTCTTCCCCATATCTGATCTCAAACTTCCCTCTTTCAGTTTAAAACTGTTACCCTCTTTCCTATCACTACACTCCCTGATAAAAAGTCCCTCGCCATCTCTCCTGTAGGCCCCTCCAATAACTTCACAACAGTGAAATTTCTTGGGAAGGATCTCTAAGAAAATAGAATTTTCAAACAGATGGCTTTCAAAAAAAGCCAATGAGATGGTAAAACAAACCCTGAATTAAAAATCCTTTCCAGTTCTCTAGCAGACTTTTCTTGGGTTGCATTTTCTTACCCATAAAATGCTAAAAACGTTTAGGAAAATCGCTTTTGTATGTTTCTTTTTTTTCCTTTTGGACTTACGTTTCCCTGCTTTTAGGTATCGAGATGAGAGACATCTAGAACCAATTGATTCTCGAAGCTGGGAAAAGTGATACTCCTCAGCATTCTCATACAATTTATCGGTTACGTTTCTTCACTGTGAATAAGAAAGCCCAAAGCATCTGGAGCCAAGGCAAGGAACGGAGAAGGGAAATGTAAGACCTTGGGATTCGCTGCAGTGTGCAAGTGTTGTGTGGGACAGAGCTCCTGAGGTCGCTCTCCCTTGTGCATAACTTTTCAAGTTGCAGATCAGAGACAGCGAAAACCGGTGCGAAAAATGCCATTTTAGTTCCCTTCTCGAACATGATGGAACCATAACTATCAGGACAAAATAAGTACTTTTGGGTAAAAATTTTATTTCTTTTTTTTTTTTTTTTTACATGTCATCCATTCTTATTTCTATTCTAGTTAATACAGAAATGTAAGAACTTTTCATTGGTGGAGGAAATTTATTGAGGAGAGTTAGGCAGCGCATTCTAAAATGAATTAAGAAAACTTTATTAACCTAATGCACTCGTTTTTCTTTAAATCATTTGAAGAAAAAAAATAGATGCTACTTGAATAAAACACAACCTTTCAAAAAGTGAGCTGACAGGGAAGAGAGAGCTAGAGGACGTCATGGATTCTAACCAAAGAACAGTGACCACATATGCCAGGGCTGCTCCACCTGCTGCAGTGAGATGTACTTAGAAAGTACCATCATTTGGGGAGAGCCAGAAGATGAGACCAATGCATTTAACTAGCTTGAATTTGCTTGCTTTCTTTCACTCCATGAATTTCCCAGTAGGGGTCTAGACAAGTATAGCACTTGCAATTTATCTATCTTTTTTCAGACATTCCGTACCGTCTATTCCAACCATACTTTCAGAACCTGACAACAAGCCGTCTCGGGGCTGTCTTCTCATAAATACTTAAATAGGGATTTAAAAGAAAAAAAATTATCCCTTTAGAAGGCTTTGGGCTTCAAAGCAGTAGAAAAACAAAATTCAATGAAATTAGCAGCAGATAATCTTCTACCACCTGTTTTTCTAAAGGCTGCTGAAGAAGAAATGAGACACACAAGACAGAGCATCTGAAATTCTGGATCCAGTGAAGCCAACAGCAACGTCCCTGCCCCTGTGAACAAGTGAGGCTGTATGTCACACACCGCTCTAGGACTAAGACCGAAGCAGCATTATTTTAAAGTCTCTAGAAAAAACATGAAAGGTCATGTAAGTCTTCATCAAGAAAACCTATTTTCTACAGATGGCAGAAAGCAAATGATACTGTAACTAGGACTTCCCAAAGTGTGATAGTATTGTGAAATGCATCCTTTTAAACTGCCAAGATACTTAAAAGCCATCAGTAACTATCCTCTGTACTGAGCAGACATTCCTCAACAGCGATGTTTCAGATTAGTGGTTCACACAACTCAATAAGCTCCTCTTCCGATTTCTCTGATGGTTTTACCCCAACAGCATCACTCCCAGCTTCTCACTACCTGTGTCTCAATTCCAGTGATGTAATACATACACTGTATTACATATTAGACACAATACATTGCATTAATCAGAATATCCTCTAATCAGTGTTAGGACCCACACAAGGTCAGTGTTTGGACAGGGATATAACACAAATAGGGAACAAAAAATCTTGGATTTTAAACTGATACCTCAGTTTGGCACATGCCTTGCAAATGAGATAGTTAATTACGCTTTTACCTGGGCTCTGCAGTATCTACTACTTTTTTGTTTCTTTGTTATTAATTATGGTTCAAGCCACATTAAGAAAAATGCTCAGGACAACGCAAAATCCTTCAATGCTTG
This sequence comes from Jacana jacana, assembly GCA_013400555.1. Classification (NCBI taxonomy): domain Eukaryota; kingdom Metazoa; phylum Chordata; class Aves; order Charadriiformes; family Jacanidae; genus Jacana; species Jacana jacana. The sequence continues at coordinate 13,954 of VZTM01030340.1, read as the reverse complement.
TTTGTTAATCTTCAGTCAGAGCGTGGGCATTAGCTTTTAAGAAAGATTTATTCACTCTTTGTGACTGAGGTCTTACCCAATTTCAAATGAGGCTACCAAGCTATTGCCTCTCAAACAACATTATCTGTCCACTGGTTCACACAGAGATCCAACCTGTCCAGCATTTTTGGTGTCTGCTACAATTTGCCATTTCATGCCAGTTCTATTTTCCATAGCTGTTCTCATCACACAATGAGGATTGCAGGTGTAAAGCACATATAAAGTGTCCACACAGAAACTGCAGGCAGTATGTGCAGAGAATGTAAAGTCTACCTTCCAATATTTAGTATAAACAACATACTTATCCTAATCACTTCAAGGTTTTATATCCTAATAAAAATAATGGGCACCTCCCTCATTTTACCAATTCATAGAACTACAGCCCAGCAGGTTCATATTTTTAGTATGGTCAATTTTTTAATCAATGTCAAATTTGAAAAAATGACATTATGTTGCTTTTAATTAAAAAAAAAAAAATCCGGATTAATCAGCAAGTGTTTAAATTGTTTTTAAGTGTTTTACTTTCAATCACATCTAGCTTGAACAGTAAGGTTCTCAATAGTGCATTACCTAGATTGGTAGTCAAACTGTACAAGGAATCCATAAGGTTCAAGAGAAAGACTTATGGTTGTCCCAGATTGAAATAACTCAATTATGCAACTGAATTACATAATTCAAAAGTATTTCTGATTTCATGTACGAGGAATTCTCTGAAATCAGCACTTGACAAAATAACGGACTGCTTGTACATTGAATAAATGCAAACTGAACGGGACAGAGGAGTATAACCTTCAGTAAACATTTTAGAAGCTGAGTGTCCATTTGGTATTTATGTGTTTACACCAAGGAAATGACAAAAGATTTTCTGGTGAAAACCACCGAACCCAAAACTACATTTCAAATTCTGCAGACAAAAATGTACTGATTTTATCCACACTTTTGCCTCCTTTCCAGGGAAAAGCTAAAGGCACACTTAAGGTTGCATTTCCCTGCACTGCTGAAGGAGATCTGATTACCTCAGAAACAGCATAAACCTAATGTAGTTTTTTTCCCTTGATCAGCTAAAGTGACAATAATATATATAGCTTCTTTTGAGTAGACAAAGGTAGATGGATTTTTAGAAAGGACTTTAAATATTAACATTATTTCTAGTTAATTCCTGCTGCTATCAAGAGAAAGCTACATTCCTCATTTTCCCAGATATCATTATAATAGGATCTCTCCTTAAGCGTGGCAGTGACATTCAGATCCAAAGCTCTCCTACCTATGGCCTATGTGAATCCTATCAATCTGTAAGCGAGCTAACAATCTTATATCCATTTAAAACTCTTTACCTAGTAAGGCTTTTCTGCACTGGGTTGCAGGCAATTATAACACTGCAGTATACAAACCAACATGGCTGGGAGGTTCACCCTAGGTTTAGAAAGGTGACAAGTCATCTACTTTGAAATCCAGAAAAATTCTGATGTTGTTTAACAGAGAGTTTGATACGTGCTAATGTGAACACATATTCGTTATATCACAGATGCACATACAGAACATCATTCCAGAAGAAATTTGCAGCATTAAAGCATCAAATCGGAAAAGAAAAAAAAAAGTTCAACTGATCTATCTAAAAGTTAAAGTACTCTTGGACCAGATATTTTTTTTGGTAAAACACAAACCAGTCCCCTCTCTGAGGGCATTAGTATGATTTCATCTGATAGGGAGAAAATTTAAAATTAGCATTACTGAGTTAACTTTAAAAGAAAAATGACAGAAGTACAGAGTAAGATTAGCAAACCAGTGATACCCCCACTAATTACATTGTTACTATGCAAGTGCTGAAATGTGTGTTTTAAACTTCTTGAGAAAAAAGAACACCTTCAACTGCACAACCGTATCTTGAGAACCTCTTGTTTTAAGAGTGCACAGACCACTAATCCTCCCCCTCCTCTCATCTTTGGTAGAAGAGCATCTAAAAGGTTCTAGAGTCAGCTATTCAATGAGACTACCCTTTTTCATCAGGTTTGTACAAGACAGAAAGGAATACAAAAACTATGGCAATACAATTTTACAGCTTACCGACTTCAACAAAAACCTTATTAACAAACTTTCAAACCATCCCATCACTGACAAGAATCACTTTTCAGATCCTATACACCTGTGCTGGAAGTTACTGCTCTGAAAGAGATGTCACTGATTTTCTTTTCAGTAGCGCTACTTGACTTTTCTTGGCTATGAAAGACATACATATGTTAATGAAATTCAAAATTGCTATTGAGTACCCAAAGAACCTGTACAGACTAAGTGGAGTGAACAACATCACTAAGACGATCCTTCAAGAAGAAATATGACTAGTCACAATTAAGCAAGTTTTCCAATATGGTATTTTCTTTGCCACTGGAAAGTTTCTGGTGAGATGAATGAACACAGTAAAGCAACGTGGCCCAAAGATGCTTTTGCCATTGTGGCTCAAAACACCAGCTTTGAATTAAAGAAGAGTATGCTTTATGCCTTTTAAATCAATCTTTCATCTACACAAGTAGATGGCTTCACAGCACATGCTTCACACACAGCTCAGCACTTCAAAGGAAAAATGTGACTAACACAAAATTCACAGAATCAGCCATAGCTGTCAACAGGGGAAGAAAGATCCTTTCATTACTTGAATTAGCAATAACAAAAAATTGTCCCAGTTATTCCTGATGACTCCTGATACTTTAAATAGCTTTTAAATTTCTCTGAATTCTCTCTCTCTAAAGTTCCAATTAATAAGTGCCAATTAATAAGAGAGGAATTAAAAATCCCCTTTGTTATGACGTTAGTTTTAGCTACATCACTGAAAATACAAAAAATGAAATCTGGGATCCATTTTTACCAGTTTCAAATCCAATGACCCAAAGATTTGAGTTAGGGGATCACAAATCAAGAAAATGAGTACTCTTAAGCGCTGATCGGCATAACATATCCTTGTACACCTTCAAAAAACTGCTGGCACTGTATTTTGAGAGAATTCTGAAATAAATTGGCTTATTTTATAAATACCTTCTACAGATTGCCTAATTGATAATTTTCCAGCCACACTACAAGCTTCATTACAGTATTCCCATCTTGCTTTATTCAGGGTAAGAGTACCTTAACTTCATGAATAAAGCCATTTAAATCACTGAACTGCCTTGAAGAATGATAAAGTGCTCTATTAAAAAAGAATCTACCAGAATCTATCCCCTTGAGTTTGTAATACCAATGTGAAGCACTACATATAAAAATGAAAGCGTACCAATGTTTCAATGCAAAAGGCTTCAGCAAAGCAATCCCTTACAGCAAATGAAGGCCATGTTTCATCTTTGTAATCTTTGCAGATGTGGCATTCTGCTCAAATACACTAGCGTGAAAGATCAGAACCACGGGCTGTTTAAAATAAAGTAATAAATACACCAAACAACTTACTAACACGTGAAGTTTTGCAAGTAAATGTGCATTTCCTAAATATATTATGTCACCTGCAAAGCTACCTGAAGGATTTTTCACTAGGTATGTTCCTTATGTAAATAGCAGATCGGCTTCTTTGGTTGCTAGAGTTGACACCTCCCATCCCTACAGCAAGCTTTAAACAGGCCTAAGCCAGACCTGCTGCCTAAACTTCTGCCCCCATCTTCTTTCTCTCCCACACTCACTCTTCCCTTTGCCTCAGCAAAAGTTACACATCACTACTGTGAATCACACCGAAGGACTGGCCCGGCTCTCAGGCCGGCTCCTTTCAGTGCACGTCTTGGCTTACGATGGCTTCATCTAGAAAGGAAAGTCTCCACTCAAACTCTGAAAGACTGAAAAATTCCTACAGGCAAGATAAAGAAACCATACCATTTTGGTAAGATTAAGTCCCTTCTAAGGTTCTGAATATGGCCATTTTGGAAATATTTGTTTGCATGCTACATTAACAAAAGAAAAAATGGCACAGTTCTGGCTGTAAATGTGATGCAACTGAAGACTGTATAACAAATTTTTATTCTACAAAAAATAAACATAACTGTTAGGAATTGATGGTATAACACATATGTACAGTAGCCAATTTATTAATGCTTGAAAAAGATTAACAAAGATGAAAAACTGTTAAATAATACATTGTTTTATACTACTAGCAACCAAATCCTTTAACATCTCTCACAGGGTAATTTACCTAAGCCACCACACTCTGAGCAATTTTGAATACTGTCAGTCCCAGTTTAGGAAAAGAAAAAACAGATTGACTTTCAGTTTTAAAGAGGCATTTAATAAAATGTTCCAAAAAAGTAAAGCTACTGCCAATATGTGTTTGATTCTGAGTAGTTATGTGGTCTGTGACTGAAACCTTTTCAAGCTGCATATATTAAAATTTAATAAAGAAAATCCCTTAAGTTCATAAACTATCCTTATAGCTTATGTGTTGGGGCTCTCACACAAGCCTATCTGCCTGCCCAGAACATTACTAGTAGGTGGTGCAGCAGCATCAGTCAAGTTCTTTGAGCCAGAGTCTGCCCATGAAGGTACTTTTTTTTACCTTAAAACATTGTTCATCTCAACTTCTGAGACACGTTCCAGCAGTAACACATCAGCAAGCTCTATTACAAAAGCAGCAGTTATTTAATGAGTAACTCACTACATCCTAATGATTACTACCTGCACAGTAGTAAAGGATGGTTCATTCAAGATCACTCTTTCAAAGGGCTACCTTCATCAAGCTGACAGGTCATTTGCTATCCGAAATAAAAGGCGCTGTAATTGAAAAGCTGAACCACAACACGGCATCAAAATATACCCCACCTCCCAGCAGGAGGGGGCAACACCCACATGCCTAACTCCCTCCTACGTTCAAAGGCATCTGCATGCTCTGCACTGGGGTGACTGTCTCATCCTTTCACCCCTTTGGGGGAAGCAGAAGGGGAATTAAAACTTGCATGTTAACACCTTTAATGTTAACGATGGAAATTCGAATCTGAGCTAGAAGTGTTTCTGCTACCAAAGGGACATGCATGGAACAGAATCTACCCTTGGATGCTCTTAGGCGAGAGGAAATCAACGTTCTCAAAGCTGAGTGAGGGATGCTTTCAGACACAGGCTCTTAACAGACGTTATGTCGGAAGAAGTGGGTGAAATGCACTTGAGTGGAACGAACTGCAAACCTGACACTACCCTATAGCCAAATCTTTCACCACCAATTTAAAGGATACACAAGCAGCAGAGTAGGTGCAACAGAATAGCTCAGCTCATTTACCTCAGCAGCCAATTCAGCTCAACTCAATATTAAGCCACCAAACCATAAAGCCCCCCTTATCTCTGTTAAAAACACACAGGGTTTTTAGACCAACAACAGCTTTTTACTTTTCGTGCAACATTTCTGGACTTGGAGTTACTATGAACAAACAGCCACAAAGTATTTGAACACTACCACTATCTATCCAGAATACCAAATATATTACAAAATAAGACAATGCAAATAGTTGCTTAAGATTTGGCTTCATGCTTGTCTGCATTTTAAAAAGTAAGCTAAAATCCTACTGTATAGACTTACAGTACATCATGTTCCACCTTCTGGAAGTAGTAAGAGCATCGTAACAATGACCACGAGAAGTAAAATAGGAGCTGGCCAGTTCTGCAGTGAAATATCTTGTGTTATCTTACTACCAAAAGAAGGTGAAAGGCAAATTTTTTACAACCTAGTTTCACTTCATTTTTATTGAACTGTCTACAGTATTCTGTGAGTGCGTGCACACACACAGGCACGCACAGAAACAGAGGTATCTACAAACAGTTTACACATATATTTACATACACGTTATTTACATAAACTAATAGGACTGCATGATTTTTGATGTAATAAACATACGCTTCTTGCACAGATAACTGTTGCATCGGTCTTACAAAAGTAATATAAACCTTTTGCAACAACTAGCTAAGCACATATCATATCTGATTCCAAGTTTTTAGAGCTTGCAGGTTTTTAAAAAAATACAATACCTAGAACACTGTTATCAAACAAATATGCTTTATTGGCATCTAAAAACAAAATGCACCCAACATTAAAATGTACTTTTTCATTGTTTTTTTAAACCCACTGCAGTACGAGGAACAAATCACAAACACTTACTTTAGAGAAAACAGAGACTATAGTGCAGATTTTACAAAATCACTTTTAATCTCTGTGTTATGCTCCTTAAATAACACGGGCCGTTTCTTTTTCTGCCAAATTGTAGGAACATAAAATATCACAGCTTTGTCTATACTTTAAAATTCTGCAGCAGCCTAAAAACACAGACAAGATACACCAGCACCTGTTTTCAAGTATAACAATTTCGATAGCCAACCTAAGGGTAGTATCTAAAAAATTCCATTTTCTTCCATAGGAAGTCTTTGTTTGACAAGCTGTTATTTTATCTTTGTGAAATTAAAAGCAAGTGGGGGCAAGTTTATGCTTTATCAGAGAAATAAAATAGAAAAAAAAAAAAATCAAACCAAAAATGTTTACCTACCATGTTCAAATTAAGAACAGTGTTCTATACAAGTCAGTTGTACAGTTATTTAAGTGAAAGATGAACATGAACATCAGATTAACTTAATTCTGGCAGACAAAAGTGAACTGCTACGGTCCAGTCAGCCATTTATCTATTACAGAGAGATGACAACTTTACAAAAGGTATCTTTTACCTACTGAGTGATGATTATGTCCCCTCAGTTTCTGTGCTTTCTACCACTGGTTCACTTTCTATATCAGCTTCTGTGTCACTCTTCTCTTTGTTTATCTCGACGGAAGATGTCAGTTTTTCATAAAGTTCTGGATCGTCCTGCCCCTGTGCAGTTGGTGGCTGACTTTCTGTCTCTGTACTTTCACCGTTTACCTGGGGCATGTTATCGGCTTTGCGTTGGGAAGTGGCCCCATCAAAATATTCAAAAACCCGTGGATGTGGAGGGGGGATCCAGCTGTTTGACATTCTGTCTCTTCCAAACCTGTTCCCATTAATTTCTCTGCAAAAATTAAAATCTCTGTCATCCCTATCCCTCTGTCTTTCCCAGGGTCTTCTGCGGTCATCAAAATCCCTGTGAGCATCTTGTTCAAATCCTCTATTCCAATTGGGACCACTTCTACTATCAAACCTATAGTTTACATGCCGAAACCTCTCTCTGTCTTCATGGAAACCTTTAGGGCCACCATAAATAGGGAAGGCATGGTGCTCTCTTTCGTCATAATCTCCTCTCTGTCCCCAGTGCTTTTCTGAGTTGAAACCAAAATGCTCTCTTCGACCAAGGTTATCTAGACCTGGTCTTCCAAAATTTTCTCTCATGTCTACATGTGGTCTTGCAAAATGTTCTCTTCCATCTACTGGAGGCCTTCCTATAGCCTCTCGTGGATCAACTGGTGGTCGTCCAACAGAATCCCTGACATCCACTGGAGATGGTCTGTTCAGATTATCTCGATTTTCCACTGGAGGAAAGCGATAATCTCTGTCTCCTTCCTGCTGAATGTTATCGCCTCCAAGTGGTAGCCTTTTCTCTGGATTAGAAATGCTATCCATATTTTGTCTTCCTGGTGTTCCAAAAGGTCTTTCTGGTTGATTAAAAATATCTCCTGGAGGAAAAGGACCTCGAGGTGGCGGGTGAAGAGATGGATCAAGGATTGCTGGCGGGGGAATACTACGTTGCGGTGGCATTCCTGGTTGCATTAATGGAAACCTTGGTCCAGGTGAATGGGGCATTAGGCCTGGACGGATATCTATGAGAGGCATTCCTGGCATCCTTTGACTACTAATATTTAAATGAGGCATGTTTTGAACCCCAGCTGGGTGCTGCATTGCTAGAAGTCCAGAACTATTTGAAATATTTGGTGGTGGCACTCCCATAAGTCCAGAACTACTTGAAACATTGGGCGGTGGCATTATGAGAAGCCCAGAGTTGCTCGAGACACTCGGTGGCTGTATTCCTGCCAAAACTCCTGAGCTGCTTGAGACATTGAGTGGCTGCATTCCTGTCAGAAGGCCAGGGCTGCTTGAGACACTAGGTGGATGCACTCCAGCTAGAAGCCCTGAGTTACTTGACACATTTGGTGGTTGCACTCCAGCCAAAAGTCCAGGGCTACTGGAGACGCTGGTTGGCTGAACTCCGCCAACAAGAGAAGAGCTACTGGAGACAGTAGGTAACTGGACTCCGCCTCCAAGGCCAGTACTGCTTGAAACAGTTGATGGTTGCACTCCTCCTCCAAGTCCAGAGCTACTTGAGACACTGGGTGGCTGTACTCCCCCTGCAAGTCCAGAGTTACTTGAGACACTGGGTGGTGGCCCTTCTCCAGTAAGCCCAGAACTGCTTGAGACGTTGGGTGGCTGCACTCCTCCAAGTCCAGAGCTACTCGAGACATCACTCTGCACTAAAATGCAGCAACAAGAAGAATAATTAACAGAAAACGCCAGTATAACACTTGGTAATCAAAACAAAATGCAACTTAATCCACATTCAGTTAATGCATCCATTGATGATACTGCTGACAAGGTCTGTCTCAGTTTCTGTGATGAAACTACACAATCTTCATCACACTGATGATATTATGCCACAGAAATGAACATCTCCACACAGTAAAGAATGTACAGCAGCTTAACACTGACAAACCCCACAGCCACTACCCAATTTATGCAAGGGAAGTATTACGATCTCTGATACCGTTCTATAAATGTTAGACTGTACCATCCTACCCTCTCCTGCTCCTTTCCATTGTCACTAGTAAGAAGGTACTTTCAAAAAGCTTTCTAAAGGGTTCCCAGACTCAGCTTTACTTCTCAAATCTACATAGAAAATGTCCCTGAGCATAAGTTGCTACAAATCAACAATCAGATGATGACAAAGATGGTTCCCACCTCTCCTCCAACTTAAACTGAAATGATACCCAGACTACAACTTCCTACTCTGTAGTTACAATGGACAACAATCTGCAAAAAACCCCTCAGAAGCATGATGCCTCCTGCATGTGATCATATCAGATAATGAAGACACTTCTTACCTGATCTACTGTTTTCACTGGAAGAAATCTGAAGGTCCGTAAGATGTGATCCCTTTTCATCTGATTCTGCTTTGTTGATTGGCAGAGGATTAAAAACGCTTCCAGCAGACAACGTTGGAGTAGCGAGATTGCTAGTGACTGTGCCAACTGGTAGAACAAGGCTAGTAAAAGGAACATCCTTCATCGTCTCCTGTGCAATCGGTAATGGAGGCTGTACCAAAGCTGTAGAGAAATAACACGAGTGTTTCACAGTAATCATATATTCAAGCCCTCGAGATCAGTTTGGCAGAGGTCAGGCTGATAAATCAAAATAAGTGAAACTAATTACCCTAAGTGTTACGCTTCTTGATAATAAATTCTTATCCTCAATCAGCACTTCAATATTTAATTTTTTGTGTGGAGACTGCAGACAGCCTAGGCAATCAGTACTCTTTAATAGATATTTTTAAAGCTGAAATGAATACAGTTAAAAGTCTAAACAAAAATAAATTATTATAAAGTACTCTGTGACTAACACCAAATAGCTCAAGTAACAGATACATCTGCTACAGACAGGTCCAAATACTGCACTGTACCTGCAAGTGACACTTAAAAAAGAATTATGGCAAATTATTTAACTCCTCTGTAAATATAATTTTTCAGTCACCTTGAAAAGCTCTGTAAATCTTTTTCTTGATTACTGTGTAGACGGTGTGAACAGGTATTTCTGTGTTGCTATTTTCCATTACACAGGTTTAACTTGCTTATAATTAAACAATTAAGCTTTCATAGCACAAAAACAACTATGAGAAGAGCCAGACTTACGTGTTGGAACAACGGGTGGGACAACAGGTGGAGGGACAACAGGTGGTGGGACCACAGGTGGAACTGGGGGAGGCATGTAACCTGTTGGGGAAAAAATGCCAAATTATAAGGGAAGAAAATGCAGTTTTGCAGTAAAGGCCTGCTTACATTATTCATCCTGAAGACTAGTAAACAACAAATGTATTGGAAGAGACATATGTGGTTATTGTTTTCAAAACCAACCCCCTCTACTGCAGATGATCTACATGTGTATCTTTAAAAGTGATTTCTGCCAGCGACATCCAAAGGAGAAAACTAAGAGTTTCAAAATAAACAAAATTAATCTTAAGGATTTTTAAACATTTGTCTTTATCAAAGTTTCTGCTGTAATTTCTATTCTTGACAAAATACAGTGGCAAAAATAATACTAAAGTCAGCCATAAGAAATTTCCTACTAGATTAAAATTAAAAGATTCAAAGGTCAACTGAGTGATGGAAAACTACACCAAGCCTGATGTACACAGAAGGACACAAACTGAGTACACTCACTACACACTCAACTTGTTTTTACCACCTTACCTGGAGGTGGCTGTGAAGGGTTGAAACTCGCTCGCAAGAAGGGTGGAGGAGGAAGCGCGCTGTAACCAGGAGGAGGGACAGACATTGTGACAGGAAATGCAGGTGGAACCAAGCTAACAGCAGGCACAGCTGGAGCTACTGGAATCTTTTTTCATGGAAAGAAAAAACAAGCAAACTTCAATACTTAACAGTCCTCAACGACATTAAAAGAGGGATGTGCTCATTCGACTGCAATTTACGTTAAGCACTAAATGTACCAAAGGCTTTGTGTATACTCTGAGCACCCTGAAGAATCAGGTTGCATTCTGAAACGGTACCTACACTGCAGGTAAACAAAGACACTGGAAGAATCCTATGCTATCTTTTCTTTAGTCTAAAATGAACACAAATATACACGGTTAAACACGGTATTTATTCAAGAATAAAAATTTACCTATGGGAGAGAGGTGAATGCAGAAAGGGAGAGAAAGAGAAAAGGAAGAAAAATATGGATAGTGTGGCAATTCAAGAGCACTTAGAAAGCACTAATTATATTCTTATTAGAAAAATCTATGTATTTTACAAGAGTACTGGAAAGTTGCCTTTAGTGTATGTATAATAATCCTGATGAAATTCTGAAAGTGACTTAGTAATTCTCAAACTTCTCTTTGAAATTCTGTTTATATGTTTTGATACAGTGCAGCATAATTGCAAGTAATATGCAGCAGCATAAAAGCAATATATAGATGTATATTTATATACATAGTGAACAGAGTGCACACTAGGAGACAGTTGAAATAAGAAGACTGAAGACAATTTTTATGAAAAGCAAAAAGCTCAAAACTCATGCAAGTAAAGGCAGATATGTTAGCTCAGAGTAATTTTAGGTCAGGTTGAGTACTGGAAATGTCTGTACGCGACAGGAAATATAAACAGTATTACTATGAATAGAAATAACTTTGTATTAAGCATCTGCTTCTTATTTTACAATATCATATTGTCATTATAAAAGGGATTTAAAGAGTTTGACAAACAACATTTCTATTTATACTTGATAAACCTGTGCAGTACGCTCAGGAAAAATTACACTGTATTTTTCTAGCCTTCCACCGTACCTTGTTACTGACAGGATGTTAACAAAATACAATAATAAATAATAATAAATAAANTGGGATTTTTGCAAACTAAGACTAATACAAACCTGCAGCATCGTGACTGGTTGTGTGTAAGCTTCTGTCTGCGTTGTAATAACTGTACTCTTATCAACTGCAGCACTCTGCGTAGTCTGGACGTTTTCTTTAGGAGCTTCTGAGCTTCTGGTTGTTTCCCATTCTTTAGAAAAAGGTGTATTTTTAATATAAGATAACGAATGAGATATTTTTGTTTGAATACTAAAAAGCCCTCTTCCTTCTTCAACAATAGATTTTAATCTGACACCTATATTGATTCATTACAAATAACCCCCAAACTTCTTATGCAAAGAAGCAAGTGCAATTATTTATCATGTATTTTACAGAATACAAAGTATCTTTAATCACCTGCAACGCTCCATTTCGTTATGCCTGCATAAAATTAACTAGTCAAAACCTGCCATGTTTCTTCACAATTATTCTGTTAATAATTTGTAATGTTAGTATACTCCATTTCTCTAAAAATTGTTGTCAACACAGCTGTGTTATCAGCTGGCTACTGTACAATGACAGAGAATCCCTGTGTTAAACCTCACACCAACCCCTTTTTCTTCCTTCTGCCACTTTCTTGAAAAGTTCTGTATTTCCAGTATAATATACTGAACTTATCAGTAATGTTCCATGTTCTAATTTTTGTCATTTACACTCAATTTTTACTCAAAACAAGACTGCATTTTGACCTGAAGATTATTTTCACTATTATAAAACAGTCTTAACGTGCTGTTTGCTTCAGTATAGTCCAGTCATTTGAACCTAGATCCAATTCAAGAAAACACAGTGTTCATTAATCTTTTACAACCCTAAGAAACGTCTCCATTAACTGAGTTTCAGACTAAGGTCTAACATTACTTGCTTTCCTGTCTCTTCAACTTTATGGAGGAAATACCTTAAGGTTGAGCTAATCTGTGCATATTTGGACACGTTCCAACTCCAGTTGAAGTCTTACACCTGAATATGAGACTTTTCACAATCACAAGCTGATCATAATTTTTACATTAATATCTTACATACTTGGATGCGAGTGCACAGCAAATTTGTAACCATTTCAAAATATGTTGAACTTTATTAATTTGCTTAAATTAATTCCCCCTTGCCACTAATTCTTTATTATCGTGACAAATCTTGTTGTTCATCTACAAGAGAATCTAGAATTCATGATTAGTGCCAATTATATTGTAAACAACTAACTAGTAAAATTTCTGTACGTTAAAAAAGAATGTATATTACCCAAACAATAAACTTCCTGAGCATTTGCAGTTACCAAAATAAACACATTTTCTAACTATTAGAATCACTGTTGATGTCCAAACCTGTATTTACTGTTTCCTGGTCAATCATGCCACCTTCAGCAAAGCCCTCCAAATCATCCAATTTTACTTTCTCCCAAGGGATATATGAAACTCCCAGATCCACATCCCAGAATTGCTTGTATTCTGTTTTCACACCTTTATTCAAAGCCCAGGCAATCTGAAAATAAAACCCACCCAGATAATCTGGTTAAATCACATAACCTGGAACAGGATATTTCAGATAATTTCATCCACGTTTCTGTCACCACTGGTCAATCTTCAGTGAATATTTACTGAAGTTTTAACAAGTTTTTAATTTTAAATGAACTTGTGGGAAGTTTACTTGACCTCTGCAACAGGTATGTGGAAGATTAGTTATATCAAAAAGCTTAAATTTGTTCTATGTTAATTCTTATGTATATATGGGGGAATAAAAGGTATTTCAAGAAGTCATCAAAAAAGCATCAAAGTAGAAAAAAACACAGCATTTAATCATATAATTAACTCTGCAAGAATACTATCAAATTTAATATTGTGATCCACACAGTCAGAAGCAGGACTTAGGAGTACAAGTCTATGAACAGCCTATCACCAGCGTAATAGAGTAATCATAATTTCATTTTACTGTCTTCCATATTGCCTATCAAAGCTGCATTTTAACACAGAGGAAAGAAAACAATGTACACCTTATTGCCTCCTCTTTCTTCTCCATAGTGCACATTTGGATGAACAGCTGCTAAATGACAAATCATTGAAACTGTGCTTTATTTAAAAAGGACGGGATCCTGAGATTAAAAATCAACTCACCTTAATAATTTTAGATCCAATTTTATAGGACCCAGAACTAAGTTTCTGAAGAGCGCGATACGCGTCTTGCCTGTGAACCATACAGACGTAAGCACAACCTCTTGGGGGAATCATCTGTGGAAGAAAAAGAATGATCTTACAAGGTGGAAAAACCAGGAGTTCAGAAAATTTAACTACACTAAGTGAATGCTAATATTAAAAAAGGAAAAGCTTCCACTGTAAACAATCATTACTTTAATCAGCAATATTAACAATTTTGAGCATCAGCAGAAGTTGAGAGTGAT
>VZTM01030339.1:23470-40538 GCA_013400555.1 Jacana jacana | reverse complement strand
TATGTATTTAATTTGAAAATGAAACAATGTAGTTGCTCTCTGTTTTTATTTTGTCATTTACCTACAGAAATAATTTACCAAGGCAAAATTTTACACTATAACATCACAGAAGGAGGAAAAAAAAAAAAAGAAAAAGCAAACACCACCCCCCCTCAAAAAAAACAACCAAACAAAAAATCCAGAAGGCAGAAAGCTGTTTACCATTTATCAGATTAATGCAAACAATACTTCTCATCTTCAGCTCATTTGGATCTTTTGTTTAGATTTCAATCTAAATCTACACTACAGCTGAATACGAAGGCATTCTTCTTCAGGACTCCTTAGCTTCCTCTGGTGAAGGTAGTTTGTCAAGTGCTCCCACCTCTGCAAAAAGTCAGGGGGGGAAGGAAAAAAAACAGAATCAGTACATATGTAAGTATGTATATTAATCTTAGCAATGAAACAATGAAACCCAGTTTCAGTAGTATATACTTCTTTATTTTTTTCTCAACTATAAGAGACAAATCCTTGAATTTTTAATGTTTTAAGTCATAAATTGTTGTCTTTTTCTTTTGAATGTTAACAATATCTTTCTGTTATAATATCACCTTCTTGGAAACAGCAGTGACAGAATGACAATGAAATGATATAATTTTTATTATGTCAGTTGATATTGCTAGATCCCAGCATCTCAAAAGTTTTCATATTATCCAATTATGGCAGCCCTCCTAGAGCCTGCTGTATATGGGAAGCCTTAAAGCTGGAGGGAGCAATTTTCAAGAGAAGTGCTGAAGGCCAGTTTTAGTTATCACCAAGATACTTCTTAGTAGTTAAAAATATTCACTTTATCTTGCAGATCGAAATGTATGTCTAATCTGAATAACAAGCCCCATGAGTGGGAGTTTCCCCTTACCCCTTCAAGTTTTATATATGTTCAAAGCAACATATAAAACCCAATATATTTAATCTAGTAAAGTCTCATTTGAGAAAAAATGTTAAACCATCTCTACCTTATAAAGTATTCTTTACACCTCCTAAACCTACAGCTCTGATTTTGTGTGAGAGTTTGTACTAGTTCTTGCCAATAAATATTGTTATGGGATAACACGATAACGTTCTGTGCCTTTTGAAACCTAGGAATACAGGAATTGTGTCAGGGAAAAGCCATTTTATATGATCTGGAGATTCCTATTTTAATG
This sequence comes from Jacana jacana, assembly GCA_013400555.1. Lineage (NCBI taxonomy): Eukaryota > Metazoa > Chordata > Aves > Charadriiformes > Jacanidae > Jacana > Jacana jacana. The sequence goes on along the minus strand of VZTM01030339.1, from coordinate 39,360 downwards.
AATACAGGCAATAAAAGCAACTTTTCTGAATAAAAACAGCTGTTTGTCATTACTCTCCTAAACAAGGAGTTACAATACAGCCTTTTTTGTTCATCTGTCCCAAGGAAGAAGCAATTTGTATTCCTGAGATGCATTTTATTTTCTTGCCAACTTAGCAGCTCAGCCTACTCATCAGAGTGAGTCCATGCTTGAGCTCAATATGTTTCACACTCTTCTGTTGTATCAAGTTATTGGTTTTACTTCCTACACTCACATAGCAGAGTAAAGGAGTGTATAGAGCTGCTTCTTCACAGTTACAAGCAAGATACTATTTGTCCACAGTAAATATACACACTAAAAATTTACTTTAAATATTTATTTGAATTATTTCAGGCCCTTAGTACTAACCATAAAGATTTTTTGTTTCAAATGCAAAGTTTATTTAATAAACACTGTTTTCAATAGCAAGAATTCTTTTGCTTGGGTGATGCAAATCATTTAGAAAATGATGCCAAAGAGGTCCAGAATTCCATTTCCTACATATGCAGAAAATTAACAGATCTCTTGACAGGCTCTTTTAATAGTGAAATTGAAATAAAAATGTGATACAAAGTTCTCTGTTACTATTCTACAGCACACACCACAAAACAGGACGAGGAGTAATGGTTTTAAACTGAAAGAAGGGAGATTTAGATTAGATCTTAGGAAGAAATTCTTTCCTGTGAGGGTGGTGAAGCACTGGAACAGGTTGCCCAGAAAATTTGTGGATGCCTTATCTCTGGGAGTGTTTGAGACCAGGCTGGATGGGGCTTTGAGCAACCTGGTCTGGTGGGAGGTGTCCCTGCCCATGGCAGCAGGGTCAGAGCTCGATGATCTTTAAGGTCCCTTCCAACCCAAGCCATTCTATGATTCAAAATTGTCTGCAATTTTTTTATACCGAGCTAAGAAAATAGAATTTACAGATTTGTCTGCTTTGAGACAGAATTCCTCAAACATTTGTAGTAAAATTAACTTTTTTTCCCTCTGGCTGTTTTCTACACAAATACATATTATATTCTCAAACATTTTGTAGACAGTTTCAGAGGGGCTGAAAAAACTTTTAAAAGCTCAGTGTTGTGGGTATGGTTTTTAAGAAAGCAAAAGGAATAAAAGCTGAGAAGCAGCTAGATTTCTTCTTCATGTAATGCTAAAATAAAGTTACCATTCTCCCACAATCAGCTGCAAGCTCAGTTTTACAATTCCTGTCGCAATTTTGAGACTGCACCGAGTTTTTACGAGCAGAGTTTTGAGCTGTTTGCTGGGATTCATCTTAGTGGTTTTGCAATTTTATGATGTGACTTTGTTGTAGAATACAGCCAGAAAGGGAGATGTATTTATTTTGCCACTAACAAGTGTTTCAGAATTTGTACATTGAAGGATAGGACTATCTTCTCAGTAAATGCCACACCAGAAAGTGTGAGAGATTAAAAGCTATTCACTAACCTTTAAGATGCAAGTAAGTCAAAAATTCAAGTACTGTCCGCACAATATTTTCATCAGCCACTGGTCTTCCAAGATTCCCTATAAAACAAGTTGGTTGTTATTGATGTTACCATGGTGTAATGATCTACTGTATGTGACACTGTGGATAGCTTTTTTAGAGTACTCCTAAACCTATCTGAAATGTCTTTCTCTTTAAAATCCTTAAAATAAAACTTTGTTTCATGGAAGATTGAAGCCACTCTAAGGTAGATAACTGCAATTCTCAGAATCAAAATTGCCCAGCTTTGTATGCTACTGCTGCATAGGAGCTGCTTTGACACCTCTGTGCTCATGATCTTTAAGGCCTTATGGGTCCTGTTGTAGAAGAGAGTTATCCTCTGTTCTCACCTCTCTTCTTTGTATCCACTAACCTGAGATTGAAGGGAAAGATAAATTTAGCAAATTCATCAGCTTTGCAAAACAGTTAAGAGTTCTTCATGTAGTTGGACTTTGTTCCCAAGGAGCCCCTCAAGTTATATATTAGTGATTTGTACCCCAAAAGCTAGGCCTGGGACTTGACTAAATGCTCAGAAAGGTATATTTTTGCATATATATCTGAGACAATACATTTTTATTCATCTTTTACTCTTTTATTCATCTTGCCATTTTAAGACACTTTTGTAAATATTCAGTAGATTTTAACTGAAAAAAATCCTTAATTTTCAATTAAAATAGGAATTCTAACCACCTTATCCATTTTTAATATTCCAACCTCTTTTGAATACGAACTCTATAATAAACAGCTCCAAAGAAAACTTTTGATGGGAAAGAGCATCTAAAATGCTATTCGTAACGGAGGCAGTTATGTAATTTTCAGGTTCCATCCAGACAAGTTTCAGTGGGTTTACTTGTGGAGCTTACAGCTCCATCGTGGAGATGGAGCAGTACTTGGCATAAGAGTTCCATATTCTTGAAGATCATATTTCTGTAAAGGAGCTGTTAGTGCACCCACAAAGGGCAGCACGCTCCAATGTGAGCTGTACTGTAATATTACAGATGCCTCCCTTTCACAGTTCTTCTGGCTGGCAAAATATTATTTTTACCCCAGTTTGAACAAGTAGGTTCTCCCTGGGGGTTTTGTTTTATCAGTTTGGGTTTCTTTGTCTTAAAAAGAGAGAAAAACCCAAACCAGTCAACTACAACAAAAACAACCCCACACCAAAAAAAAGAAACCCCACAAAACCAAACCCACCACACACACACAAGACTAAACTGGCAATCATTCTGACAAGGTAAAAACAGAGAAATGCATTAGCATTGCTCTTCTATTTACAAAGTAATTATGTCCATTAAATTGTAATTAAGCACATCTCCCTAATTTATGAATTTACTTAGTCTTAGCTACATTTGGGTTGTGCTGGTGGATTTAAAGTAGCCTTGCAGAGCTCCAGGGCTGAGATTTAGTCTTCCCCCATTAGTGCAGTGATACATGTAATAGCACTCAAGTAAGCACTGCTTCTTTTTTTTGTTACAGTTGGGAACAGATCGCTCTTTGACAGTCCGAAGGTGACATTCATCCCCACTCTCTCTAGATGTCTGCAGCAGATTTAGTTTCTCTTCAGGAGAAAGAATCAGGTTTTTCTAGAAGTTTCTACATCTTACCCTGAAGTAAGTGTTAAAAATAAAGCCTAGAAGGAACAGTGGCTCTTTGTAAAGGGAGTCTAGACATAAATGGTAGGGGTCCAGCTTTGGATGATGAATCCAGAACAAGGCTGCACCCTTTCACTGCCATTTACTAAATTCTGTTGACTTGATTTCAGTTTTGATCAGGTTTTCTCTCTTTTAATGAAGATAATCCATTCTGCTTAAATATAGGAAATATTGCGAGACTTAACACAGAATTTATGTTTTGTTTGTTAATAACAGCAGAGTGCCATACAATTCTGAGGGCTAGTTTTAGCTCTGGTGTATCTGAATAAAAATTATTAGAACATATGAAAAGAAAAAACATGGTCTGTTCAAGGTAATATCATCTATTATGCTTTAAAAGCAGCATAATCACAGTACTGTTCCCTACGCACCAAGAGGTTTTAAGTTATGACCAAGGAGCACAGTGGATGGACAAACTGAATTTTTCTTCCTTTCATATGCTTAGGATTTTTGTTAAGTGCAGGAATACTCTTGTATCTAGGCAGTTAGTTAACTCAGTAAATGAAATACCAAACAAAAAAACCAACTCAACAATACTAGCTTTCAGAATTTCATTACCTGCTTTAATATCCTCATCAGGCTGTATTTCACGTTTACCAGTGAAACCATGTTTGTCATTAAAAGATCTGTGGTTATCTACTGCATCTGAGAAATTAAAAATCAGAGGAGTTAATTGACTTGGCAACAACCTTTTCTATAGGTTTTGCTTTTCATGGATTTCAAAGAAAAGATCACAATGGGCACTTTTGATGTACAAAACGACAAAGAAGCAATTAATATGCTACTAAATAACATAAACTTTCTTCTGAAATTTTGCTTATGATTTAGGTAATTTAGAGACCCGGTCCTGCACTACACACTTGCTGAAACTTTTACTTAATTCAGAGGAAGTTTTAAAATAAAGACAAGTTTGTACATTCATAGGTAATGTGGAAAGTTGTTTTTGCTACTCTGTCATCTATTTTTAGAAAACGTTGCCGCTGAGCTGGCTTAAAAGAAAACTGCAGATAGTTTTTGAAGGTTATTCATGTAAACTATCTTACATGCCCCTGGTGCCTCTTCTCTCCCCCTTGCAATGGGCATTTCCTTTATCAGCAAAAGCTGATCAATACGACCTGCAACAAAGGATGATTCCTATTATCCAGTCTTAGATAAATGGCACTTTGACAAGCACATTTACCCACAGTATCTTTGCCAATTTGGATAGATCTGCTTTGGGGCAGATATACTTCCAGACATTTACAGAATCAGCTAATACATTTAAGATGCATTGATTTATTTTTTTTAAGGTACCCTTAAAGTTGTTATAGTAAGGATCTGTTGTATTTGTCATGTATTACAGAGACTGAAAATATAGAAATATTGTTAATAAGTGTTCTTACATCAAGAAATAATGTTAAAAGGACAGATACATGAGACAGCTTAGCACTGCGTTGCACTCATAGTCTACATTTGCAGTGCTCCATCTTTGTAAACCAATGTGTTCCTTTATTTTAAACACCTTGTACATCAAATACTTTTCACATCATGAACCGTTAATATTTACAGTCATGAGTTTGCATCTTATTGTTTTAATTTGTTTTTCTTTAATTGGAAAAACATCCAAAATGTTAAAATAAAACCAGGTAGAGAACCCATTTTTGGATAGATTTAAAGGTGAAATCTGAAATATATTGAGAATTGCCAAAAATGTCAGATTTTATAATTCTTGCCTTGACATCTAAGTTGCTATAAGATTTTGTAACACTTCTGGGGGGAGAATCTGGTATTTATCATGTGAAAATTACACTTCAGATGCACAGGGATCAACCAGATGTGCTCCTATATATAAAGCCACACACACCTGTGCTTGAGAGAACAGTTACTCTCTAAGACAAACCAATTCTGTGAGAGTCATGTAACAAATATCTAAAAAAGTATTTTCCCAAATGAATTTCTTCAGCCTTGCTGGTTTAGACAAAATTACTGCATTCATCAGAAAAGCAAGTAGCACACTACAGCAAACCAGTTCACAAGCAAAAGAAAAAAAAAGTCTTCTGTATTTTGAAATAATGCCCCAAAAAACCCCAAAAGTGCTTGACTTACGAGGCCCAAGTAGGTAACCAGCACTATTCAAAGTCCAGCCTCTTTTTTCTTTTGCCTTAAAGAAAAAAATGCAAGTAGGTTATTGCACAAACGAACGAACATCTCAGCGCTTCCTGAAGACAAAGCAAACAGCACTCAGACGTTCTCTTAACAGAAAGTGTCTTCTAAAGGCTTAAAAAAATAAAATCAAGAATTACTGTAAAAAAAGAAAAAGCCAAGAACATTGAAGCAAATATTAATGGCGATCTCTTGCTCTGTGCCCATCTAACTCAGTAGTTTCGCTAATGACATCCATGCAGGGTGAAGATTTCACATCAGAGAAGTGAAACTGCAAATCACACTTTGGTGGCAGCAAGTTTGCCTTTATACTCCAATGTGTACTGCCACCTGATCATCCCCCTAACAAACAGGGTTCTCTTTTAATCCTTTGGATTTAGGTGCGTACAGCACCTTCTCCCAGCCAGCTGGGACATCCTTTCAATTTTACTTTAAAAACCAGACACTCTTTGCTTCCCCTCTAGTCATATTATTTGTTACAAGGGAGCTAGCATTCAAAAGCCCCAAATTCTGGACTAAAAACCTGTTTACTGGCCAAAATGGTTTTGAATGCTGCATCTAGTCCAGCCCCTGTACCTAATCACCTATCACTGCAAGGCTTACTGTTACTTGCCCGCTGGGTATGGATGCTGCCCCGTGGGTAGGATCACCAACAGTGAAAGTCGTACTTACTGAGAAAACCAGTCCAAGTGTTTCTGACAGGGTGGCACAGAGGATTAAAGACAGAAACAGGAAACCAGTGCACCTCTGCATCTGGAAAGAAACCGTAGTAGGGTAAACGCTCTGAGTTATCCCTTTGCCTTCCAGTTACGGATACCCCCAGGGCATCCCCGCCGTGGGTCGGAAGCGGAGGGGGGGTGAACCTTCCTTCCGAGGGGCAGAGTGGCTGCTGTTACCGGTTTGGCACCTAGATTCCCACTGGGAAGAGAGGCCGAGGGGGGAGTACCTTGAGCCGCGGCGGCGCGACGGCCTCTCCCTCGCAGGGTGTCTCCCGGTGCTGGCGGCGGGGCGGCTCGTCCCAGGGCTGGAGTCCTCCTCGGCGGGCACTCACTGCATGGCCACCGTGCGCCCGTCCGCTCGCCCACCCTCCCTCTCTTCCCGCCGCGCTTTATGGGCTGCAGCGCGACCGCGCAAGGAGGGGCGCCCGGCTGGAGGAGCGGGGNCCTCCCTTGGCTCATTTCTGCCTCGCCAACACACTGCATTAGGAAAGGCAAAAATTATAGCAATTCAATTAGAGGTATTTGGAAGCACGGCGCAGGCTGCAGGGAGATAACAGCCCGGGCAATTACCTCTGATTACGGCGGCTTCGGGCCAGGCTGGTGAGCAGCGAGAGGAGCTCTGGTCTGGGCAGCCTGGCCTGCGCCCCTCACCCGCTGCAGCCTCACGGGGGCTGGCTGGTGGCGGGGAGCGAGGAGTAAAGTCAATACAGATCCCTTCTGGGAGATTAAGGTACGGAAGCAGAGCTGAAGACAAGCGTCTGCCTGTGATGCCGGCTAACGAGATTCACGGTGTCTGGGCTTTGCGTTTGGGGACACTGAGGACTTCACACCCTCCGGCTCCACTTGTCTCTGGAGCTCCTTGCGGTCCAGGCCACCTGTGGTCCCTTAAAATCCCTTTAACTCATGCCTTTTTCTCTAACATCAGAGAGCAAGGCATGGATTCCAATGTTATTTTCCTTTTCTCCCCCCAGACTGTACTTTCTCTGCAACAAATGACTTTATTTGCTGCAAGTCCCTCAAATTAATCTTTCAGTAAGAAAAGCATCACAGATGCTGCATGGAATAAGTTATAGTTCCAGCTCCTTCTTCTGCAGCTGCTTGAGAGTCTCTGCAAACTTTTCCAGGGTGTGTATGAGACCTTGACTGTGGAGCCAGGACAGCAATTGAACAGGGCAATGCACCTCTCGCTCACCAGATTAGAACTAAACAATTGTTTCACTTCAACGTAGCATGATGTTCATAATCCAGGATAGAAGCAGAAGCTGTGTCTTGCAGTTCTGTTTCCTACCCTCTTTTGTCAGAAGCAGTAGGGCTATCATAGCCTAGCCATGGCATTGGTTCTCTGATCTAAAACTGCTTGAATAAAATTCATTTTATACAATACTTAAGTACTAACATCCATAAATGGGAAGCTCAACTTGGCAGATTTCATTTCATGCATTGTATAGTTTGCTGAGGAGGTTTTGTCAGCCATTGCATGAGCCTCACGGCTCAGACCAGATACATCTGGAAAATAGCAACATAAATTTTGCAAAGTGTTGTTTTCCTTCACCTTATCAAAAATGTACTTCTGGCTGAAATGTCCTGGTTTTCAATTGTTAACTCCCCCAAAGTCTTTTTTGAAACAAAGCTTCTTCATGACACAAAATGTTTTCTTCGTGTTATTCAAATAAAACCACAGAAGTTATATCAAGACATATAAAAACTTGCTTTCAAACAATGTCACAAAAATGTGTTAATTTTGTTATCTTTGACTATAGTTTGTTCTTAGAGTTCCCATAAAAAGTATTTGAAACAATGTATTTTAACCTGCATGTTTTATTCCAATTGTTCATCATGACACTTGCATCTTCCTGTCAAATTACAGAGTGAAACGATCTCTTCATCACCACTAGAGTCAGAAGCAAAAGAAGCCTCTTTGTATACTCAAAGGCTTAATCCATCACTTGCCCAGCTTACTTTTTGCTCTAAATCTATCTTTAGGTTAGTGTCAAATAATTTTATCAGTGATTCCTACAATTGATGCTCTTATTCCCTCAATTTTCCTTGACAAAAGACAAGTGTTTTTCCTTCTTTTTTTTTTCTTTTTCTTTTTTTTTTTTTTTTTTTTGTATTCTGTAGGAATTTTAAATCTCACTGCTCAGACAGAAGAATTCATCTGAAGCCTGAAGCCTGCCTTTCCTAGCTTAGCTTGAAAAATGGCCATCTCTGTGACTACATGGTTTATTCTTGTAGTGAGGTGACCCGTCAGCGTACTGATTCCTCTAACTGATTTATTTGCTCTTTGGTTAATTGTAAAGGCTTAATGCAATTTGCAGTAGCTGTTGGTTATGCCAAATTCTCACCAAGAGGTTCACCACCAGACAAACCCACATTGAAGCTCACCTAAAATTTACTCAAGTCGATAGAGCAATAAGCATTAATAACTAAGCCATCTCTAATGTCTCCAAGCGGATACGTGAGAAGCAGGATTACCATTGGCTGTCTCGCACGACAAGACGGACTCTCTTCTATAATTGTAACTGCATTTTGTAATAATTAAATGAAAACACAGGGGAAAGTGCTGTTTTCAGCCAAAGTATTTTTTAAGGAAATGATATTTTTTAAGGAAATGATAATATGGATTAAACAAATGAGATTATTGAAATAGAAAATTAATTGCATTTTTTTGTCACTAGAGATTTAATTTTGAGAACAAGTAAATCCTGAGGATTACACTGAGTGTTTAATGGTAAAAATATCCGTTATGTGCAATCAATAAAGGGTTTTTTATTATTTTATTTTTAATTAACTAAAACCATAAACCATAAAGAATAGCTACTCTGTATAATATTCAGGAAACCCACTGAACAAAAGTGAATTTTGCAGTATATTTTGGAAGGGTCTGGAGCTGCAGTGGCTCCCTTCACTGTCAAGCTTTCTGAGAGATAATGAATGAAGCAGGAAAGAGTGTGTCTGCTATTTCTGTGTTGAAGTTGTATACCTAGGTTTGGTTTCAGCAACAAATATTAATATCAAATATGCAAAACCACTGCATATGCAGAGTGAAGTCCATCTGCATGAAAAATGAGAGGGGTTTTTTCCTACTTCCCCAGTAACATCAAGTGTGAGCATATTGTTTTAGACCATCCTCAAGCACATACACAAAATCTCTAGTATTACATGATTGATGGCGATGAATTCAAGGCTTGGGAGATAAGTTACCAGAAAAAAATTATCTCCCATACACTGGAGTAATTCCAGTAAAATCCTGACATTACGGCAAGTAGATGCTTTATGGGAGGAGCGTCATCATCCAGCTAACTGGGAATGACTCTTTGCAGAAGGTGAAGACTTCTGTCTTTGAACCTAAGTCAGAGGACCACAAGCATGCAGTGACACCAGAAACTTGAGTTACTGGGTTTTCTGCAAAAGAAACAATTTTATATTTTTGAGATCAGTGTTTTTACTCCCTGAATACAGAGGTTTACTGTAACTGAGCATGGGGATCACAGATGCAGGCTTTCTGTGCCTAAATCCAGTTCTCAGTGGGAAAGGCAGAAATTCTTTTGTGACAGTATTGGACACTGAAAGATCTGAGTATCCAGAAGCAGCGAGGCATTCTAGTTGCTGACAAGGTTGTGAATTGCTTCACTGATCTAAAGATTTAATGTTACATAGGTGGTAAAGGAGGACACTGTCACAGAGCTGAAAAGTTATTTAGAGTTTTTCTTTCTGATCAGCCCTTCAATATTTGAATTTCAGCTGCTCATCGTTAACCTAAGAGATAAATTGAAGACACTGTTTGCATTTGTCTGAAGGTGACACAGGACTTCAATATGCAACTATCATTTTGGAAGTAGTTTGCTCTTTAAGTTTTTGAGAAACCTCTTGATAATTTTTTCCCTCACATGTATAGAACTTGTTTCTTCTTAAACAGAGGTAGAACAGAGAATATGCTTTTTTTTATTAAAAAAAAAAAGTAGTATAAGAGAAAGGTAATTTTCTTCATTCTTTCAAAGCCTTTGCTATGGTTTCTTCCCATTTTCCATTTTTGTAATTTCTGTAAAATGCAGGCAATTTTCACCAAGTGAATCTTTTGCCCATTTTACCACCTGCAGCTCAGTGTCAAATAGAACTAAATATTATAGATATATTCTGAATAAAGGGCTATTTTCTGTTCTGAATTACACTGATATCAACTAATAATTTCCTGTTATTACTTCAGTCAGTATGCTACCAGTGCTGTTATTCACACAACGTATATCATTGCAATAAAACTGTGACTACCACGTGTTAGATCATCTTTTATATTTAAAAAATTCTTTTTGGTTCAAGAACACATTAATTTTAGACTAATTGTGGATGAAAAAAATCCAACAGAATAAAAATTTCAGTGAAAAAAATCCTAAAGTTTGTTGCTGTAAGCATCAATAATATTATCAGAAATGGTAAAAACCATTTATTCTTGATTTCTGCTTCATGAAACTTACAGGAGATAATGTATCTGTCCTCTTTGGTTAAAATTAGGCAATGGGTTCAAATCTGTCAAGGACAGCTTGCTAGCCAGCACAGTCACAAATCATAGAATCATAGATTGGTTCAGGCTGGAAGGGACCTCTAGGGTCATCTAGTCTAACCTCCCTGCAGTCACCAGGGACATCCCCAACTAGACCAGGTTGCTAGGTTGCCCTCACCTTGAATAACTGCAGGGAATGGCTTCAACCACCTCCCTGGGCAACCTGCTCCAGTGGTCCACCACCCTCATAGTAAAGAACCTATTCCTAATATCCAACCTACATCTGCTCTTCTCCAGCTTGAAGCCATTGCCCCTAGTCCTGTCACTACAGGCCTTTGTAAACAGACCCTCCCCAGCCTTCCTGTAGGCCCCCTTCAGGTACTGGAAGGCTGCTCTTAGGTGTCCCCAGAGTCTTCTCCAGGCTGAACAACCCAGCTCCCTCAGCCTGTCCTCTTAGCAAAGGTACTCCAAACCCCTGATCATTTTCATGGCCCTCCTCTGGACCTGCTCCATCAGGTCCATGCCCTTCCTATATTGAGGGCTCCAGATCTGCACACAGTACTCCAGGTGAGGTCTCACCAGAGCAAAGTGGCAGAATCACCTAGCACAATCACATAAGCTCTATATCCTAAAGAAGTCAGACTAAACCAGAGGCTCCCTTGTTGAGGGTTTATCTGGGGAAAGCACTGAGATCTTGAAATACTCTAAGAAATACCATTTGCAAAATTTTCCAGTTCTGACAATAGTGGATCAATACAGATTTCACACCCTACTGCCATTTCTAGTCTAATGCATCACCAGACCACTGCTACTTGGAGAAAGTGCCTACATGCGGAAGCCTCATTACAATTCCAGGAGACACACTGCACCAGCAATTTTCTTCATAGGCCAAGAAGATGGATGGCTTCAGAGCCATTGCCTCTCTCAGAGGCAAATACAATATCTCAACTCTTGGCTTTCAGCTCCTGCTAAGGTTAGAGCTTAGCTTTTTTGGGAAGCAGCAACTCTGGCTGAGTCCTGCAACAGCTGGGAACTCTGACTCAGAGGGCAGGTTCAGGACTTCTAGGTGCAGAGGATCCTTTCCCATGTTCTGAATTCCAATGCTTGCCTAAAGGATGTTGGTTCTTGGCTTAAGTTTCCATTTAATTCCTAACTCATCAATGACTTCCTCCTCCTCTGAACAGTAAATTCAGTGGAAGCTCACACTTAGCAAACACAAGGAACCTGGTTCTGCTTCTGCAAGATCTCAGGAGGAATTACTGCTGACCTCCTGAAGAGAAAAGATGTGAGGAACAGCTGATGACAGCTAGCTATCTCCTGTGAGCAACTTCTAAGCTCACAAAGGTTGAGAAGCTTTTCTTATTTAGAGGCAACAGAGACCAGAAGTATTTTGTCTCGGCCTCCTGCTCAGTGTGAAATCATATGCCTATTACGTTGTTTCTCTCTTTAATTATTAAGGGTAATTAAAATATGTGAACAGCTCTATACAGATGCATCATGCCATATGATGTCTCTTTTTTTCATCACATGTAATAATCTTTGCATATTTTGTGCATTTTAAACACTCTAAATGTTTGCTGCTTTTAACAAATCTTGCCTATGTAAAAAATAATATTAGTTCCTTATTTGAAACCACCATCACCATAACTGAAGTAGAATTTCTGTAGTGGCTTTGAAAACTCTTAAAATGTGCTTATGAGGTATGATGCAAAAGGTTCCTGCTGTTAAATTATAGCTTCGCATTTATTGTAATTTTTGTATTTATTTCAGCATCACTGGATGAATGAAATCTGCAAAATATAAATAATCATTACACATTTTATTAAACTGCATTTTAGAATGGAGCTCAACATGTATTTAATCCAAGTGCTATATTAGAACGCAGGGTTTTGCTCTGCCCTCCCACAGCTTCAGGCTGCAGCCCCAGTGGTCACCCCAGCTAGCTGGTGGCTGTGCAAGCCTACCCAGAATCTTGAGGTCTGCAAGGAGTTAGAAGGGCTTATCAACAGTGCTTTGGATTTGTCAGCAGCATGGTGGTTGAGACCAGGCAAGTCCTGTTGCAGCAGACAGTAATCAACCACCCAGCTTGGCTAGCCTGGGAGGAGTGGAAGTAGCCACCCTGACAGAGCTTCTTATGAGGGAGGCTGGTGCCCAAGTGAAGGGCTGCAACTGTAGCTGGACCCCAGATCATAGGGTCAAACACCTACAACAACATATATGCTGACCCACAAGTAGTGGAAGAAGGGCTGATCTGGGACTTGTTGAGACATACAGTTCAAAAGAGATTGTGCAAAGTTAAAAATGACTTTCAAGTTCTCTTTGCTCACAAACGTGGTCCATGAGACCCTGATGCGTGCTGAACGCTCCCAACATTTCTAATCCTTGGTGGGAACAGACGTGCTTAATATCGGTCAAGACTCTATCTTCCATCAATATTATTTGACCGATAAAGGTGGATGTATTGGTCTTTTTGGTATTTGAAAATCTTTTCTTAATACATTTTAGTATTTTCAGTGGAATAAGGGGAAGAAAAGTCAGTATGTCTGTGCTGCATGTGACCTTTTCCATGGCTTTGCAGAACTAAAATGCCAATGATGTCATGCACAAGATGGATGCAGAAGAAGCCTGTGCAATGGTGCTGTATTGAAAAAGGAGTTTTTATTAGTTCAGTATCAAAAGCAGTTTACATGCTGTTGTACCTGGATTTTTGCCCTGTAAAATGCCTATTCTTTCCACTGGCCAATGCTCCTAGGATCCAATTAGGAGCCAATGCTCTTAATTGGGCCAGGATTTAGAGAATCCAAGTTGCCAGGTTATTTGACTTTTCCTCACATAAATATATATTAAAAAAAAACTAATCACAATTTTTGTATGATCAAGATGTTGCAAGATGGGTTTTTTTATCGTAACTGCAACCTGAATCTGGATGATAAGAAGTCCTTCGACTACTCTTGAGCACTTTGGCTTATGTAATTTGAATGATATTTTATATATATATATAAAATATATATGAATTGAAAGCAATTACACCTATCCCTTGCCTTTCTAACAGCCATGACTATGTGATGTATGACTATAAGTTAATAGCTCTTCAATGAAAACAGCAACTGTAGTTTTCATTTTGGGACAGTGTCACTTGAATCAAAATTTATTCCAAACTATTGTCCAGAATTTCACAGAATGGTCTGTCACCATGTACATCATAATGTCTTATACCTTAACATCATAGATTGAAGAATAGATCTTGTTAGATGCAGAATCAGATCTACACATTTAGTTGAAAATATTTTTGAAATGTTTTTCAAGGTGTAATACAAGGTAAAAATACAAGGTAAAAGATCACCAAAGTCAAGGCATTCTTAAGAGCTATCTGACTGTGGAAGCTGGTCATGGGTTACCAGAAGTCTCACTGCTTCATGTGCAGCTCAGTTATCTTTATTAGCATCTTAGATTGTATAATATTTTTAATTTGCTTACCATTACTGATAAAATTGCAGAAGGTATAGTTTAAGCTTTTGCTAATTATATAATTAATGGAAAGAAAGTGTGCTGCTAGCTCTTCCCTAATCTCTTTTATAAACATTTCCTCACTGGAGTCCATCTATCCTACTTTTTAACACAAAATATTTATAAAATATATATATATATACTTGCTTGTACTTACAGCACCGATCTACTTGGAGCATCTCTCTTATGAGGAAAGGCTGAGAGACCTGGGTCTGTTTAGCCTGAAGATCAGTGTATCACGTTTATCTTCATGAAGCAGGAATTAAATGCTTTGAAAGAACTTGTGAGCTTTCAGAACAAGAATAATTTCTTGGCAGAATAAATTCTTTCTTTCTAGGCCAATTGGTTAATTGTATTACAACATACAAATTTGCACATCTGGAAAGACTGATCATGCTAGATGCAATATTCCTTTGTCTCAGCTCCCGTTCTCAGATGACATGCACCTACTGCTGCTCAAATTTGGGTTGATATGCCTTGGATACTGTAAACATAATGAAAGATGTCTTCTGAAGAGATTTCTCCAGGAGACGTCCCTTCATATAATTTTCTGTTTGTGAAGAATGAAGGTAATATTCCACATAGATTCTACTTCTGATTTATGAACTGATTTTTTTATCTGTCTGATCTGATTCCTTGCAACTGCACTTCTGCCCAGTGTGTCCATGTCTCTTTCCACTTAAGACAAAAAAATTCATCAGGGATAGTCCCATCTCACCACCAAGGCTAGTGAGACCAAATGCTTTTGCTGTCCATTTGCTACTGCCATTGCTTCTGATGGTAATAAGTGTAGCTGACATCATACCCTGACCCCCTGACCTTTAGCCAGAATTCTGTGTTTGGAGTAGTTTGGTGGAATGGCACACTTTTACCAGGCCAAGCGTTCAGAAGCTAAGCAGTGCCTGCCGAAGAGATAAATCAAAAATTCATAAATGCAGCAGAAAACTTGCTGCCATTGAAAGGAAATAAGCACATCATTTACTGTTGGTGTGGTGGGCATTTTAAATTTCATTGTGTCAAATATGTGTGAATATCTTAGATAGGAGTATGAAAGGTGAATATGGAGTAAGCTCACAACTCACCCATAATACGTGCTGCAAATCAGTTTGCACATCTAATTCTAATACAGATGAATAGGCCAGAATTCAATAGGAATCTACTGAAATATGTCTTCCAAACTCCTATTTCACATGGATAAAACCAGTAAAAGGTGGCATGCTTTTAGGCTTAAAATAAAATAACAGACAACATAAATATTTTTAAATACTTGGCATAACTCTTTCCAGATTCGGTAAATATATTCTGTCATTCGCTAAATACAAATCCTTTGGGCACCAGTACTGCACCCTTGATGACTGGGGAGGAGAAATTAAAAACATAACCACATTTCTGTGACTAGAAATAAACAGAGACCAAATGGTGTTGAGGACTTGGTGTCCCTTGGCATTTTGAGCCCAGTTTCTGAACTCCTCTCTCCTTACTGCAAAAATCACAATTAATAGCACCAAGCAAACCCAGAGAGCTCAGCAAAGGCAAACACCACACAGAAAATTCTCAAACTTTGGTTAGTTTCTTGTTTTGGTATTGAATCTGCTACCTCTTCCAGATTTGTACTTCTGAAAGAAGGAAAGGATAGGAATGCTCAAAAAAGGACATCCTTGGGAAATGTGTTTCTCATAGAACCCTATCTTCTAACGTACCTGCATTTTATGTCTTCAATTTTAACCATCCATATCCATTTACTTTTATCTGTTCTTTGGGCAAACAGAAATAAATGTACATTTTCAAATCTAGATGTACCAGGGCAATATGTTACCGTATTTCTGTTTACTATCTGAATTCTGTGTTTCATAGGAGTTACTTGGGGATTTTAG
>VZTM01030339.1:1946-22007 GCA_013400555.1 Jacana jacana | reverse complement strand
TACTGAAATATGTCTTCCAAACTCCTATTTCACATGGATAAAACCAGTAAAAGGTGGCATGCTTTTAGGCTTAAAATAAAATAACAGACAACATAAATATTTTTAAATACTTGGCATAACTCTTTCCAGATTCGGTAAATATATTCTGTCATTCGCTAAACACAAATCCTTTGGGCACCAGTACTGGACCCTTCACGACTGGGGAGGAGAATTAAAAATATAACCATGTTTCTGTGACTAGAAATAAACAAAGAGACCAAATGGTGTTGAGGACTTGGTGTCCCTTGGCATTTTGAGCCCAGTTTCTGAACTCCTCTCTCCTTACTGCAAAAATCANAGTTTCTGAACTCCCCTCTCCTTACTGCAAAAATCACAATTAATAGCACCAAGCAAACCCAGAGAGCTCAGCAAAGGCAAACACCACACAGAAAATTCTCAAACTTTGGTTAGTTTCTTGTTTTGGTATTGAATCTGCTACCTCTTCCAGATTTGTACTTCTGAAAGAAGGAAAGGATAGGAATGCTCAAAAAAGGACATCCTTGGGAAATGTGTTTCTCATAGAACCCTATCTTCTAACGTACCTGCATTTTATGTCTTCAATTTTAACCATCCATATCCATTTACTTTTATCTGTTCTTTGGGCAAACAGAAATAAATGTACAACATTTTCAAATCTAGATGTACCAGGGCAATATGTTACCGTATTTCTGTTTACTATCTGAATTCTGTGTTTCATAGGAGTTACTTGGGGATTTTAGTTTTCACATGGAGGAAAGAAACATTTATTTTATTTGTTGAGAAAATCCATACTTGGTTGAACACTTCAGCTGGATGAATTACTGTTTCATATTTTAATCAACTTTTATCTCTGTATTAGTGCAAGAATACCATCAGAAAGTTTGGGGACTCGTGTTTTTGCAGAGTTGGAACCATCAGTTTCATCTTTAATTTATTTTCCTTAGGCATGTTAACGGGAAAAAAATGTTGAATTTAGTACTTTCCAAGTCAGCTATTAGATCACTTTGTTGTATGTTGCAACTCAGTGTAAAATGATTATCGTTACTATGATATTATATTCATTTGGCAACAGAACTAAGAATGATTCATACCTATTTTGGAACTATTATTTCAAGCTATTTATAGGTTCAAGAAGACATCATTGCACGTGTCTTGATGTCTATATTCAGAACCATAATGTTGCATTTTTCAGGAAATGAGTTTCACACCATCTAACTTCAGGTGTATAAGTACCTAATTTAGGAATCAGTGAGGTCACAAGAAAGTGATCCTAAATATTTGCCTGTAATTTTTCTCTCTCTGCTGAAAATATGAGCAGCTAAGGTCTTGTCCTAAGAGCCTTAGTTAAATACTGAAGATAGATGGTGTGAATGCCTCTTTATTAAAACAAACCCAAAACCCCCCAAACCCACTTACCCATGTTACCTAAAAGCCTTTAAAAGTTATTTATATGTTTTACAGAAGTACAGATTTCTTCTTCAGAGCTTCAGCCAAATGCTTGATTTTATATGACAGTATTCACTGTACGATTGTACATTTTTCTTTTTACGTAGAATTCATTCTTCAGCTGAAAATTTAATTCTCTAAATGTACAAATGCTGAGGTAAAACAAATAGGTAGTTCTTCAAATTAGTTCAATGGTTAGAGATTTCTCTATATGCTTTCTTTCTTTCTTTCTTACAACACAGCAGTTAAATTTTTACTGAAAGTTTACAGACTCCTTTTTCCCTAAATAATCAAATAAAGCAAATTAAATAAACCAGAAAAAAGCAGAAATATGCCTGGCAGACAGCTAGCTTACTAGTTTTCTTGTATAATTGAATAATATTTATCCAATAAGCTTTGTATATACGGAAAAAACCAAGAAATATTAGAGACTCTTAAAACACATAAGCCTGGTTTTCATTAGTCATCTACTGTCTTAAAAAGGTAAACGGTGTGCATTAGCACTTCAAGAAGAAAACAAGCAATTGCATAAACATTTCTGTAATAAACACTTGTATCAGGGTAGATTTTGCTATCTTGATAAAAATAGGAATAATTATGCCTATTCTGTTTCCAGTTTATTTTTCTCTGTGTGTCCTGGGTATCATTAATACATCTTTGTGAAAAGACTTGATATCAGTAGCTTCAGAATCTGGCAAGACCCACATGATACAATTTACCAAATACAATGTAAGAGCATGGGTGGCCAAAAGGACTGTCTCCCCATTGGGTAAAGATGCACATATACATGAAAATAGACCCTTGCTTTCCCATTTATCATATGCTAATCAAAATGGATTACTCAGGTCCTTCAAAGTTAGTAAATACAGACCCTGGTGAAGGTTAAGAGGAAGCATTTCATGATCAAAGCCCTCATACAACACTGAAAAACATTTTGGCAGAAGTCTCAGTTACAGAATGATACTCTGTGGGAAGGAGAGTGATTTTCCAGTAACAGGTTTTAAATTACTGAGGATTTTAAAAATTGCATCTGGGATTTTGAACCTGGAAGAGCAGGTAGCTGAGCACAGGTGGATTCGGGGCTGCGGCCGGGGGAGTGGGGAAGGAAAAAGCTTCTCTTTTTACTTGTAGGCATCTCTCTGGGCTAAAGAAAAATAAATTTTAAATTTTCCTTTGACAAAATATGTGGGAAAAAAATGGGGGTAGGATTTATTTCACCTACCTGCTTTTATGAAGCTGCATGTGAGCTAGTCAGTGATACAAGATTTATTAGAGGTAAGAGACCTCTTCATTATGGTCATTAGAACTTAGGGTACAAATACATCTAGCTGTAGATAATTGTGTACTTTAAGATGAGATAGGTCACTTTCTGGGCTCCACTGACAAGCTGTCTTTCAACCGTAACAGCAGCTTGAACAACTAGTTCTTATGGAACCACCTACACTGTGGACATGGAAAAGGTAGTTACCAAGTGGTCAAGTTTATATCTTGCAATATGCCAAATTTACTTACTTTCTAGAAAGTTAGAATACAAAGCCTGTTTATAAGGGGAGGTCTTTCATGCTCCATCAGTTTTCTGCTCTGACTGGTTTTCCCCTTTATAGGTGTACTGGTTTTGGCAGGGATAGATTTAATTTTCCTCATAGCAGCTCACATGGTTGATAACACACCAATGTATTGGCATCAAGGCTTCCTCTGTTTCTCATGCTGTCCCATGGGGGCGTACAAGAAATCAGGAGGGGACACAGCCAGCATAGCTGTCCCCAACTTTAATATATATGTCCTAGGTATTTCAGTATTCCTGACTGGTGTGGCAGACTGCACTGGCTTCATTAATGACTTTGATGTTTGGGGTTTTGGGCTTTTTTTACATTATTTTTTTTTAAGCTCATGTAAATGCAGTTGTCTTTAAAAGAATTCTGCCAGTAATTGTTATTCTGGTCATGTATATTGCCCCATTGGTGATATACTTACCATGTAAATAGGATTAGTATAGCTCACAACTGCTATATGAAATACACTGTTTTGGTTTTTTTTTGGTTTGGGGTTTTTTGTTTAAAGAGGCACTTATTCTCACTGATGAATTCAAGACTGAGGTGAAATTGGACTTCAGCTGAATGTGAAGAAAGGTGATGGATGTCTGATGGATAACACAGATGATGAAATAAGAAACCTGAAAAGGGTATTTTCACAATTTATCTTCAATTTTGTGTGTTAACATTAAAAGAGTATCTATAGTCCCACTGGCACAGAGCTGGTAAGGACTGGCTGAAATCCTTGGCTATTTTAAGAATTAAACTTGGAGCACAAGTGGTTGGAAGTTGTCACTGTATTGTGTGTGGAAACAAGGTAAATGCTTTTGCTGCCTTATTTAACCGCAAACACCTTCTGAATGCATTGGAGAACTTTCTTTTACCTTGCTGCAAGGTAAGAATGAGACACACACTTTTCATTTGCTCCCCTTCAGATAAACTGAGATGCCTCAGTATTGAATTGGGTCACTCCAGGTTTTCACTGGGAAAAATAAACACTGCAAGATGAGGAACAGAATGGAAGAACGATCACCATCCCATCTGTCAAATGTATGTCTTTGATTTGGCACTATCATTTTTTCCTTATTTTGTTCATTTACCATGCAAGCTGACCAAAGCTGCAACAATAAGTAATAGCTTTGCAAAGTAATTCTGAAGAATGTTACTGTTGATTAAATCCCATTTCTTTTACAGACTTCAACTTGAAGAAAACCGTCTCGTTAGCAAAAAACCTAATCATGTATTTGGAAAGAGTAATTTTGTGTTGTCCTAAGGCTTGATTGAATTGCTTCAGTTCACAAATGTTATTTCAGATTTCAAACTGTGGTTGTTAAAATGTGATATTTCCCTTTTTCATTTGTAACTCAGGTATGAAAAAAAATCAGCAAATGGAAAAAAAAATGCTGAGAGATTCATTGACTGCATAAACCAGCACAACTTGCCCCATATTATGGCTAGCTTATTCTGTTGCAAAGAGCCCATAGCTCTGGAGTGCATAATACTAGTAGTTACTGCAGGTTTTGAAGACTAAGAAAAAATTGACCCTTTGAAGTGGCAGCTCTGCTTTTTTTTTTTCCTTCTGATCTGAACCTCAGATATAGCTAGATAATTTTCTTTTCCATGGTTTCTGGCACTACAAAGATCTTGCTCTTGGTTTCAGAAACTGTTATCATATCGTTACAGAGCATCACATTTTTCTGTCAGTTATCGTTGCATCGTCTACGGTTCGAAAATGACATTCATAATTTATATAAATGAAATTTACTCAATTTCTGTGTATTTATGGTAAGCTTGCCTATTTTATTTGCATTTTATTCCTGCATTAGCTCCCATTTGAAGAATGTATGTGATATTTAGGGAAATTTTAGTGCTTTGAAAGTCATTTCAATATATAGAGGTGTCTAAAATATTTTTTATTGGGCTTCTGTAAATGAAGACCTTTAAAATGCAATTGGTGTCAACCATGAAGCCCTGTGAGTCATTCTGGGCCATTAAGAAGCAGACTCATTTTTCTCAAGACAGCATTTTTAAAACAAAGTACTAATTCACAGACGACTCACAAAACATTAAATAGTAGAATAGTTCTCTCATCAGCAAAATAATTGCACTGTAAGCGATACGAATTACATTTGTTTGTGTGCACTTCCATGTATTCTTATCATTCTGTTTTCTAGATACTCTTTTATTGCTCGGTCTGGTTCTTTGGATATTCTCCATATTGAATTTTGCTGAAATAATTCTCACCCTTTGCCTTTTTCTATCTCTTATTTATTCTGCACTCTTCCCTCTCTACTCCTCAACCCCACTCTGCCAATTGAACTGTTCATAAAGCTTGGGAGAATTGAGCTTGGCTTAGGACTCTATTAGCACTGGTTAGGGCTGTGAAACTATTGTCCCAGTCATACACCAGTCCTTTTAAAACAAATATTATCCTTATACCAAATTCAGTATGTGTAGGTGTTAACCACGAGGTTTCCTTATTAACCAGCGTTTTTAATTTTTTTAGAAACACTATATACGGATATCTTAATACACTATTTGATTACCTTGTATTCTAATTAGCCTTTTCTGCATCCATTTGCCTGTAATATTCAGTCTTTATTAATTTGTGATGCTGCTTATTAGCATTTCCATGTTTAGTTGGGATCAGGCTAAAAAAATCCAAGCCTTGAACAAATATCCAACCTTATTTAGGAAACCTGTCCAAGCAGTTTTCCCTTGTAACACTTATCAGCATCACAATTCACATAGTTGAAAACTGCTCCAGTCAGATCTAAGCAAAAACATACAACTGCTGTTCCTTCCCTAAATATGGCTTTGGAAGGAAAGTCGTCCTAAGAACCTCCCACTCTTCCTCACCTTCAACTCCTGCAGAGATTTTTGAGGCAGCAAATCAGGCAGGGGCAGACTTCCCCATGTAGTTATAGGTTATAAATTGCATTCACTGGTGTTGCTTTTTCAACCATGACATTCACTTTGATGTGGCTCATGTATAAAAGTACATCATTTAACAATATATATTTGTTAGGCTGTCGACAACCATATCTGAGTAAAAACCGCTCAGGAAAATTGGGCTAAACTATAATTGCTCAGACTGGCCTTTGAACATGACACAGAAATCCATGGTGTGCTCATGTGGTGAGTATTAGGAGACACTGATGAGTGCAACCACACAGAACAGCTCATTCAGGAGCACGGCCACAGGAGTTACTCACCTTTAAGTGTCTGCTCTGTGCTTGTCCACCCTCTAGCAGGCAGTCAGGCTGAAGCTTTTTTACCTTAGCAGGGGGTGTTAGGTGTGAAGCTGTGCATTGCCGTGTCCCCTGAGTTGCGCAGGCTGCATGGTGCTGAGCTCCCTCCCATCATTCAGTGGTATTGCAGGCCTTCCTTTAAAACTGCCTTTACACTAGGCCTTTTATGTTTACCACTTTTTCTCCAATAAGATTGACAGTGAGTCTCTAGCTCTTGTATTCTGTGCCAGTTTTATCCTACTCCATCCTTTTCTTGTTTTCCTTTTCTTTAAATTCTTTGTAGGAAAAATGTTGTATTGCATTAAAACATGGATATTTGCACATTAAAGGGAATACACATTGAGAAAAGCAGAAAAAAAGTAGTGCTGTGTAAATACCAGCCTTGCCTAAGTCTTGTTTAAATAGAGAACTTGTCAATATGGAAAAAACAAAAAAGCTTCTTGCTGTGTGGTTCGCTGTAAAGCTGGATTGTATTGTAAAGAAGTATACTGTAATGTTTACTCCAAATTCTAAGCAGTGTTTAGAGTATCAGGGAGGATATAAAGTATAAGGAAATTTTCTTAAGGGTAAGAAACAGTATTTTAAAAATACTTTTTATACCAATTTATCCAAATTTTATCACAATTAACTTATTACCACAATATGTATTTAGTGTAAGTAGCTATAGAACTCAAGTGTAAAGTATGAAGTTTTAGCAAGCTAACTTTCAAAATACAATATTTCTTCACCTGTAGCTGACAAAATCAACCAACTGACAGAAAAGTACTGTCTCTGTGATGAATTTGGCGAATCTAAAGTCAACCTCCACTCGCAAGACACTTTTTGCCCCTGTAGATGTGCTATATGTGCTGTAAGTAAGCACAGCAATGACTAGGCTGATTGCTTTGGAACTCCTTCCCCTCAGCTGGAGGTGCTGCTGGAGTGTCATTAATATCTCATTTAATAAATCTGAAACTCGCCGATAGAAAATTTTTATTTGTATTGTAAAATGTCTGCTTATGCCAGCTTATGTGAATGAGAATTATTTTAAACCGCAATACCTCCTTTTAATAAAGGTTTGGTTCAGAGCTTACTCTTTCAAGAAGGCCTATACACCTGCTCTGACTCAGAGAGGCAGCGCTGGTCGGCTGGGGAAAGAAAAAAGGAAAGCACAAGTGCAGGTACCGCTCTGATATCCCCCCTTTGCCATAGCCTGTGGTTTGTGGCCACAGGTAAGTGCATCTATATACTGAATAGTCCTGGGGTTTTTATTCTCTGTCGTTAATTTGTCTGATCACTTCTTAACCTGTCCAAGCTTTTTGCTCCACAGTAATTTTTATCAGTTAATTCCTTTTCTTAAATTTGTGTTTTAATAACTGGCTCAATGATCTGGGGGTATAGAAAGCTGATAATTTTCTATTCATTACTTTATATGTCTTTATCACCTTCTCTGTCATTTTTTCAGTGCAGAAAACTCCAATTCTACATACTCTGTTTATGACTTCTGATCTTCTCTGTGATTGCTGCTTTTCTTGTTATCTTGTATATGGTTTTGAGGGGGAAGCTGTACTCTAGATGCAAGTCTTTATAAATCGAATTTGTACTTAAGTTCCTTATGTCATATCTAGTCATTCCTGAAATCCTTCTGCTTTTCTAATTACCTCTTCAGCATAAAGGCAATATTGTAAAAGAAAAAAACAAAACTCTAAGAGTAATCCCAAGACTATTTCCCCAGTGCAGTAGCTAGATTAGCCTATTATAAGATTCTCTCTATATGTTGACAGTTATTTTAATCTTAAGTAACATCACTTTGAAATTATCAATGTAGAATTTTATCTGCCATTTTATTGTGAGGTTTGCTATTTAGACCAATACATGCTCACGGGACAGTAAGGTGTCTAAACACCCCAGTTAGTGAGAAAAATCCCCTCCAAGCTGGTGATCAGGCTGTCCCTGTCCTCTTACATTAGCCAGTCCCTTCTCTCTCTTTGGGGAGCGATAATTAAAGCTCTGCATACCAACAAACCAGAGTTGAACAGGGCTTGGACTCTGTTGTCAGCCAGTGCATTTGCAAATAGAGTGACACAGATGTAAGAGAATGATTCAAGAGTTGGCTCAGAGTAATTCAGTTGTTCCTGACCATACCTATGTGATTTAGGTCTAAGCTCTCTTCCTCACAACAGTTTGAGTTACACACTTTTGCTTACCCTGTGCCTGCCTTTTGCAAGTGTTCCCGTGGCTCTGCATGAAAACTGGGTTAAGATACAGTATTTCAGACTGTTCTGAACCTTACAAGCTTATTTGCATTTTTACTTTAAGAATGTTGCCAAAGAAAATTGTATTAATAAAATAGAGGACAATAGAAGACTCTGGAAAGAACAACACTAAGGAAATAGCGAAATCAGCAGTATTAAGGAAATATAAAAACAGAATAGCTTGGGTCAGAAGGGACCTTTAAAGGTCATCTAATCCAGTCCCCCCCGCAATGAGGAGGGACATCTTCAACTAGATCAGGTTGACCTTGAATGTTTCCAGGGACGAGACACCTACCACCTCTCTGGGCAACCTGGGCCAGAGTTTCATAAAAAATTTCTTCTTTACATCTAGTCTGAACCTACCCTCTCTCAGTTTAAAACCATTACCCCCTGCCCTGTGGCAACAGGTCCTATTAAATTATACTCATGCTTAATGATCTTTATTAGTTCCATGAGCAGTATGGCTAGGTGGGACAGTACAAAAAGCATTTGTGACTGCCTAATGCGAGTACAGTGTTCAGCATCAGAAAAAACCCAAACAAAATAAATGAGGAAGCACTTGGCAAGCCACACACAAGCTGCCAAATGCTGCTATTTTTGAAATCCTGAGATTTCCCTGGGATTGCTGCTGTGCATATATATACCTCTGCCCTTTAGTGCAGTTGTATGAAGATATAGAGAGCTTCACAGCATAATCTTCCACACACAAATTAAACCAGAGATCCCATTGTGAATAAAAAAGTACTCATCCAGGGGATATGATCACAGAATCTCAGGGATTGGAAGGGACCTTTAAAGCTCATCTTGTCCAATCTCCCTGCCAGAGCAGGAACACCTAGGTCAGGTCACACAGGAACACGTCCAGGCAAGTTTTGAATGTCTCCAGAGAAGACGACTCAGGAGACCCCACAACCTCCCTGGATGATGTAACAGTCTGCCACAAGCAGTTGTTGCAACAAAATGAACAAAAAGTTCATTATCTGCCAAGAAGCAGCTGGAGCAGGGGCAGATGACTAAGAAAACGTAGTGTGAGATTAGAGACATCATGAAGCTGAACACTCATGTAACTATTTAATAATATAATTTTTTTGGTGTGTGCTGATTTTTAGGCAACACCTGCTCGCAGCATATCTTCTGCTGATGCAGTTCCTGGGACTACTTGAAGTTGCTTTCTGTGAAGCCTGTACACTTCAAACCTACTGACTGCGCTTTCAGCTGTTTCAACTATTGGTAGTCTTGGCATTCTGGAAGAGCCGAGCACGTTGCGTTATCTGGACATCTGAACTCTGCATTAACAAAGCTTTTGAAAGCTGAATGCATTGAGATAAGCAGAAAACAGATGTAAAGCTAGAGGAGAAGCAAGGGTTTGTTGCTTTTCAGGGAGTTCATGCATCCTGGAGGCTTCCACTTGAATCAAATCAGCTGTGGAAAGTGATATTAAGGTCATGGAGGAAAATTATCAGTTATTTTTCAAGTAAGGTAACTTTGAGAAGACTGCATTTTAAACACCTCAAACGTTTCATTGATTGAGAAGACTGCATTTTAAAGTTCTACCATTGACGACAATTCCCAAAAGCAGGCTGGAAAGCGAGACCCTTTAGGCTGAGGAACAAGGAGCCTGCTGAGTTCAGCGGCTTCTAACAAAGGCTAGCAGTGCACAACACCGGTATGCTCTACTAGCAAAACTATTCTTCTGTGGATGCTGGTATACCAGGAGAACTGTACCTTCATCCCAGTATAATGAAGCCACCTACATTGGTGGAAAGGAACTTAGGGTGGTAAAACCAGTTTTGTCAGTTGGTGGAAATTGTGAGTTGCAGCTGTCCCGGGACTGAAAGAGGGGCCCTGGACACAGCTGATGTGGTGAAAAACAGTGACACAACCTGAGTGTATTGCTTTCTTTTTAAGGACAGTTCACAGGAGGTTTGCAGACACAGGCAACAAGAACACCAAAGTGTAAGTCACCCAACCTTCCTAACTCAACATTATGCTTAATAAAATCATTTAGCATTAAAGTTATTTAGAGGCTTGCAAGGCACATGTATTACCTTGAGGAGGAGGAGACTTCTAGAAGCAGTGTACCCGCAGAAGGAGATGGTGGTCCCTGAAGAGCTCCTCCACACCACTGCAGGACGAATCTTTGACTCTTCAAATCACAGCATGGTTTGGGTTGGAAGGGACCTTTAATGAATACCTATCTCCAACCCCCCCATCTGGACATCTTCCACTAAGATCAGGCTGCTCAAAGCTTCATCCAACCTGACACCCATATCTCTGTGCAACCTCTTCCAGTGTCTCACCAGCCTTAGCTGGTTGTGCCACCAAGGGCAAGCAGGTGTTATCAGCTATGTTGGCCTTCAGTAACTTCTGCTTTGTTTTGTTTTAATCCCACAGCAGGGATTCACATGTCCCAGCAGCCTCCATAGAGCAGAGGCCACAGTTAATTATGTGGAGCCCACATAACAAGCCACAGGCTGGCCCCTTTCACTAGCAGTGCTGCTTCTACAGGAGTTGTGGATGAACAAACAAGAATAACAGCAGTACAGAAGTTAACAACTGCAAAGGACTCCAGCAGTCTTGGAGACCCCTCAAAGTTCAGTTTTGAACAGTGGATATCTTGACAAAAACAAGCTTTGCAACTGAAAGCTTAAGAGAAAAACTGCAAATAGTTACTGTAAAACAAGGAGAGTGTTATTCCTGATTCAAGCTCAAATTATCTACAGAGTTAAAATAAAGGAAAGGTAAGCTTTGTCTTTTGAAATTTTTGAAGTGAGACCTGGCAATTTACAGCATATAATAGAGACTTAGGAAAAACCCACAAAGAAAAATAAACCCTTATTTTGAATTCTTGCCTCCAAAATATCAACTTGATTTTGACATTACTGTAGCAGTAGCTTTGTGAGCCGGTGGGGTGGTGCAAATGAAGTCAGCTCACAGCTGCAGCTGCTGCACTTGATACAGTGTTTCTGAGCAAATACACTTGCACAATGAACCTTTTTGCATTTTGCTAATGAAATTATGCATATACAAGCCTTTAAGATTGTATTCTCATATGTAAGTTTCTATGAAAAATTGATACCTGTGCTACAGATCAACAAACATCTCTTCACAGGATGAAAAAGGAGGAAATAAGATCCATGTTGTTTCTTGGGCAGTTTGTCTTATGGCTTGTTTTTTTCTAGGTAACTTTAGCCTTATTTCTGCTGTACCACCTTCACAAGACTTTTTTTGCATTGCTACCACCTAATGGTCATAATGTCTTGCCTTAACTCTAATGGTAGCAATTTTGTCTCACTCATGTACAGCTTTCAGACAGAAATCATACAATAGCTTTTGTCTTTTTATCAAAAAATAAAATAGTAGTAAAATACTAAAATTACTGCCAGACTTTCATCACCCATTTTTTTCCTCTTTGCACAGTAAAGTCTTTTTTCCCCCTCGGTGTTCCTGGATTTCTAATGATAAGAGGGTTATGATTAATGTGCAGATAGAATAACCCTTTTGTAAATGCACACTGCTCAATAAATGAACAAGCTGCTTACAGTAATTAAAGTAATGTCATCCTGTGCTCAAATTGCTTGTGCTAATAAAGCTAATTGGCAACAGCAAGCATTAACTGTGATTAGTCATATGCATCTAATGTCATCACCAGCGCCTATAATTTTCTACACAGAGGGAATTTCACATCTGTTTTAAATCACTTGCCTGTTGTCTGCATTGCTGCTCTTTCATATATTATTGTATCAAAGATGCTTTTACTACAATAGATGATAGAAAAGTTGATTTTCTCTTTTTCAAACAAAGAACTGCACAGGAGAGCACAAGATGCCAAACATTTCCATGTCACTTATTCTGAAATAAGTGTTTGATTTCAGCTGAATTACCAAATCTGCATTTTCCTTCTTTTTCATATAGCCCAATATCCCCTTCTGCAGGACGTAGATGTGCAACAGAACACTCGTCTAATCGATTTAGACATCAAGACTACGAAGAGATGAGTCAAAAGATTCCTTTTGTATTTGTTTTGGAAAGTTGCAAGAAACCGTTATCAGGAAGAGGAACTTTCCAGGCTTTTGCACTTATTATAGACAAGCACTTATCTGTAAACACAACAGTAATTACTTGCTGTGTAAGGACCAACACTAAATTATCAAGAATCAGAGGCCTGAATACGCAGCTTTAGAGACCAAAGTTTACTACTTACTGTTTTTTGCAGCAGTCTTTTTTCTTATTTCAACGTCTCCTTCTCTCTTCAGTTTTCTAACAGATAACCAATACTTTCTACAAGTGCTTCTCTTAAGTCACATTTACTAGAGCTCTCTAATTCACGTGGCTTTTTATGTTCTCCATGTCAATGGGTCCATTTTTTCTAAAATCTTAAAAGGTGTTCCCAAATCTCCAGCTGAGTTTTTTTTTGCCTATACCAGATGAACTAACTAGCTCATGTGTTACCTTAGTTGCTATGCTTCTTAGTTTGCTTTTCTCCATCTGCTTGGAATTACTGATTTATGTTCAGGTGATGTTTGACCATATGCCTCACGGCTTCATTGACTATGAAAAACCACAGAACAATCTCAGAATCAGTCAAGGCAAGCCAACTGATCTCAGCTTACAGAGACACAGATAAAAGTAAAGGGAACAAGCTGCTCTTTGTACTGCTCCAGTGATCGCTTTTTTGTTTTACAGGAATTTATTGGGCTTTCTCCCCTTCAGATTTCAGGCCTATGTCCTTTACTAAAAGAGGTACCCACTTGCTTGCAAAATTAATTTTTTTAAAATAATTTCAGAGTACCATCAGGTAATGACACTTGTTCATCATTCTTCATTTTATACAACCAAGGACTCATAAAAATCCTCATCATTTTGGAATTTGGATATTATTCATATGAATTATAAGCATCACTCTGACTTGATTCTGTGGTTAACGAGACATGAATGTCAGTACCCTCACTCCGTTGTAGAGGAACCTTAAGTTTCACAAAATAACTGTACAGATACAAAAGGTTTGATCCTTACCAATAACAAAACATCAAATTCTTAATCAGATTCACTCTCTTTGATTTTTTTTTTATTATTATTTTTTTGTCTTGATAGACCACAAATGGTTTTGGTTTGTTGGGTGGGGTTTTTTTGAGACATCCAGTAGAAATCAAAGATAGAAATCTGAAGTCACATCTAGAACTGCAAGTATTAACCTTCATTTTATCAGCTGACAAAACAAACATCACAATATATTACTGGTGACTTGTTTGTGAGCTCAAAGAATAGTTATCACAGGTGCTTAGTTTTACCTATGCTTCTAAATTTCAGGAAATATTTGGCTTAATTAGAAAAATCTTCCTGTTACTGAGAAGCCAGAGCAGTCCAAATAGACTCTGGACATTTTAAAATTTTGACAGCTTGGATAACTTTGAGTACCCAACTACTTTTTAGTGGCAGCAGTACTCATGTTNGTTCACTGGTGCTGCTGGTGACGTGATCATCGTCCTGGGAGCCTGATACGGTTTTGTATAGACTGTATACTTTTTATTTTCTTTATCCTTTCTTTTACATTCTTTTTAATTTTTCTTTTTATTGTTTATTATATTATTGTTATTGATATTTCATTAAAGTAGTTTAGTTTTTATCTAAACTCCTGAATCTCTTAATCCTTTCCTCTCCTCTCTTTTCCTTAGTGGGGGGGGGAGGAGGGGTCATCATCTGTCCAATTGGTCAAAACCATGACAATGAGAAACAGTCATGTTTGCTTTTGAACATAAAAATCAGTAATCCCTCTCTGTGAAACCTCTAAAAAAGGCCCAAACTTGTGTATAGACGGGAGTACTATGTTTTTGAAGCTCATCACCACCACTAAAAACCAGTTCAACCTTTCTATCCAATATGGTGAATTCAGATACTTACAAAACCTTCCCAGGGAGCACAGTTAGGACTCCTGGTCCCACAGATAACTGGGCGTAGAAGCTTGGCAAGAATGTGTTACAACTGAAGATTTCAGGACCCAAGTTTAGATGCTCTTCCATCTCAGTTACACAAGTATACAATAAATACATGGTCAGTACGGCCAACTGGTGGATAATTTCCTGCCACAGGACTCACAGAAAATGCTTCTGAAAAGATCTGCAGAGCGTGGGCGTGATGAAACTATCGTCAGTATAGTGATGTTCACATTGATGAATTTGTTTCCGAGAGGTGGACAAGTCCTCTGACCTCAGTGCTGCCTATCAAAGGCACAACAGGGAATAACTGTTCTTGGTGCAAGATAATAAATGCTGCTTTATACTAGAGGAATGGAAAAAATGTAAATATAGGGGCTTTTTTTCCCCCTCCAGGTGTTTTTACGGAAACCAAGCTAATAACAAGCAAGCATGGAGTGCAATAAGAAATAAAACTAGAAAATCAGTAGATAAATGTGATCTTTTGGCAGACGTGGAAAGATAAGGCAAAGCTGTGCCTCACAAATGTATGAGATACAATGTTACAACTGGCATTGTGCCCTGGGAAGCTAATCCTAATAATAGAAATGAAACATTCCTTTAAATTCAAGTTTTATTAAATTATTGATCAGAATTTATATGCATCTGAGGCCCTACATTTGTATGCTGCTACTTGAAGAAGTCATAGGATAATTACTTAACTCCTTGGCATTTTTCTTGTCACAGCTTCTTCATGCCACCCTTCTTGGTTTGAAGTTTTGTCTTTCTGTAATTTAACAGCTTTATGGTTCTTGCCCTCACTTTGGATTTTACATCCTACATAGTTATCACTTACTGGTCTAATGGGCAAGTAGAGAAGTAAGGAGCAAGCTGACCTGTCCGAGAAAGAAATACAATACATTACTACCTGT
The DNA here is from genome assembly GCA_013400555.1 of Jacana jacana. Taxonomy (NCBI): domain Eukaryota; kingdom Metazoa; phylum Chordata; class Aves; order Charadriiformes; family Jacanidae; genus Jacana; species Jacana jacana. The sequence goes on along the minus strand of VZTM01030339.1, from coordinate 6,682 downwards.
GTAACTGCTGTCCAATGTCAAAAAATATAACTTAATTTCTATTTGTATTTACTGTTCTTCTGTCCAGTAAGCAAGAAATTTGCAAGTGTAACTATGAAACTGGTCTCTCTCACCTTCACCCACCACAGGTACAAAACCAGTCTCTCATCAAAGGCTAGTAGAATGGGAGTAAGGAGTATCTTAGGGAAAGACAATCCAAATAATTTTTAGTGGAGGAATAGCTGTATCCTTCAATTTTAGTTAAGCTAACCAGAGGCTGCATTAGGCAGCTCTTTCCCGAGGTTCTCCTGACAATCACTGGAGAGGCAGGTTCCTCTAGAGGAACACTGTGAATCTATCGACTGCAGCTCAGTAATGCTGCCTTCACAGACATGAAAAACCCAATTAAGTCACTTCTTTCAGACTCAATAAATATGAGAAGGTATAAAAGATGGGTACAGTCAGAGTCTTAGATATTAAAAAATGCAAGCTAGTCTTACATCAGTTAATAATGCTAGTCTTACTTCAACACAACACCAGTAATTTACAAAATGCATTCTCTACAGCAAACATTTCACCAGAAGAGCCCAGTTCTGCCTAAACCTGTTTAATGACGTGCTAAGAGTTTCTGTTTTAAGTATGGGGAGCATTACAAATTCCCTTATGTAATACTGGGATTCTGTCAAGACTGCTGGTTTTTATGTTTGTTTTTTTTTTTCTTTTTTTTTTTTTTTTTTTTTTTTTTTTTTTTTTTTTTTTAATATGGAGTTAGTCCATACCAATAAGATGATTCTGGTGTACTTAATTAAAACTTTAGACATTTTCTCGTAAGGTGAAATTGCTGAGCTTTTCATTTCTTACTCTTCTCTGGCCACAACAGTCAGATTCCCATCATGCTTACGGCGCGACAGATGATATGTGTAACTGAGATTTACTGTGCTCACATCTAGGAAAAGGGGGCATTTTTATCCTGTTCTGCTTTTGAAAGGGCAGCTACGGCTTTTAATACCACATTACCAGCTGTTGGAGAACGCCACCACTACCAGTTCTCTGAAGTCATAAACCATTGTAAAACTTGACAAAAATAAAAGCTGTAATCTCAAACCCATTTAATGATTTATTTTTTATTATTTAACACCTGTGATCTATTACAAACAAGCTTGTATCTTTAAACTGAACAAATGTCTTCCTTGAAAGATATTGACAGTAGTAAAATATATCATAGGAAATGCTTTAGAATCTTTTAAATCCTTAGTAATGACAGAAGAATGGGTAGTGGAAAAGAACACATGACGTGGGAGGAATGGTCATGTCTTCCCTTCTAGTTACAACACAACTTGGCTGTGCAGCTAAGGTGGTTTGGAAGTGTTCACTCCTACCAAAGGGAGATACTGACCCTCACCGATCCTCAGCCTGTTCAGGGCACGAGGAATCTACAAACTGAGACTCATGCTGAGCAGTGACAATCATAGGGGCTGGAAGTCTGGGGACTTTGTCACCTCTTACGTGTTCTGCATCATCTTGGGCATCAGATCTCAAGCGAGCTTCTCACTGCCCAGATGTCAGTTCTTCCTCTTGCAGCAGAACACGTTCCTCTCTTCTCTTTAAATGGGAAGGTTTCAGTGTCTCAGAGAGGAAAGATACACCCTATTGGGATTTCTACCATTTTGCCAGTTGTCAAGAACTGGGCAAGGGAAGGGAGGAGAAATAGATCAAAGACTTAAGCATAAATGATCTGGCATTACACTGTGCATCACTAAGTTAAATGAAGCTACTGACATAACAGTGTCAGCCCCATACCCGAGCTGATCTACCATACTGAAGTGGGGTACAGGGGGTGAAAAGGAAAACCAGCAAAACCAACCAAACGCCAGACAGGGAAACAAGGCTACAAGAAGTTTGAGTTTAAAGGCTTGGCAGCAGATGAGTTTTGCATTGCTACAGGATTCCCAGTCAGTGCTTCAAAGTTAATTCTATTTCACATTACCACTAGAAATAAACTAAGCAGTTCTGACCTAGTTCCTCATTGTGGCAGACAACACAAAACTGTAGTAAATGTAGTGATATCCAAGGAAAAGGTACAGAAGTATGATGCGTCGTACCGTACATGTGATGTACTTAATCTCTGCTTTCGTAAACATCTGCTTTCAGAGGCAAGGCACTGCAGTTGGAGTAATTAGTATGCTGATGACTTAACATGTAAAACCTTTTTTTCTACAACATTTAACTCTTCAGATATGGGTTAGGAACTGCTTTATTTCAGTTAGATCCAATGCTTCGATTATATAACATACGCCACTTCTGAATTTTAACTGTATTATCAATTATAAATTACAGTACTAAAACAGTGTGTGCTGCTCTGATTGCTACTAGCAAGATACTTCATCCAGATCTATTGAAAGCTGTCAATTAATACCACTAGCATTCACCAGTCAGAGGCAAATTACTGGACTCACAGCAACAGCACTAGGAATGAAGTGAAATTCCAGTCTTCGTTACATCTCTTTCAGCTTTAGACATACATGCCTTTCACCTGTCAGCCTTCATCTCTGTTTAGCTCGTAACATATCGATATGAAAAAGAACACTTACTTCATACATACCTATGTTTTGAGTATGTATGTTCTAGTAACACTTCATCCTACCTTTGCACAGTCACGAGACTTTAGTTCTGTGAAGTCTTCCATGAGACATGAGGGGAGAGAACACCAAACGTAACACTGCCAGGATTCCTAATGCATAGAAAGCAAGAGCTGCTACTTGCACTGTAAAAGTAACTCAAAGCTGAAATCCTTTATCTGTCACTCTATTTGTGATTGTCCTTTGAATGAGGAAAAAAACCCCACTTTATTTCTGGCGCTGTTCCTTTTCCTTCAGTTCTGCATCAAATGATCCTGATAAAGCTCTTCCATAGAGGGATCCAAGTCCTTTGTAACAAAGAGTATTAGGCATTAACAGCATAGATCCTGCTCCCTCCTTCACTTCTTAGAGTAGGAGCAGTTTGTTTCAGAGTTCAAGCGCTATACAAGCAGTATAGTTATTGCAGTGCTTCATCACTGCCATCCACAGCAGCTCCAGAAGCCACTGTTGGCAGCAGCAAAGCTGTGAGCAATCCTTACACATGTACTCCCTAAGCTGAAGACTTAATCAATGCACATCAGCTTCGTAGTAAACATGGTTCTCACTGGAAGAGCTGTAGCTAACAAAGATGATGCTCATTTTTGAGATTCTAAAGCATACTTAGAGGTCCGTAGTGCACATCAAGGCCATACACTGTTTATAAAACAAACAAAAATATCATTCTTTCCCCATTACTCTTTCCACTCTGAGGTCAAAACAGCTTTTTTGTTTGAGAAGGTACAGTGAAGATGGCAGCAGTATTCAAGCACAGACATACTAGTTTGGATCAACACTGGAGCAAATAAAAAGCCAGGAGACTGTACTAAAGCCTTACTTGTAAGGGCCTGTGGAATACCTTGATGATACGTATGGTTGGGCATCATGACAGTCTCAAAAATAATCTGAAAAATTTCCTAATTACCCTTCCAAAAATGACTGTTAATGGAAGACTAAATCTACAGTCCTTACATAGCAAGTCTAGAGAGAAGGACGAGTCTCTTAAGACAAGCCTTCGTCAGTTTTGTCAGGCAGCAGCAATCGCTTGGATTTCTAAATCTTTGCATCCCAAAGGGTCAGATTCCCCTACTCAGCCCACACCACCAGTTTATATTAACAACTTAAGCTGGAGGCACAGCAACCAAATCCTCCGAGTCTTTCTTCTACTACAACTCACAACTCCATCCCTTTCCCTCATGATTGACTTGACACAGGCATCGTGGCTGTGAACTACTAGAAAACAATTCTCCAGGAGCAGGAGGCCATTCAGAGGTTGCTTACAGCAGTCCATTACATCGCAGGCATTTAGCCAACTAGGAACACTCATTCTTTTTCTAGCTCACTTAATTGTTCCAAAAGCCAAAATGAGAAACAAGAGCTTGCTTGAGATTAAGAATTCTGAATCCCCTTCCTGTGCCCTTAAAGCCTAACTTGGGTCACTTAACCATTTGCTTTCTTCTAAGCCAGTATCTTGACAGGAACTAAAGAGACGATCTTCCCATTTGAGCCTGTTACTTAACTTCTGGTGACAGACTGCACATTTAAGAACACGAGTAATTTCTTCCTCCTAATTAAATGTTTCAGTGTAATTGGGTGACCTAGTTTCTGTATGAACGTTGGGTCACACTGCCCCAACACTGCTTGTCCTCACTCCTCTCCAGACACTGGGCCCAAGAATGCATTTTAAGTAGCAGCTACCCCTCTCCGTGAAGGAACAGGTTACCTAGTCATTTCTAACCTGGTCCATGCTTTCTCATGACAGAAAAGGACATCGAAGAGCATCTCAGATGAAAGAGCATCAAGCACCATCGTATGCAAATTCAAGCTTAACATAACCATTACCGTGCACCTAGTTTTACAATGAAAGCCTTTTTCCAAAATACTCAGTTCACCATCACAACTGGAGACTCCTACTAGTTACACATTACCATACGAAGCTTCCTTCAGATCCGAGTCATCTGCAAAGATGTTTCTCTGCAGCCTGCTCAGCTCAGACACTGGGACAACTAGGGGCAGGAGGTCCTACATGGACCACCTGTAGCCTCTGTTCTCTGGACTTAATGTGAGGTCAATAGTCATTTGTTCCCTCAGCAAAGACCAGGAAGCTCCTAATAAACAGCAGGTAACCACCCAGGTGAGTTT
>VZTM01030337.1:249-13478 GCA_013400555.1 Jacana jacana | reverse complement strand
TCATTTAGTCCGTGACTTTGGGCTCCATCTGATACGGTGGTCACCCAGGATAGGAAAGGTGTCTGTTGCATGGAGTTACCAGGCACCAAAGCCAGCTCAGGTCGGGTCACTTGTGCTATTTCTTCTAAGGCTTCTCCTCCATCGGTTCAGGTGGAGAAATTATAGTAATTTCTGTAACACACAACTCAAATCATAGCATCACGATTCTATGACTGGTGTGGATAGATTAAGCTTTTGGTAGTAGCAATTTGGTGATGATGTACTGTGAAAAGAGGGCATATTATCCCATTATCTGAAGATTTTCTTTCAGAAACTACTTGTGGGAGAACGTTGATGGAGAAAAGGACTCTGCAAAAGCATGATTTTTTTCAGCCTGTACTTTCTTGTGCCAAATGAGGATGAGATCAATCACCCTGTATCCAGAAGTTGTGATAGATACCATGTGTCTAGATACCACAGGAGAACTAGGCAAGCGTGCATATGAGAGGATGAAGCATAAAACACTCCTGAAACAAAAAGCATGCAACTTGTTATATGGACATGGCTATCCTAAGGGATTGTGCACAAGGACAACTTCTGTCCTCCTACAACAATGGTACATACAGTAAGCAAAGAAAGCAAACTACAGGAATCTACAAGTCCAGTGGCCTCTATTCTTATAGTTCTTATTTACCAAAACCTGAATGAAGTTATTATTTGCAAATAACTGAAGGATTTTGTTTCAAAAATGTTTGTAAAGTCTGTTTGTGAAGGACGGGGTACAGCAAAAGGGCTACAAAGATGATTAGGGGACTAGAACATCTCTCTTATAAGGAAAGGCTGAGCAACTTGGTTCCTTTTAGACTGGAGAAAAGAAGACTGAAGGGGGATCTAAGGGAGGGTATCAGGAGGATGGGGCCAGATTCTTTTCAGTGGTGTCCAGCAACAGGACAAGAGGTAACAGGCACAAATTTGAACATAGAAAGTTCCATTTGAACATGAGGAGGAACCTCTCTACTTTGACAGTGGCAGAGCCCTGGAACAGGCTGCCCAGAGAGGTGATGGAGGTGGAGTGTCCATCTCTGGAGACATTAAATCCGGTGTGGACATCCTGTGCAACTTGCTCTAGGCAGACCTGCTCTGGCAGAAGGATTGGACTAGATGCTCTCTAGAGATCCTTTAACCCCTTATCATTCTGTGATTCTGCTTTCATTTTCCTTCAAAACAGCAGAGATTGCTTCCACAAGATTCCCTTGTCCTGCTGCTTTTCAGTTCCATGAAGAGCAGACCTGGTGTACATTCAAGTTTCAATACATGAACTGCTCCTCAAAAAGTCTAAGATTAAATCATTAGCCAACTTCTGAGGCAGAGTTTCCAAGGTTGTTCCTGGTCTCCAACGTTTTTAAAGCCTGAGGGGTTACACTGACAGCTTCTAGCTGTCCCCTTTGTAAAGTGGGTCACATCATTTTACCCAGTCCTAGGAATTAGGCTTTGAAAATGAAACTCAGACTTCAAAATTATAAGGGAAAAGTGCTTGTAAAAGCATCTATGATATTTCTGTCTACGTCTTAAAGTAAATGAAAGCCTGCAAATGGACTGAATACAGGATTTTAAGGATGAGGGAACTGGCAAGTTTGGAAATGGAGCCTTTAGCTTTAAAAGACAAGAGAGTGGACTTGGGGCAAAATTGTTTTGTCACAGACTCCCAGTGTAATGACACACTAACCTGTCACAGAGGCAGGAGGAAGGTACTTTTTGCAAAGGACACTGCCGTTACAGCACTTACCGTACTTTTCAATCTCTTTTCTTCGTTCCTTCGCAGTAATGCACAGGAAATGGATGAAGTAAGAGATGCATTTTACATAAAATAAACTAGAACAGCTGGTGTCATTATCTGAGAGGATCTGGATTCTCCTCTTGAAATGCAAGTGTGTATGTGAAGCGCAGGCAGAGAGGGCACATGAAAGCGAGCAGGGAATGGGAACGTTCTGCCAACCCTTGGTTGGGTCAAGGTGAAAAAGTCAAAAGGATGAGGAAGAAAAAGGAAATGGGGAGAAAGGGAGGGATGGAGGAAAAGAGGGATTGGGGGAGAGAAGGAGAAAAAGAAGAATTATATTGCTGGTGACAATATAATACAGTGGTGTGTTTATGGTCTGGGCACAAACACACAGCTTTTGTAAGTAAAGGAGAAGGTGACAGTGAGTTCGTGAGGTAAAGCATCTTGTTCCTGAACTGGTGGCGCCTTTTCTTGTGCTCCACTGCAGGAAGATGAGGGCTGGGCTAGATGAGGTAGAACACTGTGGAAATCGGCTTTGCCTAAGGTATGAGTTGTGCTGTGCTCATCAAGCTGTGCTTGTCAAGAAAAGGCAAGATTCATAGGCACAGTGTGCTGTGCTTAGCAGTGAAGCTGTCACCGAGTCATTCTGACTGCACGCTGACCTCCCCTTCTCCCTCACCCCTTCCAGCCCTGCTTCTCCATAAAGTACAAAAAGAGAAGGCCACATAGGAAGCATTAGATCTCACATTATTTCACAAGCATGACTCTTAGGCAGAGTCGAACATGAAATAAACTCCATTTTATAAGCAATAGGAAAAAAATTGGCTGAATGCTATTTGGGAGACTTTGGGCACAAAGTGCTGGTGCTGAGCATGGCCTAGACAGAGAACCAGCAATGTTTTGCATTGGCTTAGCATGACTGTAGTGCTTGCCCTGTAGTTGGTGGGAATTAGCTTGAACATCACATAATACCAAGGTTTTAAACTCATTCCATGTATCTATTGTTTTTCTCTTTTTATCCCTCTTTATACTGCTTGTTAGATTTTCATATCCCCAGTGGTTCCAGTTCTGCAGTGATTGCATTTTCGTGGTTTGTTCATATTTTGGTGGAATTCATATTCGGTAATGCATTTTCCCCAGATCCAGCTGTATCCTGCTGTGATCCAGGGGCTGAGTCCCCATTATCTGAAAAGTCTGAACTTATAAAAGGCAGATAAGTAATTTTCTACAGTAAGACAAAATTGGGTGATATGGAAGCTCTGATATCCCCTTATTATCAGTGCAATTTAGAGAGCAGCGCAGTCAAATGCTAATATGTGTTTTTTTCTTTTTAAAGTTAGAGGTGTTGAAGATGGGATGATAGGAATCTTCCACCTAAGGGTACCGAGAGACCTGGCAGAAGTGCTCACTGAGCCACTTTCCATCATTTACCATCAGTCCTGGCAAACTAGGGAGGTCCCAGCTGACTGGAGTCTAGTAAATGTGATGCCCAACCACAAGAAGGGTCTGAAGGATGATCTGGGGAACTATAGACCTGTCAGTTTGACCTTGGTGCCTGGGAAGGTCCTCACACTGTTATTGCTGTGATCACAGATTCTACTAAGAGGAGGAACATCAGCCCTTGCTCTGTGGAAGCAGGGAAGAGATGGGAGGGAGAGACCTCTGGGGAACATGCAAATCCCAGTGGATATTTGGGAAGTAACTTTTGTGGCACAAATTCTCACTGCAAATACAGCAAATAGAATGGAACGTAGCAAAAAGATGAGATTAGGTGGTAAGCTATCTAATTCCTACCCCCACTTCTACTTAAGTTACTGGTGTCTGGACAGAGTGAGAGAATCTTGTGGTGATCATAACCCTGTAAGTCAAGTTCTTCCAACATTCTCTCTGCTCTCTCTGAGCTAGATGAACATTTACCCATGGGGTTTGGAAGTTATCCTTGGTATAATCTACTATCTGCACATGTTTTCCAAATAGCTGAAGTTACTGAAATAGAGTCTCTGTTTTCTTTACAGTGTTATTAAAATGGAGCTTTTGACAACCCAGCATCATGGTCAGTGTGCAAAGCTCAATTACTGGCAGAATTTATGGACTGGCAATTCTATCATCTCTAATTTAATAATGCCTTTACTATTTTGTAGTTGAATATTCTGCTGTCAACAAAATGATACTGTACATGTCCTTGCTTCCTCTTTGTGATCCAAACCATTGATTTCATCCAGTTTTTAGGCAGGAATCTTGCAAAGACACAGTCATACTTGGTATTGGTTTTGTCAGCTAAAAGAACTTCTGTTCCATCTTGATCCAAGACACTTGCTCTTCTGTGATAATGAACTCAGTAAAAGGATGTTCCCAGATTGCCAGGACAACCATCTACATGAAGGTGATTTCTGATAGCATCAAGGCTTTGTTTAGGCTGCTAAGTCTGGAGGTGTTATTCTTGCAGTTCTGTCTGAATCTGCCTAGATACAGAAATATATTAACCTAATCCTGATGCATTGACATAGCAGAATTTTGTTTGTTTGTTTGTTGTTTGTTTTTTTTTGTTTGTTTGTTTGTTTTGTCTTTTGAGTAAGCCTGTTGACCATTATTCTCCTGAGGATTTCTATAGCAGCATGAGAAATGAGTTAACATAGTAGTTATTGCAGCAGGAGCTGTCACTTTTCTCTTCATGGTAGTCGATGATGTTTGCATCCTGGTGTGTGTGAGTGCCTGCGCAGTGACCTTGTTATTCCATCCGATGGTGAACAACTGCACCACTTCTCTGTAAAGTTAAATGTGGTCATATGTGTTGGCAGGGTGCTGGTGGCTCTTGCTCCCTCACCCTCTGACATTGACAATTTAGCATTTCTGTTCCAATGGTGGCTGTTGCCAGCTGCTTCTGGCTGGAAAACGGTGACATTTCAGTCAGAAAGGGCAGGAAGAGGCACCAACCTCCCAAAATGCTTGCAGAAGGAATAGCTCCATTTGACAACTTCCCTCTATGTGTTTCTCTTCAGATTAAGGTAGGAAAGGCTTTAGGGCTGTTTTAGCCAGTGGAAGGTTTTTACCTCAGTTTTTCCTGCTCGTGCCATACATGTGTTACCTGCTTCAGTGTCTGCTAAGCAGCTGTAATATTGCTGCCTGCATGGCTGACTAAGGCAGTGGACAATGTCTTGCATTAATGCTCACTGTAGCGGGACAGAGTCATCACAGCCTTTGCACTGCACTCACCCCGGGTCCATCTGCCATTTACTTAAGCGGGAATAGTGCACAAATTCTCTTTATAATGCATCTGCAAATCCTTGTAATGCATCCAATACAATGTGTTTTCTCTCTGGAACCACAACCCCGTCTATATGATCACCTGGCAGCTTGTACGTATGAAGTTCTCTTTAAATTAGGAAACCAGAGAAATTACAGAGGACTGAGATGAAGCACAGAGATAGCTCTTGAACATGAATGAACCTACTTGTAGCCATAATACATATTAAAATGGTTTGCTATGAAAGACTATGCTATAGATCTTGAGAATGAGCTGGAAAACTTCTAAAAAGCAGAGAGGAGATGTTAGTGAGTAGCTAATAAGGAGTTTTTCAGAATGGGCTGTCATCCATATGGCGTATAAGTACATAAATCAGTTTTGGGTTTGCTATCTGATCTACTCTGCTACACCTTTACCTTTTCTTAACATGAACTTGGTTGTGTCCCAAACATCAGCAAAGCTCTTGAAAAGTGCAAGTTGAGGATGTTTAGACATGGTAAAGACTGTACAAAACTGACAGGCTACGCAGACCACTGTATTTTGAAAAATCTATAGGTGAGGAATGTTGCCTGTAGAAGCCTTGTGTTTTGGGGTACCTTGCACATAAGGTTGTAAGGGAATTGTTCTCTGAGGGATTCCCAGATCTATGAGGTTATATTTGCTTTAATACTCTGAGTGAAAGGAAACAGCATTTTATCTATGAGTTCTATAAACATGGTTTTCTTGCTTATGGAATTACCCTGCGAGCAGATAAGTCCCCAAATGCCCTTGAAAGGAATTTGCTCAGAACAGGGATTTTGCATACAAATAGCTATACAAAAGAATCATCAAATCTTCCACTTAGCTTAAAATGATGTTCTCTGCCTGGGGTGTTTCATAGTTGCTTCCCTACTGGTTTTATAGAGCCACTGGAGAACTGAGGAGCAAGAAGCGAGGTTTTCGGTGTCTCCAGGAGCAGCTTTGTTCCTTGGCACAGCCAGTTTCTCACCTAGTGCAAACGCAGCTTCCAACGCCGTGTGTGTAGGAGGCAACATTAACCACCAGAGCTGACACTACTGTTCAATAAATGCCAGTGGGATAAGGAGAGGTTGGGGATTCTTTGGAGGAGGTATCGATGTTTCCTAGGCAATGCAGACAAAAGCATGCTGCCTCTAATTGGCTCCACTACAAATATTTACAGCTGTGAAAAGAAGTTTGCTGATCCCGCGACGGTAGCCATGGTTGCCTATCTTTTTAGCTGCTGTTGCGCTGGTGAGAAACATGAATAGGTTGCAAGAATCCCTCGCTGGCTTTGTAGCAGGAACATTTGCTGACCCAAATGTAGAAGCCAATTAAGCTCTAAAGCTTCTTGGTAAGCCTTGCCATTTGTCCATTTCATTAGCCAAAAAATAAAAAATATCCCAGCCAACAAACCCATGGTGAGGGCCCACAGCAAATTCAGGGCTCGTTATACTGGTTGTGTGTAGATAAATAAATACTATGTTTCAATGTAATATCCACGTATTACTCTACCAATATGAATTCTCATGCTGGCAGTGCCTGTTTGCAGGTCTGTCTGCTCAATTAACTCCTTGGAGAAGAAGCATTGGTACAACATGTTTCAATATTTGTTCTCAAGTTCCCCATTAGTTTGAATGTGTACTCACTCCTGATGGGGAAAAGGGAAGAAGATGGATCCAGGCTCTTCTCAGGGGTATCCAGTGACAAGACAAGGTGCAATGAGCACAACAGAAATACTGGAAATACAGGAGAAATTTGTTATTCTGTGGGTGGCAAGCCACGAAAACAGGTTGCCCAGAGAAGCTGTGGATGTCCCGTCCCTGGAAGTGTTCAAGCTCAGGCTGGATGGGTCTTTGAGCAACTTGGTCTAGTGGGAGGTGTCCTTGCTCACAGCAGCAGGGTAGTAGGGTTGGAATTAGATGACCTTTTAGGTCCTTTCCATCTCTCACCACTCTATGATTTCATGAAATATCTTTTAAATGTAAGAAAATCTTTCCTACTATGCTACTATGAGGGTGGTCTAACAGGTTGCTCAGAGAGGTTGTAGAGCCTCCTCTCCTTGGAGATACTAAAAACCAAACAGAACACAGTTCTGGGAAACCTGCTGTAGCTGACCCTGCCAACTTGAACTATTCTGTGATTCCCTGAGCGTGCCATAAATTCTGCATATTCTATTTTAGCATTGTTGTGTGGTTTGTACACAGATGCATATCTCATTTTAAATTACGGAACCAAAGTCCCACAGAAGGAACCTACAGGCCCAGAGACTACATTGACTACTTGACATCTTGCACAGGTAATGGTCTTCATCATCCCCAAACTTGTATGGCCTGTTGCATCGGACTACACACTCGTTTTATGAGTTGACTGGGAGTCAGAATATGCCTGGCACATTTGTTTTTCAGGAAGGGAAGATGGTTACCCATGAAAATTTAAATCAAAACACTGCCTGTTAGTAGTCATGTGCCCTAATGAAAGAAAGTATGGAGATGACTTAATCTGCTTTCAAGACTCTGCCACAGTTTTTCAGTAGGTGAACATCCCCAAAGGCTGCAATTCCTTTCTGGCTTCAGCAAAATAACATTTTTTGCAGGGTGAAAATCCAGACTGCAGCATTGCTTCACAAATTCAACAGCCTTGCTTGCTAGTCAGGGACCATTAGCCTGAATATTTGCATGAGCTTGTCATAGGCAAAACTTCACATTGACTTTTGGTGTTGAATGTATTTCTTTTCAGAAATGTGGGCTGCTGTGTTGTGCTGATATTTGTTCTCCATTTTTCAGCCGGCTCCTGAAAGGGGCTTGTGAATGCACAGTGAATTATTAACATCTGTTTATTTCCAATTTAGCTCAAGAAATTTCTCATGAGGCTTGCGCCTTCTTGCTTAATGTAGTGCTTGAATGGGCTTTACTTCTCATAGTTCCTGCTGTCAGTGTTGAGTCTTGAGCTGAGACTGATGCTGCTGACAACTTGATATGTAGCATAATGTGACTGCTCATGTGAGAGCTTTCTGTAAATATGCAATGCAGTCTCAGGCAGTAAATTAAACAATAAGCTTATGTGTTGGTTTTATATGTCAGCAATTTGTCAGGAGAGAATTCTGTAGTCATTTAATATGCATGTACTTTTAGAAATTGTGAATTAGGCTTTAACTAGTGATGAATTATCCAAAAGTTGCATGTGAGAACAAATATAAATTTGGTGGTGACGCAGAACACAGACAAAATGAGATTTTAAAGACAGCTATCTCATCAACAATTTACAAATCTTATCAACAAGTTCGGACTCCATTTCTCTCTAAATTTCTATTCAGCTACTGGAATGTCTAATGGCATTGACAGACTTGCACCTTTTCTCATGGAACAACCATTTTGCCTCAACTATGAGCAGCAAGACATTGCATTCAGGTGAAAGAGTTAATGCTTTCCTTTGTCTCTTGGACTGTATACTCTGTGGGTACCAAGGTCAGAAATGTAGACTTTCAGGAACATATCAAAGGTGTTGTATTTCTTTCTTATTTAATTCCTTTCATTTTCCTTGTGATCATTTTCCTGACTCTGTTCTTAACTCTGTTCCTCCACCTTGAATTTATTCCATACCATTCAAAATGGAGGCTTACATGACGTTTTTGACTGGAAGATCTCCAGATGAGTCTGTCTGATAGAAGCACTAGTTTTTCCTTTGCATATTGCAAAATGGAAATAGAAACTGGTTTGACTAAAGGGAGGACATGGCTTGATGCAATCTTTGTTGGTCTTAAAATGGTTGTTGCACTTCCTGGTGCTGAGAGAACGAGACATTATCTTTCTCGGCTGTGTTTGGTTGCACGTGTTCTGTCTGCAGAGAAGTGAGCCCCATCCCACTTGATCTCCTTTTTGTCCCATTTTCTTTGTCCTGGCTGTGGTATTTAACTGCTGTACAGTATTTCCTCTATTTTCTTGAAACATCTGCCAACATGTTCAACAGGTCCCTGACTTGATGGCTACAAGAAGATGCATATGAGCAGAATATATGAACAGTCTTCCATCACAAGCTTATATTTTCTTTTCTCCTGACATCTGGGACAATCTCCCTATGATACTAGGCTGGGTTCTACAATCTGCTGCCTTTGTGGTAATACCTGTTTTACAGACACAAATGAAAGGGTTTACCTTTAGTAGCATTGCCTTAGGCTGCCTTTCCACCAGACCAAGTAATTTTTCTTTCACCTTTTCTTTGATCTACCCCTCTGTTATGTTCTAGTGTCACTACCTCATGTCCCATAGACCTAGGCAGGCCTTATCACCTCCAATTTTCTTTGTTCCTTTTTCTTCCAATTAGTTAGCTGCATCGCTTCCTCCGTAATAGTTTCTTAGATCAGTTTCAGTTCTGCTCCAATTTCTGGCAAATACAGCTGCCTGTGCTATGTGCATTGTGCAGTGTTTTACAGATCTCACTCTCAATTTTTAATATAAATAGTTAAGCAACACTGCTTCTTTTTGTCCATTACCACTCTGTTCCAGTGGGAAGTCACTTTTCTGGTTTTGAATATTTGATTCCACTCTGCTGATGTTTTTGTTTTCTGAGTCTGTAGCTGCCTTAGAGTCATACCACAGCAACATGCTGGTGGAGCTTTTTCCCATCCATGCCTACCACGTTTGTATTTTCCCCACAATGAGGTCAATTCACTAGGGTGTGTTTGGCAAACCCAGATAGACTCCACGTGAAAAGTAACGCTGTGGGTGGTGATGATTCTTCCAGCTCCATAACCACAGCTGACGATTCTGCAGCTCTGTGTTTGTACAAATCTGCAAACCTGCAGTTCTCACTGTGCTGAATGAGCATGATACAAGCCTGATGGATTTCTCTAATGGATTTAGGCACAAGGCAAGACCAGTTTTAGATTTCCTTTTAATACACTGTAACAATCTACTAATAAATCCAACTTGTTATGGTTCAGCATCCAATTTCCTCTCTCTTAAGGCACTTTCTCTAGGAAGGTGAGATTTGCCCTTTGGAAAGAGGCAATCATGAGGTTACCAGGAAACAATATATATGTTTATGAGAAACCTCCCTGGGGATGTGCAGGAGATGCATTTAAGGCCATACCCTTGCCCTATGTCCTTGCCTGAGCTAAGGAAGCTCGTGCCCAGCCTTGTACCCTGCTGATCCTGACCTTGCCTTGCTGACCTCTTTCTGGCTTGATCTTGGCTCTGCCACACCACTACAGATTTCCCATGTCATCTACCAGGAAATGACAATGGCTGCTGTTACTGAACCTTCTTTGCTCTCCTTGCTCAAGCACTGAGGGACTATGACCTTGTCAGTGAAGTTAATGCCTTTTCTGTCACCTTAAGCTCTGGGCTCACTTTTACCTGATGGGAGGCTCCTTATTATGGAAATAGTTCACGTGCCCACGTTGCAAAACACTGTGAGATAAAGAGGATTTTAGTGTTCAGTTTAATGAGATACATGTTTCTTGCACCACCTGGATAAATGTTTATTTCTACATATTATCCTGTATCGGTGTTGCTCTCAGACCTCTTTCTATTTCAAAAATTTCTACCATAGAAGTTTTATTTTGTTTTTGACTCTAAATAACAAGTTAAAGTGTTTAGGAGTAGAGCCCTCCAGCTCCTTTGCTTTTAGTGACTGATGGAGGTAATGACTTTTTGTATTCTCAGTAATATTTTCAGCAGCCCCTAAGTCATTCTGAGAAGTATTTCAGGGAAGTGACAGCACAAAGGAGAGGAAGCCCAGTAAGTAACAACAGCCTTATTTTTGAGGATTCCAATGTTCTGTATAGAGTGGTTTCCAAGCAGTTCAATGCAGTCTTAGTAAACAGATTTAGTTTCTCTGATGGGTTATTTTATCCCTCTTGATTTAAGATCTACTGTAGAAGCAGGTAAAGAACTCCATGTCATATTTTATAGATTCATACAATAGTCTGAGTTGGAAAGAATCTAAAAGATCAACGAGCTGCAGTGTCCCTGCCATGGGCAGTGACACCTCCCACTAGATCACATCACTCAGAGTACCATCCAGTCCTGTCTTGAACATTTCCAGGTACCATCCATAACTCCTCTGGGCAGCCTATTCCCATGTCTTACCACCCTCAGGGTAAAATATTTCTTCCTAATATCTAATCTAAACCTATTTTCTTTAAGTTTAAAACCATTACTTCTCTTTCTATCACTCCAGTCCCTAATAAAGCATCCCTCCTCATCTGTCCTGTAGTCCTCTTGTAAGACTGGGTTACGAAGTCTCCCTAGATCCTTCTCTTCTCTAAACAACTGCAAGTCTCTCCACCTTCTCTAGAGGTGTTCCAGCCCTTTCATTGTCTTCATGGCTCTCTTCTGGACCCATTCAAATGGGAGAACATGATCCACAGACTGTCTCACCCTTTCAGTAGATCAGATCTGTATTTTAAGTCATGTCCAAATGGGAAAAAAAGCAGAGGTGATGAAGAAATTACATTAGCCAGAAGTCATGATGCAGAGGTATTGTCTTAAATCAGCTTGAAATATCTAGGATGAAGATGGCTTCATCTTGCAATTGCAGCTGTCACATAGTGTTAAGGGTATTTTGAGTGCTGTCTTAGCAATGACCTTACTCAGTGTCTGTTAATTAGTGGCTGGCTGGCATATAATCTCTGACTTCTTTGCTGTCAAACTATGAGATCTGTGTGTAGGATTTAATTTCTATTAAAATTCCCTGTTGTCCTACAGAGTTAATTGTAAGAGTCAATCCTTTCTTGGCATAGTAACTGTTTGAAGGTAAAGATGACTAAGTACCGGTCTTCTAAATACTGTCATGGAGCTTCTGTATTTTAAGTGCCAATGCATATATGTTGGTTTGCTCTCTAAAACTGCCTATCTCTCTTCTTTGATTACAAAAGAAGTATAGAGGATTATCTCAAACTGGACTTTTAAGTGGTTAAAATAATAGTAGATGAACCCTGTTTTTTATGTTCCCAAATCTCTGTAACAGCAACGGAAGACCCATAAATTTTGATTCAAACAGAGAGGATGTCTTGACTGTGGAAAGTATGGCATATTCTGCCTTTGTCCTCCTGGCTCAGATGGGTACATGGCCCTTTTGTTCTTAAGCAGGTTGTATTTGCTACCTTTGTCTTGGATTTAGACGTGCTAGAAATCTCTAAAAACTCAGGGAGATAAGAACACATACTGTGGTAATGGAGTTTAATAGCGCACAGAGGAATTTAATAACCTCTGATGGCAACTCTGAATGATTTGAGTTTGATGAAGATCACCTCACCTCACACCTCCAGAGCTCCTCTGCCTTTGTAAGCCACCCAGATAAATACACTTTGGTGCACACTTGGCCCTCACTAGCTTTTCAAGCAAGGTGACCTTCATTTTATAAAATATTTTCCTTTTTTTCTCTTTTTTCATAAGAGAACTTTGTGAGTGTGTAATTGAAATTAAGACCTGTTAGGGAACTTCAGAAAGCACCCAGAAAGGCTTGTTGGAAAGACAATGCCAGCAGAGGCATTCTACAACACAAAGAGTCCTTTGCAAGAGGGCATTGCTTCCTGCAGTGAAGCAATCCTGGAAACTAGTGAAAAGGAGCATGTTTTACAAACCACAGGAGAGAAATCAATACAACAAGAGTCGGTGTGCAAAACCAACAACAGGGTTTTTTTTTCTGACTGAGCTATCCAAGCAAGGCCAACTATAATATTATTTGAAAGACAGGATGCTGTATGAACAGTGCATGAAGAGATCGGATTTTCCACCTAATGAAACCAAATTGTGCTGTTGCTGCCTGCAGCTGAATCTCTACACTCACACATGAAAAAGACAAGCTGGTAGGGGAATGCAGCACTAAGTCCTGAGCGTTTTAGAAGACAATGGGCTTTGGATCAGATCCTCAAAAACAGTAGCCGTGGGGTATGAATGACTTCTTTAGTGTGCTAGGAAGCAGATCTTGATCTTATCTTCAGTTCTTCCCTTTCTGTGCCCAACAAGCAGAGTGACTGGTGTTAGGAGTTTGGTTGCAGAATGCTGCACAGATGCAGTGTGATTATTTCATTTAGTTTCATCATTCAGACTAATCATCTTTCCAGCTATTTATAGGTTACAGCTGCCAACAGGAAAGCCAGCAAACATGGGAACAGTAGAGAAAAAACAGAGTTCCTTAAGTGCCCGTAGGCTGCAACTGAATGTTTTAGCTGCTCTTGAGACAGAGGTGGTTGTTTCTCTGAAGCATTGCTTTTTTGCCAGTGTA
>VZTM01030331.1:150985-185346 GCA_013400555.1 Jacana jacana | reverse complement strand
CGCCCCCCGCCATGTCCCTCCCGCCGCGGCCCCTCCGCCCCGTACTTAAGGCGGTGGCGGCGGGCGCTGCTCCCGCTGGCGTCCTGACCGTGTGTCCCCACAGAGATGGCCTCGACGTGCCTGCGGCCCCTGATGAGGTACCGGTCCTTCGCCATCCTCTTCCTCACGCCGCTGTTGCTGCTGCCTCTGCCGGTCGCTGTGCAGACGCGGGTAAGTGCCTGCAGGAACTCGAGCCCCCCGGCGCGGCCCTGCGTCCGTTTAGGAGCATCCCCCCCCGGGCCCTGGGTCGGGCCAATGCTGCCCGAGGGGAGCCTCCCCCAGCCGCCGGTCGGGGCCCTACTGCCCAGGACCCCCCTCTCCACGCTTGCTGGCCACCCAGCCTGCTTGCCCGTTGGCCACCAGTCACCCTCGCCACAGCATCTCCTTTGCACCTGAGCGAGCAAGTGCCCTGTTCCTCCGCGTCCCACAGCGGGCAAGGCGCTGGGCCACCCTGCAGCCTCGTCCCCCGAGCCGGGCCCAGGCCTCGCAGCACATTGCAGGTATGGCTCCAGAGTGACCATTGGGCACCAGCGCGAGGAGCAGAACTTGCAGAAGGAGCCTCTGTTCATCCAGAGGGTTGTGGCACTGCCAGGACATGGGGCTCCCATGGATCCAACACGGCTTGCAGATTAGATGCAATTCTTCTTGTGCCAAATACCTGCATGACTGGTCTGCAGATTTAGGATTGTGTCGTGCACTATCTAGTGAAGATGGCAATGGGCTGAAAGACAGGACTCCTGGGTTTTCCAGCTGATGCTGCTGCTGAGGCTCTGAGATAGTTGAAGGGGTGCTGCCGAGTGACATCCTGCATTGGTAGCGCGGTGGGAAGTCGTGCTCTGTGTCACATGCAGTAATCCCAACACGCTTTCAAATGCAATGTCCTACAGTTCACATCCATCTTGCTCCACTGATGGCAATGACACAACTCCTTTGCTTTCAGTGGAGATGTACCAGCATAAAACTGGAATAACCCAGTGAAGAGTTTGGTCTTTAATGTCTTGCAGCCTTCATGGCAAAACGTCAAAGTTCAGCTTATAGTATTTTAGCCTACTAGGGCTTTAGAGGCTATTCTAGGACAAGGGGCAAAGGGTGCAAGCTGGAACATAGGAGGTTCCACTTAAATATGAGGAAAAACTTCTGGAAAAACTTCTGTATGGTGAGGGTGAAGGAACACTGGCAGGGGCTGCCCAGGGAGGTTGTAGAGTCTCCTTCTCTGGAGACGTTCAAAACCCGCCTGGACGTGTTCCTGTGTGACCTGATCTAGGTGTTCCTGCTCCAGCAGGGGATTGGATTAGATGATCTTTCAAGGTCTCTTCCAATCCCTGATATTCTGTGATTCTGATCCTAAAAGCAGTCTTTCTTCTGAGTGATCCATATTGCTCAGTGTATATTAAAGGACAGGAAAATGCCATGCATATTTATAAATAGAATTGCTAGCTCTTCTGGTTTATCTGTCTGAGCAACATCAGCCCTACCTTTCAGTTGAATGCTGCTGCTTTATAGAAAGAGGAATTCCTGACTGTTAAGTGCTACTTTGATCAATGTGCAGAAAGATAGTGTCCCGAAAAAATACAACTATGTCTTTAGTTTTCCGATATTTGTAAGAATATTGTGTCATCAGTCTAATCTGGGAAATTACAGTATTTCACAACAGGAGAGTAACATTTCTGTCAGTGATTGTGTCTCCAGCTCACGGTGAGAAGGCAGGTCGCCCTGTTTCCTTTAAACTCTCTAGGGATACTGAAGAAACATTCTGTGACTATTCCCATAAATCACAGGTGGATATAGGAATAGATACAGATGGATATTTAATTCCAGATCTTTGGTTGTTTGAATTGGCTGTGGTTGTTGGAGTTAATTTATAAGCGTGGTTGTATTTTTGAACTTCACATAAATTATTTACTCTCCACTCTACAAAGCCAGTGCTTCTTCTGTACTCTGAATTTTATTTACTGGGGGTTGTTTATCTGTCTTTCATACTGGCAATGGACTAACCACAGACAGTTCTAGCACTGAGTTACTGTGGTACGGCATAAATTCTATCGTGAGGTCATCTCATATTTATTAAGAGAAGAGGCTTAAATAGGATCTATCTGATATCTTTTAGTCTCTGAAGACATATTTTTTCCAAATGT
Organism: Jacana jacana; assembly: GCA_013400555.1. Lineage (NCBI taxonomy): Eukaryota > Metazoa > Chordata > Aves > Charadriiformes > Jacanidae > Jacana > Jacana jacana. The sequence goes on along the minus strand of VZTM01030331.1, from coordinate 183,172 downwards.
GCTGTAATTAATATGGAAACCTGAAGAAAAAAAAAATCAAAATACTCAAAGGCTTTTTTCTGGTTCTTAAGCTGCTCAACAAAATGAAGGAAAACACACCCCTATTTATAAATATCACCGAACGGCAATTTTTAAATGTCACTGTGACACATTTATTTTTGCCATAATGTCTCATTTGTTGTATTAGAATAAAATCCTATAAACACATACTCTAAATCTGAGCAAATTCTGAACTAAAGAACACTGACTTGAGCTTTAAAACACTGTTTACTGTTGGCTAATGAATGCTTGTTTCTCCTAACAATTTTGAAAGTACAAACCAAGGGAGGCTAGGCTACAGAAATGCATCAACAGTGTAAAAAGCCAAGTTACAACATTTCTAATCAAGGGAATCCTCTTAGTAGGTAAGCACAGTGAGATTTGGCAAAGTAATTAATACCTCTAGCAAGCTTAGTCACCAAAAATAAGGTAAAAGAGTTACTTTAAAAAGTTAGGAACTTTTAAATTATTTAGTGATACTGTTTCTGGTCTCAGGTGTGTGACCGGACACACCTCAAAGATTTCTGAATTTCACAGAAGCTGATCACCCACACTGAAATTTGGCCATGCATTTGAAAATAATTAGTTCAAAATAGAAATGCCCAAGTCTACAAACGCTATTAAAAAACCTTGGCTCTGGATATGAAGGCTGCTTCCCTCAAGTGCCCAGAGGTAATTACACACTGCAAACTGTACTTGCCTAGTTGTGGAAGGTTTCTTTTTTCACACCCTACATTTTGTGGGGGTGCATTAGAACAAACACTGTGGTCAAAAAGATCTTTTTATGCAAGGGGCTTCAGACCAAGGTTTAAAAGAACAAGTTTAAACCCTCATTTCTCTGCTACTTATTTCAGCATAACTTGTTAAGCTACAGACAATGGAGTGTTTGGACCCCTTACAAGAGCTACCCATGTATTTCTTCCCTCTAAGAATACTTTTTTGTGCTTATGTGTGTGTTCTGTTTTGTCGCAGGAGGCCAAATGTGCGTATATCATCATCATCATGGCTGTGTACTGGTGCACTGAAGTGATCCCACTGGCTGTGACCTCCCTCATGCCTGTGGTGTTTTTCCCTCTGCTTGGAGTTCGGAGCTCTAAATCAGTAAGGAGCAGTTCTTGCTCAATGCAGATCTGATGCAGGGGTATCCATTGTCTCGGTCCTCCATCAATACTTAGCAAACAACCCACTAGAAGAGCACTCCAGTCCTGTCATAATGCTTTTGACCATGTTGAGCAGTGTTTAGGGTTCCTGTATGGGAAAATGCTGAACTAAATACACATTTGCCCAAAATGCTGCATGTTGAGGTGGGGCTTAATGTGGCAGAGGGGAAGGTCCATTTCTGGGTGTAGATCCTGTTGGAGAAGCATCCCCTTAGTGCTTGTGTGCTCATAACCCATCCCGTGAGAGACCAGTGCTGACGTGTCTTCTGGGAGATCTCAAAGTGCACGGGACAAGCTGCTTCTGACAGGGTCAGTTGCACGATGCCAGCAAGTCCCCTCTGAAGGTCATCCTGATTGTTGTGCTCTCACTTCAGTCCCAGGGAGAGGCTGTAGTAGGGACTGTAGCACGGGTTCACAGCTGGCCAACAAGCTGCTAAGGGCAGGTATGGCTGCTAAAGGTGCCGATAAACCCATTTTGGAGCTCAGCATTGCTAGGTATACTTTAAGCCCTTAACTGTTTTAGGAAACTGCTGTAATTTTGTACTTTATTAACTCCTGATGATCCAAAACAGAAGATTCATGATGCACAAAGAGTCCCTGAACTCAACAGTTCAGCACCTGATCCAGGGTTCAAGAAACTGGAGCTGGCTCTGAGGCTGCAGCTGCTCCTTCTGCCAGTGTTGGGGTGGGACCTGGTGCAGTAAATGGCTTTGAGAGGACGGGAGGCAACATGTGCTAGTGAAGCTCGTAAGAGGCAACATTTGGGCCCCTGACCTGCCTTCTCTGTCTTTCAGGTGTGCTTGCAGTACCTAAATGACACAAACATGCTCTTCGTGGGAGGGCTGATTGTTGCAATTTCTGTTGAACAGTGGAATCTTCACAAAAGGATTGCGCTGAGGGTCCTGCTGACTCTTGGGGTGAAACCTGCACTGTAAGATTATTACATTTCCTCTTCCTTGCCTGTGTCAGTTTAGCAGAGACCTAGGGATAGTGTTTAACAATCAGCAGACAAGGGAACCTCCAAAAATCTCTTTAACTACACTTGTGCGGAGTTTCTAGAGGTGAAGTCCAGCAGCAGGAAGAGTTTATTTGTCCTTTAGCCAAAACCAGCATCTAGCTAAATTCTAGATGCTTGCTGTTGTCCCCAAAATCCCAAAATAATGACAGACTTAATCATGCACAGACTGTGGAGCTAAATGCCTTCCTGGGATTCCCTCAGTGAAGGTGACAGCTGTCCTTGAAGGGAATCTGGCCCTGCTTTGTGTTACTGGATGCTACACACATCGCTGCCTGGGCTCGACTACCTAAATTGCAGTGACTACAACAACTGGCAGTGTCTGTGTTCTCTCATCCTTTCTTCTCTGCCCGCTTCTCTCTTCAGCCTTATGCTGGGATTTATGGTAGTCACTGCCTTCCTGTCCATGTGGATCAGTAACACAGCCACTACTGCTATGATGGTTCCCATTGTCCAGGCTGTCCTGGATCAGATGGACAACACAGAGCATGATGTGACCATGATGGAACAAGGAACCGGGCAAACAAGTACAGTGATTGAGCTGGAGGAAAAGAGTGTGTCAGATCTCCCTTCGGTGCACGGTAAGGGCCTGTTCAGCAGTGAGTTGGTGCTACTGAACGTGCTGCACTCAGAGCTGCTGAGCCTAGGAGGAGTTCTCTGTGCCTTTTCCAAGGAGAGAGGATGGTAACCTGACTGAAAATCCCTAAAGACATGACATTTAGGCTTTACAAAATGGCTTACAAGTTTGTTGGCTGCCATTTTGGTATACTTAGTGCTAAATCCCATGCAGATTTTTAGGTTCTTGCCTTCAAACTGAGGTCATCTTCCCATAGTTTCCTTAGCCTTAACTGCCTGCTGAAAAGAGTATCCTGGGGGAAATATCCACCCCCCCAGCATCCCACTTTCTAAATCTTGTGATTATTGCTGGGGATTCAACCTTTAAGCCACGTAGGAACCAAACAATTTTGGTTCTGGGGTGTAAATATCTCTCTGTTGACCAGATTGTATGTGGAAGTGCGAAGAAGAAAGAGGAACACTTTTCTGAAAAAGAAGAGCTGGTGTCATTTGACTCACAGTAGAAAAACTACTCTTTGGAACACTTTAAAGTGTGATCTTTCCCTCTTGCTTGACTCCACAAGGTCCTTCTCTCAATTCTGTGGTTATGCAGTGGGTTTCGCTTGAATTGAACCATGTACAAAAACTCAGCCCCTCTGATTTCACTGCTCCAATGTGCCGTTGCAGAGGAGTATATTACTAAATACCATTAAAGACCAGATCTGTGGTGCCTTTCTCTTTCAGAGGAGGAGGGATTGTCTTGGGAATTTTCATGGGGATGTGATTTCACTGAATTAGCAAGTTGATCTGCCGCCATTCTCTATGTGACTGTGTGCAAGAACAAGTGCAAATGTTGGTAGTGCATAGTGTCCCACACTGTTAACCTCAGACAGCAATAGCCACAGCAGCAAAATTTCACACTTGATGTAAACTGGAGTAGCATGCTGATCATAATAGTTATGTCAGGAAAGAATTTGGTTTTGGCAGGAGTTTTTTCTGCCCATATTCACAGCTGTGGTATTGGAATAGTTCCAGCAACTACAGTATCTGGCTGGTGGTAAGCCTCTGTGTGAAACAGGAAATTGCTGCTCAGAAACTGTGGCACCAGTATGGACAACAGCATCCTTAGATCATGTAGACCCAGATGATCAACCTTTCTTTTCAGCTCCCCATGAACATATCTGTGTTTCCTTTGAATTAAAATAAATAGCATAGACAAAGTGGAAGCATTGAGCCTGCAGACCCTGAACTCTCTACCTCCCTATCTTTACCTGAGGCAAGTCATGTTCTTTGTGTCTAGTCATAAGCAATGGACAAGTCCCTGATGACCCCAGATCTTCTGAGGAAAGGAAAATGAGGAAACGTGTGTGTAAGGGAATGACACTCTGTGTGTGCTATGCAGCCAGCATTGGAGGAACTGCAACGCTCACTGGAACGGGACCAAACATTGTGTTGAAAGGCCAGATGAATCAGTAAGTCATTCTTGCTGTTTCCTTTACTTAGACTATCCTACAGTCTCAGTTGCCAGCTGTGAGCAATAACCAGTTGATGAACTGAGAGCGAGGAATGGTTGTGAAGTGATGGGCTTCATATTTGTGCTTCAGCTCTGTGGTTGTATTAGAGGTCTCCTGAAAACCTTGGAAATACTTGCTGGTAATCGACAGCTAGCTGGTTGATCATGAGATACTGGTTCTTCTGCCACCTCTTTTTCTACTGAAACGCAGCACATTAGCAGAGGAACTGCAGTGAAGAGCATTAGAAGAATGTGTGATTAACTCTTCTCATAAGCACACTGAAGAGAGCTAAAAATAGCTTAGGCTCTCCTACAATATTATTCCTCCATGCTGTGGCAACTGTACAGATACTATTATAAAGGAAAGGAGTTATCCACCAAATACTCGCCTTGCTAAACTGAGTTTGGCAATTGATTTAAATGCAACTAGTTACAGTGGAAGTTGCCAACTTCCACACAACTTCCACAGACTCCACATTGTCCCTACACATTGCTTTCTTCTATTGGGAGTACTTCAGCATCAGCTGCCATACTACCTGTTGGTTTTAATGCCCAGCTGGAAATTGGTAATTGATATTTGTCCTCAAGTCAGTACAGGTGGGTGCAGGAAAGAACAAAAATTGCTGTTCCTAAAACCCCGTCCTCAATCTTGTAAGCCAACCAGCAACTTTGTCTTCTATTGCACAGAAGTGCAGCTATTAATTTCAGGAAAGACAATTCTTGCTCTCTCATTAGAAAGAATGTGGAGGGAGCAAGAACATCCTGTCTCGGGGTAAATGAGCAGGCATGTTGCGAGTGAAAATTACCTAGAAAGTGGGGGAGATCTTTCAGCAGCACTTGTCTTACTGAGGCCTGAAATATCAACATGAGCTCCGATATGCATTAAAGTCATAGACAGGGAAAACTGAGGATCACTTAAGCTCTGTGGAATCCAGGCCACCTTCCTATTGACCTCAGTTAGGCTATGCATGTTGCATACAATTACTTGCACTGGTTGTCCTTGATTTAGATGTATAATTGACATGGGTGCATATTAAAGGAAGAATAGATTACTAAACAATTTGACCTTTCTACAGAAAGCATTTTTCTTTCCTTGTCTTTTCAGGTTATACCCCAACAATAATGATATTGTGAATTTTGCTTCCTGGTTTGGGTTTGCATTCCCGAACATGATACTGATGTTGGTTCTAGCTTGGTTTTGGCTTCAGTGCTCCTTCATGGGACTCAAGTGAGTATTTAACTACATGATGTTGTGTAAACCCCTCAGCTAATGCAGATCAGCTTATTGAGAAATCTGGATAAAACGAATGTACTGACAAATCATTAATTTTGTAGCAGAGAACAGTTCCCTTTCGCAGCAACTTTTGTTTCACAGAAACCTTTTGTGTTCCTGGGAGTTGCACTAAGGGAAAATCTTTATACATTCTTAATGTTCAGACAGAATTGCCTTCTTCTTTTTCAATTTCACATGTGAGAATTTCAGCCCTAGCAGAGCTAGCATACCTGTTCTGCTACCCTTGACTCAAAATGGTTCTTCATCCCAGGTTGCTCCAAACTGGACAGAGACTTGCTTCCATTCATAGACTCCATTCTTCCGTGAGAACTGGCATGTGCCCATGAAATGCTGTGTCATTTCCTTGTTCCTGGCCCCTGCTGTGGTCTCTGTCTGTCCCCAGGAGTGACAGCTTCAGAGTGGCAAGCGTGCCACAAGCATGTCATGTTAAATCTCTCTAGTATGTTAATACTTACAGTATTTTCTTCTTCCTTTTCCTTAAAGCTTTAAGAAAAGCTGGGGCTGTGGGACAGAGAGAACTGCTAAAGAAAAAGCTGCATGCGACGTACTGAAGGCGGAAATGAAGAAATTGGGCCCTATATCTTACGCTGAATTCAATGTCCTCCTAATGTTTGTTTTGCTGGTTCTCTTGTGGTTTACCAGACACCCAGGCTTTGTAAAAGGCTGGGCCACCAGGCTCTTCCCAAAAGGAGAAAAGTATGTTTTTAGAATTTTTTTAATCCTGTAAAACAACGGGGTTTGAATCAGATTCACAAATCTGATTGTTATGAATCAAATTCCCTTGTCCTTACATTACATTTTGAGTGCAGGGTCATTCACTCCAACCTTGTCTGAATTCATGTTTGCTGGGCTTGATCCTATGACTTGTGCCTGAGACCACTGATGGGTCTATAGTTTGACAGTTCATTCTGCAGTAAAGGCTGGAGACCGGGACGTGGAGCAAGCTGAGCCTCCTAAAGGAAGAGAAAATTCTGTAATGCTGGTCTCGGTCACACTGATGTAGACAGTAGTATTTTGTTTCTATGAGCTCCGATTAGTTGTGGTGTCATTTGAATATTTGGTAGTACCACCTCTAAACAATAGCTTAGAACTCACTGGGAAGTGGATCTGGTGCTTTGAATGGCTTCTTCACTTAATGTTTGTGGCACATTAATAACACAAAATGCATGATGGGGCTATTATTCGGGCCATTTCTTTAACATACCACTGTTGAATCTTGGCTTCACCACAGAGGAGGAGCCCTGCTCCCAAGAGCCACTTCATCTGTGTCACTGGTTATTGGTGTGTGTTGTAACTAGCTTCTTTTATTACTGTGTTTGTGTTGTGGCAGGTCTGAGAGACCTCAGTCATGAACTAATGACCCATTTTGCTAATGTACAAGCCCCAGATAGGATGACAAAGAGCAGTGACCACAATGCTGGCAGACAGGCATCTTCTTGGAGAAAGATGTCCATTTTCTGAGATAAATTCTTTTTTTTTGTTAGGTTTATCACTGATTCTGCTCCTGCTGTGTTTGTTGCCCTGCTGCTGTTTATCCTTCCTGCTAATAAACCCAAATTCACAGGCTGTAAGACAAGCACGTCTGACCCTGAACAGACTGAAGAAGGTATTTAAAAGAGGATTGTAAGACTGGAAGGCAGTTAGCCAGCTCCAGCTAACGTGGCAGAAACATCTGCTGGGTTTGCATGCGTTTCTCCGGGATAGCTGCTTGGGCAGGGCTGGGGCACAGTCCCTGCTCACACGTATCTCCCTTACCCTGTGCAGATTTCCCACTAATATTCATCTGCCAGTTAGGTCTTTCCCTCCTATCTTATGGAACTGGAGACAAAATGTTTTTACTCCCTTACAACATGTTCTGTGTTTCATTTCTCACTTCAGATATAAAAAAGCCATTTTTATCAGCCCCGCTGCTGGACTGGAATGTGGTTCAGAGGAAGATGCCCTGGAGCATTGTGCTGCTGCTGGGAGGAGGTTTTGCTTTGGCCGATGCAAGCGCAGTATGTCCTGACATCTGTTTTTCTCTGACTCAAAGACTTCCCTGGTTGATCTGCTCCTGTGTTACTGGGCATGTACCCAAAGGCAAACCCAGTCAAGATGTTCAGATCAGGAGGCAGATCCAAATTAGCAAAGACTGGGAGGAGAGGTGAAAGCTTGTGCCTCTTTTTCAGTAATTTGTGTGCTCTTACCAAATTTTTTCAATTCACCTTACCTCTTGGAGGCTGTCGAGGAGTTTGGGATCAGATCGCTAGACAGACCAGAAAAGCAGCATTTTGTGTTTGCTAGCATTTCTATCCCAGCTCCCAGCTAGAAAAATAAAAGTATATATAATACTTGTAAGGTTTTCAGAACCATTTGAGGCTTTTTTAAAGGTTGTATGTCCTGAGATTTAACGCAAACCACTACTGAAGTTGTCAGGAAGAAAATGGCTGCAGATCGATATCTTCCAAAATTGTATGCAGTGGGGTTTCTTGCACTTCTTGTCAGTGGCTGTTGCCAGGCAATATGCTGCAGTCCATAAAATCCCATGTTCATAAATTCACATAAAAGGCAGCTGAATTCCCCAAACAGTAAGACTTTTGAGGTGAACCATATTGTTTTTTTGATCACTGCTATGGTGTGTCTATGTCAAAGTAAGTCTTAGCTATCAGCAGTGCCATGCTTTGAGGAAATTCATAATTGGATCTAAGTTTTGAGTCCTGGTCATCTAAAACATGGTACAAATTAAAGCTCTAGGGCCTTACATTCATCTGCATACATCATATGTACATTATAAGAGCTCAAAAGCATTAGAAACTGTCAAGTCAAAGGTTTTGTTAGCTGTTTGCATCAATCACAGCCTGTGTTCCTAGAACAGAAGCATGAACTGTCATCATAAACATTAGAGAAATCCAGAAACTTCTGAGTGATACATTAAATATTTGCAATAGTCTCAGCAATAATGGTTTTTGTTTAGCAAAAAAACATAATTTTGTAACCATGGTGTGAGCAAATATTTGGGTTGCATAAAAATCAGGAGAGTTGGGCTCAGTATTACATCTAGTTGGCAAAGAATTTCTTGTAGTGTTTGTGACAGATCATTGTACTTTCCCAGGTGTTGTTTCCATAACTCAGGAGTCATGTAGCATTATTTGGTAGGAACGTTACACATAACTTGAGTTCCCTGCTCATGAACCGGGCGTTCTAAGCCCCACTGAAAAACATATTTTTTTTCTTGCCAGAACTCTGGGCTCTCGGCTTGGCTGGGTCATCAAATGACTCCACTGGGATCTATCCCACCCTGGGCCATTGCAACAGTGCTTTCGCTTATTATAGCTGTCTTCACCGAATGCACCAGTAACGTTGCCACAGCCACCCTCTTTCTACCTGTCTTTTCATCCATGGTAAGATCACTTCCATCCTGTTGTCTCAGAGTTAAACTAACAGCCTCTAGTGGCCAAGCAATACCATATTTATTTTCTTGAATGTTGCTCCAATATTAATCTGAAAGCCATTAGTGAAACCGTCCATCTGACAGTGTGCCATAATGGACAGCGATTTTAGCTCTTGCTCGCTGATGTTTATAGCATCATACATAGACAGTGGGAACGCTGCCTTCCTCCATCTGAGCCACCCATGCCTGAAGCCTGAGACCCAGCTCCTGGGGAAGACACTGATTCAGGATGCCTGTCCTACAGCCCCCTCGCTGAAAGGGAGGCCAGCTCACGCCTTCTGTGCAGTGCAGTCCCTGGGACCTGGAGAATGAAGTGGGAGTCACTTTTTTAATACAGAACAACAACCATCTGTTGCTTCTGGTCATTTTCTTTGTGAACCATCAACTCAGATCTGGAAAAACACACACACAAAAAATCCAAACCAAAACAAAATCCAGCACTTTCTATTCATCCCTTTGAGCTGTTCCTTCATCTTCGTGGTTTTATGATAGAATACAGAAAGCGGTGAGCCTGGTTATTAGAAACGTGTCATTTTCCATAGAAAGCCAGAACAATTTTACAACTTAGGGAGGAAAACCTGGTACATGTTAATGCCTTTTCTGAGCAGAATTGAAATTGTGGCATAAAGATAAAAACTAGTTTACTTGTTTTTTTTTAATTTAGAAAGTACAGCCACTTTATTCTGCACCATTTCATCAAAGTAAAATTATCCCAGTCAAGGTGCTGAGCTATTAGTGACTTAAATTGATACTTATGTTCTGAGTCCCACAGAGTTTATGTAACATCTAAGAGTGTACTCCACATGCCTAGTAATTATAATCTCATTCCTGGGTTACCCAGGCAAAAGTGTGGTTTGTGGTCAAAGAAAAGATCATTGGATAAATTTGACCAGAACTCCAAATTATACCATACAGCAAAACAAACAACAAGAAAGAATCAAGCATTATTTTAAAGTATTGTGGGGTAGGAAGCGAGAGCAAAGTTATCTTTAAGCCTGTGTGGATTTCAGAATAAAATGCTTGTGAATTACCATGGTGATATACTGGGACGCAAAACGAGCCTGTGTGTCTCAATGGTCTGGGAAATGGTCTTTATGCTTTTCTTTTGGAACACCTCCAGCATGACATTCTTTGCATTTCATGTCAGGCTACGTCTGTCAAGATCCATCCTCTGTATGTTATGCTGCCTTGTACTCTCAGCGCTTCCTTTGCCTTCATGCTGCCTGTTGCAACACCGCCAAATGCGATAGTGTTTTCCTATGGCCACATCCGCGTTTTGGATATGGTAAGATGAGAATTACCTGGTCTCTTACCTGAAGCTCTCCATTGCCTTTATCCTGAAATATGGAGAGGGTTTAATTTTCTTAGCTGAGTGTTTCTTAAGTCCCAGGAAGCTCTTATGGGCTGGAACTCTTATGAGGTGTTAATACTGCAATGAAGATTTGTGTCTGTGAAGTAACAGCACCTTTCTCACAGGCTTTGGCAGACATACATTTTTAATTGAAATTAAAAATTGACAAGTCATAAGTCTCTTTAAACACTGAAGAGTTAAAATGCAGTTAATGCTTTCCAGTCTTCTCGGGCTTTGGCCAGTGTAGCTGAAGCCTTGTTTCCACCGGAGCTGAAAGCGGAAAGTAACGGTCAGTTGCCCAGGGCTCTGGTCACTCTGGTTGCCTGCCAGGCCACACAGCGCCAGGTTCTGTCCCCAGCACCCAAACGTTACTGGGTTTCTAACTGGAGACTCGAGGCGGGCAAAAGCTGTTCTTTCAGTAGTAAGAGCAACTTGTACATCCCGTGAACTCCTAGACTAGGTATACAGCAGTGTTCACAGGCTCTGCACAGCATGTTCCCTGGCATTTCCACCTAAGCAACAACCCAGAGCAGTGAGTACAATAGCTATTCCTGTGATTTATTTGACCACATGTGTCTTGTGTAAGTACAAACAGGCCTTGCTGCAGTTTGCTGGGCTGTTGTTTGGTTATTGTTGTTGATTTGGACTTTTGTCCTCACAGGTTAAAACTGGGATAGTGATGAACATCATCGGAGTCCTCTGTGTCACACTGGCCATCAACACATGGGGAAGATCTATGTTTGACCTGGATACATTCCCAGCCTGGGCAAATGCAACAGCTAACCAGTGAGCAGTGAAGAACTTCCATCTTAAACAAGGAAAGGACCCCTAATATTACTCCCTGTTGCCCAAAGTCCAGTATGGTCTCATCACCACTTCAGAGCCAGTCACATATGAAACAAATTTATCCCCGTCTTTTGTCTGGACCTCCAACCAATGTCAAGGCTTAGCATTTATTGAACTTTAAATAAAGAGAGGGCAGGCTGTTGTTTCCAATGGTTTGAACCGTCATATCACTGGTATGTACTTGTACATTGTCAGCATTGAACACTGCACTCAGGCAGGCACTGACAATTCATTAACTAATACTGACATCCACAAGCCAGCAGTTGTAAAGGGAAATCCTTGCTGTGACTTGTCTAGTGAAAGAAAGGGTATGGTACAGTATGGTTATGGCATGGTACGGTACGGTACAGCATGGTACAGCACAGTATGGTACAGTATGGTAGGGTACAGTATAGTAGGGTGTGGTATGTTTTAGTTGATCCTCAACCATGTGGTGGACTCCTTCCAAGTCAACATCCAATGTATTTTCCATTGCCTTGTTTTCAGTCCCAAGTCTCTCTGCATTTAGGCACTCCTACTGAGGGCTGAGATAGCATAACTCCATGCTGGGTTCAGCTGATGTCTTAGGCAGTGAGGGTTTAAGGCTGGCTTTGTGTTCCTTGCACTGTGGCACTGGCAGGGACAGGAGCTTTTCTCTCTCTCAGCTACAGGATGTGGTTTTACTTGCCAGGCAGTGTTTTGTTAGTGCCAGCTGGAAGTGCACAGTGGCCTATAGTGAAAGTCCCTGGATTAGCCCCTGATGTGCCTTATTAAGTAATTCTGGAATTTTGGAGTGGAGACAAGGCATAAGAAAGGCTCTATTTGAATTTGTAAAAGTGCTGTGGCACAGATATTAGGGCTTGTGCTGGCTGACAGGAATGGGAGTTGTCTTGTGTACTTTGGATTTCAGCTCCTGTGAGAAAAGTATTTTGTAGGACCTGTGGTTGTCATTTCTGAAGCAGAAGCAGTTTACAGAAAGATGGGTGTTGGGCTAGGCGTATTCCGTCAGGGGTACGTGGGCGCTTTCCACTCAGCCCTGGAGATCAGGCTGGGTGGGAGGCGAGGCAGCGTGTTACAGCGGAGAGACCTGTGGGCACAGCCCACGTTCTGCTCCTGGACTTGCTGTACAGCCTCATTCGAGACAGTTCACCTCTTTTTGCCTTGGTTTCCCCTCCTGAAGAAGATACTGTGGTACCTATCTACCTCACAGGGGTGTCATGAGGACATGAGGGACAAATTCTGCACCCATGGGGATTCTCCACCTCATGACGAGTGCAAGGTAGAAGCTACAGACTCATAGAAATTTGGCTGGAGTATCTGGCCTCCAGCATAGTTATGTGTGTAGGATGTTTAGTAGTTTTGTTATTAATGTGAATGTTCTTTATAGAACCGGAAAAATATTCACATTTGTCTTTAAAAGTGAGAAAAGTATTTATCCACAGAATGACCAGGTGCCTTTCTGAGCAGAAAAGTACTTCAAGAATGATTTGATTTGATTTGATTTTCGTGCCTTTATCTTTTGTGGTCTTTCAAGGTGCTGGGCACCATGAACTCTCCTCTGGCTGTTGTTGGCGAGTGTGGCCGATGGCACCCTCTTTGCCCAGCTGGTGCAGCCTCCTGCCTCTTCCCTCCAACGGTGGAGCATGTGTGAAACTCTGCTGCTCCGCCTGCAGAGTCTATCTGAGGAAGAGACGGCTCTCGTGCCAAGAAGGAGCTTGGTGACAGGCATTTGTCACCACCCGAAGCTTATCACTGAATATGGTTGAAGAAGCTGCAACCAGGAGCAGTGAAGCACCTTCTGTACTTTGGCAGGTATCTGAATGCATTTGAGAAAGGGACTTTTTCTACCTTCTGATGGACTTCACAGCATGAGGACTCTTCGCCGCTGCCAAGCTCTTTGCAGTGTTCACTCTTGCCTGTCGCAGGTGACAGAGTAGGGGTGGGGGCATGGACACTGCTGAGCTCATCTGTCCTCAATTCACACACATCAAAACTCCTCTCAACCCAGTTTCAGCCTTAGGACAGACACTGCCTTGTCCCTTGTGCGTGGGGGAGTATGTGTGGGGTAATAAAGAATTCTGGTTGTATTATAACTGTGGCGTATTTGATGTTTCACCTCTCTGTCCTGCTAATGGCAAACATTACTTTCTGAGACATAAATCAATCCTGTGACTGATTTGTATTTATTTTAAATGTGAGAGTTGCAGAATTAGACCCTGGCAAATAAAAATTGACTAGAACTGCCTCCTCGGGCATGGATTGTTTCCTGTGTAACACAGTGCATCTTGTTTCTCCATGAGCTTCCCCACCCCTGTTGTATTGCTCCAGCAAGAGCCACGGCGGTGCACACCATAGAGAACCAGTGCAAAGCAGGGATTTGGATACTGCTTTATGTACCTTCAGACCTACATATCAATAGTTCCTCCTCTTTCCTCAGCCGAGTGATAACCCGAGTTTCCATCTTTGAAAATGCCCAGGTGGGACCAAATCAAGTGTCTCACCCTACAAGCTGTCTCATTCGTTGCAGAGTAAGGTTGTGAGAACCTAAGAAAGACTGGTTTTTAAGAATCACTCTTGTACAAACTGTCTGGGACAACAGGCACAAATGGGCTTTTCTTCAGGACCAAGTGTGCGTGACGTCTTGTTCCAGTTCCCTGAGTAAATACGCGTGATTTGCCCTGGGCATTGTAGCCACAATGGCTTTGGTAGCGGGGCTGGGTTACAGCCCTCCAGCGCTGCAGGGTCAGTCTCATGAGATACACCTCTTGCCTGGCAGTTATTTTTCTTCTCAAGGGGGTATTGTGTTTGGCTCAGAGGTTGTGATGGTCCAAAGGTAGTGGCATAAAGGAATTCCTTTATGCCCCACTTCAAAACATGCAGCGCCAGAGCCAAGGGAGAACTCGAGGATCTCTGTTGTGGACATGGTCGGGGGGGTGACCAAGCCACCCCAATGGAGCAACAGCTCCTGGTTGATGGTCTGCGGGCACTGTGGTGCCCCATGGTCCCCATGCAGCCAGCGAAGCAGTGAGTAGTGCTGCCCCTGAGGAGCTACATCATGCTCTCCTCATTTCTGCCCACTCTCTACCGGATGTCCTTGACGCTTCCTTTCTCCTCCCAGCACAGCAGGTTGCTGATACTGTTTCTGCAGACGCTGGATGTCCCAGCTCTGCAGAGCCCTAATAAGGGCTGCCATCACACAGGGTTTCTCTCTCTTCATTCATTCTCTGTGCACAATTGTTCCCACAAAGCACGGGGTTACTTGTGTGTGTGAGTCCATGAATGACCAAACTACAGGAAAAGGTACAAAGGGAGGACGAAGGTATTTCCTGCCTGTGGTGAACATCTACATCTGTGGAACAGGGAAGAAAAACCCTTCAGCATTCTTTATATGATCTGCAATTCACCAAGCAGAAACAATCTCATCCTTAATGTAGATGCAAAAGTCATCACCTTTTCTGTTCAGTACGAGTATGTTCTTTGGTCTCTCGCAGAGATCTGGCTGAGACCGAGTTGGAGCGGGCTGACATTACGAGCAAGTGGTTCCTCCCACCTGAGCTGGGATCTCACATCTCAGTTTCTGGTTTATTCAGATTTTGTTTCCCAGGTCAGGTGTGTCACCACTCCAAACTGCAATAATCGTGTTGTAGTCAAAAAAAACTTTACTGAGAAGGTGTTGAAATGTGACGGTGAAAATCAGCCCAAGGAAAAAAAAAAGACTGAGTCAGTCATAATGACAGCCAGCAGTGATTCCGTCATCCAGAAACGCCTCTTCCTTTTCAGTAATAACCCACTGTATACGTTTTTACATACTGCACATCTTTTTTTTCATAAATGTCTGTGCTAAATACAGAAAGAAGTGGGTAGTAGTGAATTCTGAACACTTGGAACAAGTGACAGAGAGTTTTCACAATGCTTTCCCACGTGGATGAATAAACATGTGACTTCAGCCCACTGTCGGTCTGGTTGTGACACTGAGTATCCAACCTTGCTGTGCATCACACAGTCCCCACGGCCTGTGCCGGGCACAGGCAAGGCGTCAGGCGTCCCTGTGTGCTCCGATGCCCAGGTGCTGGTTTCCCACCCACCCCCCCCGGAGGAGACACCCCTGTGGCAAAACTAATTAGAAATATGTCCTGCTAATTCACGCATGAAGACAAAAATTAAATTATTTGCCTTGCTTATGAATAAACTCTGTTGCTGAAGTCTGTGAGTTCAGTCAAATCATGTGAAATTTGCTGTTACTCTGGAAGTTCTACCTCTTTGACTCATGTAGGAATCCTGACTTTTCTCGGAAGCAGTAAGTAATCCTAAAACTGTGAAAGCGTGGGAGGAAAGTCTTTGAGTATCAACTCTAAAGCCTCAGAACCCAAAGGATCAGTAAAAGGGACTCACTGTTTCAGTTTTGAATTTCTTAGTTTTAAATGCAGACTTGCCATTTTGAAGGCTGGGTTTGTGACCAGGTGCAGCAGCTTTGGGAGCGAGGCAATGCCGAGTCACTGCTGACAGAAAGGGGCATTTCTTGTCTGTCTCGTGTTCCCTGCTTTTCCCTTGTTAAATCCCAATGCCATTTGTAGTTCTGGCACAGGAATATAAGCCTAAAAAGTAAACAATATTTATCAACAGACAGTTCCTTTATCTTCTCGTAGTAGATTTCTCTCAAAATCTTTGTTATCTAATGTGGGGTTTAGCATTCCAGTGCAGTGACTGTGAACTCCATACGATGAAAATAATCTACTACTTCATCCTGTGCTTTTGCAGGGGCAGTTCATTCCTGTAGCTTTTCATGGTGCAGGGGAACTTTCTTCTTCCAGAGGGAAACACTAAGGCATTCCTGTGTCCTACCTGGAACAGAGGTAAGTGCAGCCGCCACCACTCAGCCGCACGGGGCAGACCGTGGCTGTAACGCACGGCTCTGGTCCCATCAGGAACTGCTTAATACGATGGTATAAATGGTAGCTCTGCAAAAATAGAGCTCACTCTACTGAAACTATTTTTTGCCCATTCAGGTTTTTCTGGAGCACTAAGTCAATAGCTGCCCATTCATTATCGTGTAAACACAGACTGTAGATTCTTGTCATAAAAAGGAGCCTTTTTTCTGTAGAAAAAGGGTGTTTTCCTTCCCGTGTTTGCTTCATTACCATATTTACCCACATGAATTTACTTGCAAGCCTTACTGGGGACACAGCTCTTCAATGAGTTTTCATAAACTGCTCCAGTCAGAATGTCAGCCTCGTTACACTGTTCATAAACCATTATTTTTATAGACAAACGATATTCTTGAAAGAACTGAATGTTCTTGAAAGTCTGAATGTTCCAGACACTAAACCCAATTCATTGTATTTTTATTTGTGAACTATTCTTTGTGAACAATAACATGGGTTGGGTCTTAGCAAATATTTTAGCAAACTGGTTGAAGATCAAATTTCCCATCAGGAACAAAGTTAACAAAGCCTTTCAATTAAAGAATGATTGCTTCTGGGGAAAGTATCTATTTTACTTAAATAATTTGTCTTGGCTGTACAGTCTAAAATCAGAAACCCAGGGATTTTTTTGTGCGCGTCACTAAGGATAGTTGTCCTTCAATTGGGGAAAACAGAGTTTCCTCTGAAAAAGACAAGTGGGGATGGGGCATGGGAGCAGGACACTTGAGTTCCTCTTTGAACAACAAAAGCTGGGGGAAAAACAACAAAAGCTTTCCTGGTAGCATCCTACCCATCCAGGATTGTCTCTCCTGCCTCATTTCAGAGCTCACCTGTGGCTGTTCTCATTCACCTCTGCCTCTGAAAGTCAGATCAACACAGAGCAAACCTGAGCACATCACCCCAGGATACTGAAAATACACAAGTTAAAATTAACCCTCTGGGGGCTCATACTGGGACATAACTTCAACCTTCTTTGAAGGGTGGTCAAATAAAACTCAATTTTTTTTTAGCAGATTATCTTGGCCCAACTCTCTGGGGCTTGATTTTTGTTTGTTTTTTTAAAATGTTGGGGTTTTTGTTTTTTGGTTTTTTTTTTGAGGTAGCTTTAATTTATGATGACCAACATTCTAGGAGTTAATTAGGTGCAGGTGTCCTTCATGAAGCTCCTCTCAGGTGTTTGCTAGTGTCTATGTCTTAGTGCAGCAACTCTCCTGGCTGTGTGAGGTTTCTTTACTCTTTTGGAATTGGTCCATCAGTAGGTTGGAATCTGCACAATAAATTACGTCAGGGAGAAGGTCAGCAGTCTCTGTCTCCTAAGGAGCGTTTGAGGAATGGAAACTTCAATGGGTAAGTGGTTTAGTTGGGTTTGTTTTTGGGTTTTTTGTTGTAGCTTGATGTGCTGTAACAGCAGGAGTCAAAAAATCAGGAAAAGACGCAGTTAAATACTGGCAGGCATGAATGCCTCTACTTATTAATGTTACGCAGGTGAGAGTTCCACGTTTGTACACTTTGTGAAGCATTTATAAAGCCTGTGCTGCAGGGTCACTCTGTAAATAGAAGACTACACGCTATAAAACCTTCTGGCAGTGAGTGCTCGGGCTGTGGTCATAAACCTCCACCAGAAAGAGCCTGTAGTAATGGGATCTGGAGACCTTGGAACTCAGAGGCTAACATACAGGATGTCTGGGCTGCTGTGCTCGCTCTCACTACTGCAGTTCCTGCACTCAGAAGGTGGTGGTAAGCAATTTTAGGAATAAAGACTGCTTTGATTACTCTTCTAGAATTGAGAATAGATTCCAGGAGTGCTGTTGTTGGAAGAGTGGGAAGGACCTGTGTTCTTCTCCTTTCGTGAATCCTCCCAATGCAGGAGTTTTCTGTTCCCAGACTGGAAAGAACAATCTGTGAATAACATCTTCCCTCTAGTGAACTGTTCTGCACAAGAGCTAGTAAAGATTCAGTTGGAGTATTTCGTGGCATTATTAAGGTAACTATAGGTGAAAACAACAGAAAAAGTTGTTGCCAAACAGCTACACTATCATGCAAGGAAATTGTAGAGTGGCTGCCATAAGTGTGCTCAGTGAAGACAAAGTTTGGCAATGATTTCTTCATCTTCCTCCCTTTTCCAAAATACTATAATGAGCTTTTCTGTACAAGGAATAGAGATGATGTTGGCGTTTCCAGCAACAGAAAATGGTGTTCTCTAATCCGGTTCCTGGCAACACAGCCTTTTCCTGCACTGTTTGCCCACAGGGCAGAGGGATGGCTCTTCCCCTCGGGAAGCTGAGCATCTGAGGAGTGACCGTGGGCTCCAGGGCTGAATCCAGGGGGGAAGTTCAAGTGAGGTCTCCAGATAATCCCATGCACCTGGTAAATGCTGCTGAGAAGCAGCCCAGCTCCTGTGCACTTGAACTGTTGAGGTTGAGGAGCAGGAGAGTGCGGGACTGCATCTCCCCTCTTTCATGGTTTTAAGAAATAAAGCAAAACTATGGTGTATTTTTGTTTTGTTCCCCTTTGTGGAATTTGAGCTCTAAATCCTCCTTACAATGAAAGGGCTGTTGAAGATCGCTTACAAAGGACACACAGTTTGTTAGGAGATGGAGTTGAGCTCACAGATACAGTAGGTAATACCCTGAACAGCTACAAAACGAAAAAAAAAGAATGTTTTATGTGCTGGTCTCTATCAGATGACTAAGTCAAGGTGTCAAAAGTCACATATGAAGGTCTATGTTGCAATGGTCAGTAGTAATATTAGATCATTTGAGCACAATCAAACGATCCTTTAATAATTTTTAAGGTTTTTCCAGCCTCCTGTGCCCTGGAGCTGGAGAACCGGGAATGCAGACAAGGATCTCTCAGAGCCTGGCTCTGACTTTGGCAGAAGCTAAAAATATTGATAATTCAATGTATTCCATTCACTGAACTAGAATTCTGCGGCAAATCAACACCTCTGACTTGGTCTCTAGAGGAGCGTATTCCACAGCCAATTTTTGAGGTCTCTACCAGGGCAAAATTAGGGAATTTGCACATTTCGGCACAGGCTGTGATCACATGGAGATGCAGTTCAGGCTTGGTCCCTTGGCAGCTAGGGATTCAGAGACAGCAATAACAAAGCAGCATCACGCATGATGGCTTACATCCTGCTCTGGTCCCTACAGCAGTTCAGTGGAAAGGGCTTTTGCAGTAACACAGCCACGGGTATGTCCAAATCCCTCCAGAACCTGCTGCCTGATTCCAGCCTGTTTCCTGGATGCGGGGAGAGTCTTGGGGTAAAATGTGTCTGGTGAGAAGAGACCTGGTTATGCCATAACAATGGGAAAAGTTATAGAGAAACTTCACATGAGAATTTTGGTTAGGCAGAAATCATCCCTAGAAATTTTGCTGACAGGAAATCTGCTGCTGTAATTGTAGTGCTCCCAGAGTGACACCTCAAATAGAACTATTGCTATTTACTGTTCAAACTACCAGTCTTCAGAGAAGATGCACAGATGATACTGGTGCAAAGCACCTTCCGTGAAGACACTGGATGGTGAGGGAGGTGTTGCTGGGAAAGCGGGAGCTGTGAGAGCACAGGAGGTGTCTCCATGAACTTCAGGTACTTCATGTTACTGAGGCCTGCGTTAGACACAGTTCAAACATACTTCACCATAGTCCCAGCATTCAAAGGGTATGGGCTCTGCCTACAGGAGGTATATTTAGATTTGCTCCCTAAGGAATTCAGCACTTTCCTTTGCCCTGATGCTGTATAATCCTGACTCTAAGCATCAACAGGTTGGTGAGTGCTGCTAAAGACAGGGTTTATATTCTTGCCAAATATTGATGTAGACATCAGTGAAACTGTAACTATTTGTGCACCACATTTGCAATGACCAAGAATTAAAGTTATTTTCATCATGACTGGGTGAGGTTGTGGGTGAGTGTACAGAATATTTAGTTTTGCTTGCCAGTGGGAAGGAATCTCACTAAGCCTATTCTCATTATTGGACACCGTGCATTTCCAGCTCCGTTTTTTTTTTTAATCTATAAAAGTAACTGCAGTGCTATTTCTAGTATAGTTAGATGTTTCTGTGCAAGAATAAGAGAATGTGATTTGTTTGGGTTTTTTTTTCCTCTCCTGATTCTCTTAAGTCAGATGGTTGAGATGTCAATATAAAAACTAGAAAGAAATAATTTGGATTTTCTGTTTAGCCCAAATGATTTAATCAACATTACTCATCTATTATCAGAATTTTATTTTGTAGGATTTCATGTCTTGGCTGGCATGAACTGGCAGGTTTGCATAAACTTCAGCTACTTCTCCAGTTTATACCTGGGAAAAGTTATTCTGAGTCTGATTCACCGTTGTACAAGAGCGTGTCTCGCACATCAAACTAGCACGTACAAGCCTAACGCTTTGAAGTCCATCTCTCTATGTAATTAGTGCAACTTGGTTTTGAGAGCTCTGACATGCCAAAGTCTAAGTCTAAAGCCCCTTCAGATCTGAGCTTGCAGCTCAGGTTCCAGCACCTTAAAAATAGTTTAAACAGCAAGCAGTGCCTTTGTGCAGATGTTCCCTGTGGACCGTTGTTCTCAGGTTCAACACGCATTGCTCCTGGCAAATGCCTGACCTCAAACTCATCTGCTTCCAGGTGTCTTAAGAACAGAAGACTGATGTATTTTTAACCAATTTATGAAAGAAAAACATAAAATGCTTTCTGACAATCTTGAATTTACCTTTGTTTTCTAGTGGTTGTCTGAAGGCAGAGGAGAACCATGGTCACATAAGTATGCATTCCAGCATCTGCAATAAGCCATGGTCATTCAAGTCTTTTTACACCATTTTGCCAAATTTACAGCTCCATTGGATGGTGCTTAACAGTTGTCTGTGACTGCCATAGGCTGGCTTATGAAATGCACATTACCTGCCAGTTTTTTGACCTCAAAAAATAGAACTCAACAAACAGTTAAGCCTTTAATTAAATATGTTCTGACAATTGTTTCAGCCACTGATAACTATGATCTTGTTTCTATTGAATTACAATTATAACATTGGAGTAAAAAAATTGCAGACTTTGTACTGGCTTGTTATAAATATAACATAATGCATAGTCTGTTCTCTGTTATTTAACCATATTTGAAGCAGGATACTCTCCAGTCTGCAGAAATCTGCCTTGCATTCTATGGGTAAAATCCTTTAAGATGTCATTATCCAGGTCAATACAAGTTGGTGCTCTGTTCTGAAGCAGATGGGAAAATGTATGAATACGAGGGGAGGTCTTGGGTTCCATGCATTAGGTATAACATACTGTTTAATTTGACGAGTTTTCAGTCATGAAGCCTTGCTGGGTCTCCTTTTCTTCCTGGTGCAAATGCACTATATTATGGTGTCACAGATAAACTCTTTGCAAGTTTCCCTTCCCCAGTGTTCATTCGCCTTTTAGATCTGACAGTGCTTCAGAAAATACTTTTATTTTCTCCTGTGTCCAATGGAGTCTTGGTGCCTTCACATCCTACAAGTGGCTCCACTTAATGGCCATGTCTCTGTGCCAGTTCTAATGATGTCATATTGTACATGAACCTTTACATTTTCTAAAAAGCATTATTGCTAGTGCAATATGAATGAACATGACTGAAAATGCCAGAACCTAGCCTACAGCTTCTAATATTCTCTGAAACCAGTAAGTGTAAAACTTGGGCTTAGATAAGTGAAAAGTATATCCTGCTAAAGATTATATTTTTGTCATTTATAAGTATCCAGTGTAGAAAATGCTACAGGTGGCTGAAATAATGAAAAGATAATGGTTTCCACCCTTAAGCCCTCAGAAGCAGCTCTGAGTTAAGTCATAGATGCAAACATGGCAGATCTTTATCTGCAGGAGATATTTTGTTATGAATTTGAAATGGAATCTCCAAGTCCTCCAAATATTCTAATGCCTTTATAATATCTCAAATATTAAATGAGAGACCTTTTTTTGGTAAGATGGAGGGTACTTCATTTAATATTTAAAAAAAAAAGCCCAAAGTTCTGTATGGCAGTTGGAAGAAGAGGTTGAAATCCAAACACTGAGATCAAACAATTGATGATGATAGAAACATTATGTTATTTCATGGACCTGGAAAGTCATTTTTGTGTCCTGGTGTCTGTGGTTTTCCTAAATATAGTCTTTACAAAGACATGTCACCAACTGGATATTATTGTCATTTAGCTGCTACCTGTAATTACTACTGCAGCCATGCGTCATATTTTTAATGCAGTTTTCAACTTTCCACAGCTTAATTTGCTTAAGGTAGAAAATATCATCTCACCTATGTCTGTTTGTTAGATAACATATCTGTGGTTTTTTATACAAATTCTCTGTAAAAATCTGAAGCAGTTTTTAGACAGGCAGCAGCGATGGCAGTCTAGTCCCTATAAAAGGAGAAACTGAGGCAGCGATGTGGTCCTGGTTTGGCAACAGTATGGAGAATTCCTGGCTCACAGTCATACATGTTAACATTTACACCCTGCAAGTTTGACTGAACTGATATTTAAAAGCAAAAATAATTCCAACTTTTCCTAGAGAATGTTCTTAGTCATTATACTACAATCCCGACTTTCAATTTTGTTCCTAGTTTTGATGGCCAAGGATTGAGATGTTTGACTTAACTCTGGCAAACTTACATAGTAATTTTTTCCCGTGACCAAGTCTTTTTTAGAATTCTCTGCTCTGAAGTCGGTCTTGGGAGAGAAATCCCATTCCAGAATAGCAATGCAGACACGTGGGGTCTGTTTGATCTCTGCTTTTAGTCCAAAGTCTGTGTTTACTGGGGAGTGACTTGTTATGTTTTGATATAGTAATGGTAGTGTTCCACAACCACTAAAGCCTTGTCTAAAAAAAGCAACCCTATTTTATTAAGAAAAACTGTGCATAAATCCTTTTCAGAGAGTTTTTGTAATGCAATTGCCAGGGAAAAAAATCATACTACATGCAAAAAGACAGTATTATAGAAAATTGCTAACTAAAATGCTGAAAGTAGTTCAACAAGTGGAAATAGCAAATCACTTTAAAAAAGAAAATGTTAAAAAAAAAAAAGTCAGTCAGGTTTCAGGTAAATCTGTAAATGGTGACTGTTGCACAAGTGCCTAATAATTTAATTGTCACAGCAGTAAGCCTAAGATGACTTGGCAGTGCTGAACCACTGGGGCTTTTCTTTCAGCCACATTCTGAAAATTCAGTCTGTAACATAAGGCAGAAATGCACCTTCTGGAGTAAGTTTAAAGGCTCAGAAGCTGGGCTCCTCTCCAGGCACTGATGCAACAGTGTGGTTCTATCCACACCCTTGAGGTGTTTGTTTATTAACTGTTTTCCCTCTGATACAATTATTTTTAATGAATGAAGAATTGAGTGCAGAGGTTGACCGAAATCTACTTAGCCTATTGTGAAGTTACTGTGAAAAACAAAATAAAGTCCAAGATCAAATCTCTGTCCAATATGCAGAAAGAAAAAAAAATCAAAACATAGTTGACTGTTCTAAGGTTAAGTCTCTCTTTTACATTTCCCTCTGCTCTGGAAGTGATCAACAGTGGCTTGTCTAGCCATTTAACTTTTTAACAAAGTTAAAAAGGATGTTCTGCAAATACAAGATCATCCCCTTTTTATCCTTCCCGGCTCAAGCATTTATCTAGCTGTGGGGAAAAAACATGACTAGAACATTGATCCTGAAGCTACTTTCTAATGGAATTGTGAGTTGTCCACATGGTGAAAGAACCTTTACACGACAGAACAAATCATTACTCCAACATGCATTTTCTTTGAAAGGCTGTTTACTGACATTGTACATCACTAACTCTGTGACGCTGGAGTGTTGCTCAGATCTGAAGCATGAGGCTTTTGTGAGAAACCCAGAGAGTTGAGAACTTGCTAATGGCAGCAACAATAAAACCACAGTGAAGATGAGCACTTTGAGCCGTGTTGCTGCCTCCGAGAAGAACAGCAGCAGCACCGGGTGAGTGGGATGGGAAACACCAGCCTTGAGGTGTTTGGTGCAGTTCAGGACAGGCTGCTCCCCAGGTGAAACTGTCTGGAGACACAGTCCTGCTGAGAGGGCTCTGCACCAGCTCAGCCAGCGCTTCAAGCGGTATAAAACCTCCGCAGAAAATCAGATTTCATAAGTTCTGCTTTTCATGGACTTTCTCTGCTTATTTTCAATTCTGTTGGTGCATGCTAGTGCTAATAAGTGACTTTAAAAATCACTTATATGGATTTCTAACTTAAACTGTTTTATACAGTTAGAAAAGCAGTAACCTCAAAATGTCAAATAGTAATTTCTGCCTGTTTTTTTTTAAGTACAGAGCACTTGTTTTACGCCGTAAGCATGGAATTGTTTCATGAAATGAGTAGTTCTTAGGGCTTTTCCTCCAACCAACTTTGCAATGTCTCGGTCTACAGGTATTACATGCCCTGCTACCTTAAAATCAGCGGGTATTGTCCTATCTATGGATGGATAAATGGATGATGCCTGTTATGGACAGGAATTTGGGTCTTATCCCGGTGAGTCTTTGTAACGCTGTCTTGAGAAAAATGCTCCCTCTGGGCTGCCTGTGTTTCCCTCCTGAAACTGAGGGAACTAATTATTGAGGAAACTTGGAATTATCGGCTCCCGAGCGCCCGCCAGGNGCCTCCCGGGTGCTCGGGGTGACGCGGCTCGGAGGCCCGGCGCGGTCACGAGCGGGTTCTGAGCCCGCGTCCGCGGAGAAGGCGGTTCGGGGCAAGCGCCTGTTGTCCGCGGGCCCTCCCTGTCCGCCGGCTCAGGCCAGCCCCGGACCCTTTTGCTTCCGGAGGGACCGGCGGCCCTCCTCTTCGGGACCGTGGGCGGGAGGGCACTCTGGGGCGCAGCCGTGGTTGTAGAACTAAAGCCCGCTTTCCTGAATCTCGTCTTAAGCGGTGGCCGCGGATGGGACCCCGGCTTCGTTTTTGACATTCGACCTTGAATCAGGAATCGGGGCTGCGAGCGTGAGGCCTTCCTTCAATCCCGGTCTGCCCTCCGTCTGCGTTCCTGAGGAGGGCATTGGCTCTCTCAGCTCTCCGCCACCCTCGGGCTAGTGGCTGTGCCTGGTGGCGGTCCAGAAAAAGGAAGGCGTGTTTCGATTCATCCTTTTCAGAAATTCGGCCTTAGTGTCTGCCGGTGCCGCGCCGGGCACTGGAAGCTCCGAGGGTAGAGCGCCCGGTTTCCACCCACACGGGCTGGGACGCGTTCCTCATGGGTGAGGCTCAGGCCTGGTTACCGTGAGCCGCGTTCTCAGCGTGCACCGTACTGCTCCTGTGCTCGCTGCTTGAGGTGCTCGTTTCTTTAAGGACACGTTTCTCTGTAGAATGGAGATGCTCTAACGTGTGAGAGAGAGTCGCTAAGGAACCAGACAGTTGTCACTAAAATGCAGTGATAAATAGTAC
The DNA here is from genome assembly GCA_013400555.1 of Jacana jacana. Taxonomy (NCBI): domain Eukaryota; kingdom Metazoa; phylum Chordata; class Aves; order Charadriiformes; family Jacanidae; genus Jacana; species Jacana jacana. The sequence goes on along the minus strand of VZTM01030331.1, from coordinate 157,661 downwards.
TTTTGTAAATTCTATCACCTAATTTTTATATCATAAGTTTTTTTAAGTATTACATGAAAAATTACTCCAACTTAAAGTATTTTATTTAGTCTTCGTTGATGCTACAAAAATTAAGAGCTAAAGGCAGTGGGGGCTATTTAAGCAGATTAAAAATGACTGTCTGGTAGTTTGTAAAATAAATTTTAAATGTAGAATCGTTATTTACGTGGATTTTTTTTTTTCCTGTGAGGATCCCCTAGATCTTATGTTATCAGTGAAATATGCAATAGTTTTCACAATTTATACAAATCTGGTGAAAATAGGAGAGAGAGAATCTGTAATAACCAACCTGGATCAAGTAACATTATTTCCACAAATAGCAAAAAGATGTTTTTCCAGAATACAATGACACTGCAGAAGAAAAAAAAATAAAATGAAGATACTTTGATGGAGGGATTCTAAAAATCAGGAAGTCAGTTGATTATTCCTCTCTTTTTGTATGGGAGCCTCTATCTCTAGTCATGGGCATAAATGCAGAAATTAACTTAATTTCTTGTGACTGCTGCTAAGCAGGCAAAACTTGTCAGCTTTGATTTGGTATTGGGTTCTTGGGAGGCTGTTCTTCAATTTTTGTCTTTCAAGGTAGGACTGTTTGGCAGAATTTCAGAATAGTTCAGGGGTTCAAGGGAACCTTTTGGAGATCATCTTGTCCAGCCTCCTGCTAAAATCAGGGTCAGGTAGACCTTGTCTAGTCGAGTCTTTGGTATTTCCAAGGGTGAGGATTCCACAGCCTCTCTGGGCAACGTGTTCATACAATCAATCACCTGAACAGTAAAATAATAATAAAAAAAAAAAGATTAAAAAAAGAGCAGGGGAGAGTGGGTACCATTCCCTACCCCCCACCCCCAAACCACAAACAAATATAGAAAATCCCCCACAAACCCCCAAACTTATGTTTAAAAGGAATTTGTCATATTTCAGTCCATGCCTGTTGCCTTTTGTCTTTTCTCTGGGCACCGAGAAGGGTTTGTTTTTGTCTTTGTTCCTGCACATCATGTATTTATACACATTGATAAGATCAACCCCCCAGCTTTTTCTACTCAAACCTGCACAGTCCCAACTCTCAGACTCTTTGTGTGTTGGAAGCTCCAGTCCTTTCGTTATCTTTCTGTCCCTTTGCTAGACTCCTGTATGTCCATGCCTGTCTTGTCCTGGGAACCCCATAACTGAGTGCAGTTCAGCAGAAGAGCTACCACTAGTGCTGGGCAGAGAAGGGTCACCTCCCTTGTCCTGCCAGTGGTGCTCTTCCCAGTGTGGCCTAGGGTGCTGTGAGCTGCTTTGCTGCAGCAGCCCATTGCAGGTTGTAACTTTCCCACCAGCACCCCTGGTGCTTGTCTGTAAAGCTGCTTTTCAGAAGGTTGCCCCAGCCCATGCTGTTGCACTGGGTTATTCCTACCCAGGGACAGGACTTTGCATTTCACTTTGAATTCCATGAGATTCCTATTGGCTCATTCCTCCAGCCTGCTGAGGTCCCTCTGGCTGGCTGTACAGCCCTCCAGTGTTCAGCCTCTCCTCTAGTTCTGTGTGATTGCTGTGTGAGCACTGTATCACGTCAGATGTCAAACAGCATTACAAATGTCAAATACATCCCATATTGGCCCCAACAGTATATCCCTGGTGATTGGTATACACTGTACTGTGGAGCAATGCCATCTGCTCACTTGTGTATTATATCAACATACCGTTCTGCCAGAAAAAAAAAAAAAAAGCTGCCTTGCACTACTCTTAAAAATATATACAACTAGGATTTCAGTGGGCTGTTGGCACTTTCCTATTTTTACCTCCTAAGTTTTCCCTGTACAAACCTTCCAGGCTTCTTGCTCTTCCCTTTTCCTTCACTCTAAACAAAGCATCAGTGGACATTCCTCCATTCTTTGCACTTGCTTGGCTGATTAAAAAACCCAAACCAGTGTGTTTATTAATGCAGGCCCAGCACTTATTCATGTAATGAAGGCTTTGATAAATGAATCCATATTTATGATGGGGTGTTACTGCTTTTTCTTCTGTTTTGTGTGGGTCCAATTCTTACTGGTTTTTTTTTTTCATTTATCAGATGATACAGGAAATAGACTTCGGTTCCAGCTGGAGTTGGAGTTTGTTCAGTGTCTGGCAAATCCAAATTACCTCAACTGTGAGTACTTAAAAATAAACACCAGGATCCTGAGGAATGAATAGTTTAATGGTGTTTGTTATTATTGGTGACGTTAAATTGGGAGAGAGAGGCTAAACAAAGAAAAGGGAATGGGTCTTTTACAACATAAAGCTAGTCTGTAAATTAATTTTTCTAGATTTCTAACAAGGGGGGTTTTAAAATGCAAAATGTTTTATTGGTTGAAATGGAAAAAAAAGGTATCTGTCTGGTGGAAGAAAAAATAAGTTCAAGTCTGTGGTTAAAAAGTAATGTCAAGTTAACCGTATTCCTTTATCTGAAACCAGAACTTTACTAGTGTAAACTGATCTGAACTAATAGTTTCAGATTCTGTACTGAATTCCCTTGAATTCCCTGCTGATGTTGATGCTACAATCAAAATTTCCTGTTTCAAAAAGCTGTTCTCTTCCTTACTGTTGTATGAAAGATAACTACTGTAACAGGGATGAGACTGGTATGGTGACATAAAATATATTTCTCCTGTGCTTTTTTTTTTTTTTTCATTTTGAATTGTCAAAATTTGATTGTAATGATAAAGTTGTGCCTTAAGCACCTCTTCGTGTACTCTTCAAGTTTGGCAGATTTTTTCATGCATCTGTAACTGACAGTTCCTTATTTGTCATTGTATTTCAGTTCTTGCACAAAGAGGCTACTTCAAAGACAAAGCTTTTGTAAATTATCTTAAATACTTACTTTACTGGAAAGAACCTGAATATGCCAAATACCTGAAGTAAGTGTTAAAATCACTTAGGTTTCTGCATTTTAGTGATTGGTTGTTTCCTTCTGTTATGTACTCTCCAGCAGCATATCAGCATTTGATTCCTGCCTGTAACTTTACCAACCTTACCAGTGTCTTCCTCACTATATTTAAATGCAACAGAAATTTTCCCACGTCCAACAGTCCAGAAACAGCAATAGACAAAATTGTAAAACTTGTCTTTCATGGGTCGTGCATGGAATCTTCCTTTCGCAGCCTGTATCTGCACTTTACCATTTGTAAACAGACACGGTTGTTAAGTATTTAAGTAAAATCTAGCCACTAGAAAGCTCCACTAGGCAAGCGTGTATCATGCATATCTGATTATTAACTGTTGCAGGAGTCCTTTTTTTTTAACCTGAAGTTATTAAGTTACAGTGTGTGGAATACATACAGTCTTAAGCGGTTGGCTACTTGAGTAAAGCACGTACAGGATAAACTAAAGAACTGCAGAATTATTGGAGTCTCCTGTTTTAGAGTACCTTGTAAAAACTTGTACTAAAGTATGTTTATTTTTCATCCAGGTATCCTCAATGTTTGCATATGTTAGAGCTGCTCCAGTACGAACATTTCCGCAAAGAACTGGTAAATGCTCAGTGTGCAAAATTTATCGATGAGCAACAGATTCTTCACTGGCAGCACTATTCACGGAAAAGAATGCGCCTCCAGCAAGCACTTGCAGAGCAGCAGCAGCAAAACAACACCTCTGTAAAATGAAAGCCCCTTGGAAGAGCGATAATAAGGTGCACTCTGTGTCAGCTGAAGTATTTACATGCCAGAAATGAACCCTTCTATAGGTTTGGCTCTGGGGGTGCATACACTGGATTTATCAAGTGGCTGTTTTTTTTCTTTTGTCAACTTTTTTCAAGATGCGAGGCTGATAAACACCTACTTCTGCAGTTTATTTTGTAGCATGCGCAAGTACTTACCATAGTTGTTGATCCCTCTTGATTTTGAAACAAAACATAGATTTGAGGGCACTGATATTTAAGTATCTAACACAAAGTGTAGCTCAGAAGCATCTTCTTAGGAGGCATTTTCCCTCGAGAATAATGGCAGCCTGGCTAAGAACTCCCTCACATACTACTTTTTACAACTACAGGGTGAGCAAAGTTGGAAGTGATGATATTGTGCACAAAACGTAAATTATGGGGTTTTGCCTGAAACCAAGCTGAGCTATTACCTGTCACTTTTTTACCTGGTAGTCATTGCTGGGGTCTTACAGCATGTTCTAGAGATGGAAATCAAAGTGTGATGAGACAAGGACCACAGGGGTGGAGCAGAGATAAGTAATACTAAACATTGCAGATCTTACTTTAATCTTAGTTTCCTGCCAGTGGCTGCTCTTAGGCTTCTCTATAGTACAAGCAGTGCAAACAATTTGTGTTACAAAAGTGGGTAAATGCTTGCAGTATGGGAGAAGCATTTGCCATTTATTCCTCTGTAGTTTCTATTGGAAGAACACAGATCTTGGCAACTGCCAGGGATTTAATTTGCATATTTTGTACATTCATGCTGTGTTCATTTTGTACTTAATATCCTTGTAGGAGCAGGTACTGCCACTGTTAACCCTTAATGTGATCAGTGACACCAGGAGTGTCAGCCTCCAGCTTACACTCATGCTGCACAGACAAGCCAATAAACATCCCTGGCACTGAAAACTTGCCTAACAGCTTCAGGAACTGTGTAAAGTCATATTTAGGAAGAACAAGTAGATTTTTCTGGTTTTCCTACCCTTCTACCCCCCTTGTTCACTACTAAATGTATAACTTAGCTGTTAAGTCTTCTTCTGTAGTAAACGTAGGCTGCTCTCAGTTTATAATGAGCTCAGCTCCTTTGAAAAAAAGACTCTTTCAAACTCAAGTTTATTTGAACATGAGAGGAAAGATACAGACTTTTGTTGCAAGATCTTAGTGGAAGGTTTGGACCTAGATTTTAATGATGTTTATCTTGACTGGTCTGAAGTAATTAACTATTCTAAAGTTCTAAAACAGGTTAAGGATTCCTTGACAGGACACTGGGAATAACTTGAGATTAACATCTTCGTAAATGTTTGACCACTGGAGGATTTAGTCTTCAGTAAACAACATGCGCACAAGCTCTGCTTTAAAACATTCTTCTTCAACTAGCTTCTGAGGCTGAAAGAAAAGTTAAGATGTTTTAGGGGCAATTAAAAAGCCTGCTGTAGCCTAGAGCCATCTGTACATACTAACGTTCCTCATAATCTAGCAGTTGTTTTCCCAGGGACGGTGGGAGGCTGGGGTGGAGCAAGCAGAGCTAGAATAACTGCAAAATGCCTGAGGTGTTCCTGGCTTTGGAAGAGGCACAAGAAACTGCTAATATAAATAATATGCACAAGTTAAAACTTGAGCTTTACTGCACATAACTGTTTCACTCCCATAGTTCGACAGTTGGACCTTTTAAAATTTGAGGAACTGCAAGTGAGGAAGCTAATAATATATTGCTGAGAACCCTCAACCACTACCTGCTAAGTGTACATATTTGCTTAATGTATGTTTAGTGTAGACAATATTGTACAGAAAGCAGAGTGGTTCTCTCTTGAGGAGCTGTGTGAGCCAGGAAGAGTGGCATGGGTGAGAGCAGAAGAGCTATTCTTAATTGTCTGCTCTTTTTCAATGAAAGAATATCAGAAAACCTGCATTTACAGCCATCAGCTCCTGATGGTTTCCTATCTGAACACCTGTAGGTCCAGAGCATACAAGACATCACTTACCGTTCCGTATTTCAGTAGTGTAGGCACTCCTGTTAGTTTCAGATTCTTCCTGAATTCATTGTTGGGATCCTTCCAGCTGTCGAGGAAGAAGGGGTTAAAGCATATCTTGTAGAAGTGTGGTCTTTGCCTCAGGCCTCCCCAGCCCACCCTCAGAACCAGCATGCAAATAGTTCACATTGGGGATGGTGTAGACAGCAAAACTCAAAAACCCACTCCAGTCCTTGCATAGAAGGACGGATCGGTGAACTGCTCCAACAGGGTAGACAGACTCCAGCCCGCAAATACCAAAGACGATTACTCACTAGGCTCTGTCTCCTACCAGGCAGTAGATGAATACGGACTCATCAGGCATGTTGTGAAGTTCCTTCCTCACAACCGGTTCAGCTAGAGAGTAATTTTTAAAATCTATTAGTAGTTAATACTTTTACCGTCCTACAGAACCACATAGATGTACTTTGACCAGCAAGGCTGCTAATTAATGCTCTGCCTGCTCCTGGTAGAGATCTGTGTTTTGTTTCATCTGGTCTACTCCAGGCTTTGCAGAATTTACACGCTCAGTGTTGAAGAGTCTGGTCTTTGAGTAAAGGTCAATTTCTGCCTTAAAAGTAAGAAAAACCACCGTTGGCTCCCGCCTGCGGGAAGCCCCAGGGGCAGCAGTGGGGCGACTCCCAGTGTGCTCCGGACAGGGCAGCAATGCGTTTGCTGGCAGCTGCTGCTGTCGGGCACCCGCTGGGGTCACCCCCGATCCCGGAACCGACTGGGAGGGTCACCCCTGCCCCCGGAACGAACTAGGGATCCAATTCTTACTGGTGAAAGAGCTGCTCCCGAGGTTCGCAGCCAGGCTCTGCAGGGCGCTGCCCTTCAGTGGAAGATGGACAGCGGGGCCGAGCTGCACTGAGCGGCGCTCGCTCGCTCCCAGCTGCCGTCCCGCCGGCGGGGGCGGGACGCGTGATGCCGCTCCGCGCCGGCGGCCGAACCGTCTCTCGCCGGGAGAGAC
>VZTM01030331.1:128271-150895 GCA_013400555.1 Jacana jacana | reverse complement strand
CGCGCGGGCGGGCGGGGCCAGGGCAGGACCGCGGCCCGAGCTGGCGCAGGCAGAGCCTGTGCTACAGCCGCCATAGAAAGTTTCAGCGGCGTTATGCGCGGGGTCCTGCTCATTTTTTAGTTCTCGGGCGGATGCAGACGTAGGTCTTTGGCCGCCTCCACGCATGGCCTTTATTTTCAGTGCCTCTCCGTGAAGAAATCGGGGTTTCAGCGTGTCCTCGGTCTGTGCCTCTGGAGTTCTGACACTTCTGTGCCCCGGCTGCCTCGGCCCGTCCAGCCCCTGTCTCCTCTCCCCGTCGCACCGTCTCTCGTTCTGGTAGTTAATAGCTATAAAAGTTGTGAGCCCCATGTAAATTGTAAATTTTGCCTTAAACGGCAGGAGTGTACTCTCAATTTTGTGTACCACCTCTATGAGCTCATGATGCATTTTCTGTTTCTGATCCTCCTTGGAGTGGTTCTCTGTCGTGTTCACATCAGCCCTGGGAGTGCTTTTGAGAAGCAGAAATAATGTATGTTTCTTCTTGTTTTCATAGCCGTAATTGTAAGCAAAAGACAAATAACTGGATTTTCAGCATCAAGCTGAGGTGATGGGACCAAGCAAGCCAGTTGTATCTGATACTACGTTGGCATTCACTACCCAGCTATACAGGAACGGAGCAAAGGCTGTACAAACACAGGTATTATGTGACTTCTGCAGAGATGCTGAATTTGTTTTCATTTGTGGTCATTACAGGAAGATTATTATGGTCCACTTCCTGAGGTGGCCCACTAGCAAATGACAAATCTTCATGCTTGCTTTCACAATGCTGTTATAGAGAATCTTGACAGTGTCCTTTCATAAGGGTATAGATCAGAAACTACACCTGTAAATATTATTTGCTTGTCTGTTGTGGTTTAATCCCAGTAGGCAGCTAAGCATGTAGCCATTCGCTAACTCCCCTTTCCCCCCCGTGGGATGGTGGGAGAGAATCAGAAGGGTAAATGCATGAAAACTCCTGGGTTCAGATAAAGATAGTTTTTTTCTTTCCTTCCCCCCTACTTTGAAACAGCTCCAGTTTAATAGAAATGTTCCCGCAGTTCCAGAGAACTTGGCTCTCAGATTCTCTAACCCTCGTCCAATTATAATAGAAAAACTGAAGGTATCCAATGATCAGAGGAATCAACCTGGAATTGGGGACCTCAGCATAAGGAGCCCTAGCGTGTTTTCAGTGATATCGGAAGAGAGACTAAAGTTGGCTGTTCAGCTAGCCAAAAGGGACATAAAACGAAGACATCTTGAAGAGCAAGTGAAACAGCAAGTGTTTGGAGACGTTGTGAATAAACCATTGTTGGCCCAGAAGTCACAGCAGCAAAAGACTGAAGTATTTGAAAATAAAAAATCACTGAAGTCTCAAACTCACTTGAAATATCAGCAGAAGCTCAGTCAGCCTTCCAAAGCGGAGATCACCACCTCTGGTGCTAAAGTTCATCTCTACACACCAACTGAGGGAAAGCTCATTTCAGCTGGTTCAGACTCTCCACCCACCCGTGACACAGGACTGGACCCCAAGCCAAAGGCAAACAAAAAAGGAGATAAAAATGTACAGGAAGTCCAACGTCTGCAAAAGGAATTGAGGAGCTATGTCCAGAAAATTGAAGAACTGACTATAAAAGGTGTAAGACTGAACAGTATAATTGTGTTACTTAAATGTATGGTGGTTGGCTGATTTGTTCTTCTTTGTTTGGCTTGGCTTGGATTTCATATTTAGTTCTGGATTTTTGAGAACCATCTATTTTTTTCAGAAGTAGATAAAAGCTGGAATGGCTAGCTGGTTTAAATAATGCCAGGGTTTAATATCTCTGAATGTTTGTGGAGAGTTCCAGTCCAAATTGCAATGATAGTTAATTACTGGCTGTTTAATAAAGTGGGTGAAAAAATGTTGGTGTCTGTAGGCATATTGGCTAGATATTCAGACTGCAAAAAAACCCAGTATTATAATTCTTATCAGTGATGAGAAAGGGGGCAACAGCTGGTAAAATTCCATTTCATGAGTGTGACTCACTGAACTCAGGGCCGGCAGTAACACAGTAAGTGTGCTTTCTGAGACTGCACTGTGGGCTAATCCTGGCAGCAGCAAAGCACCACACGCTTGTGCTCATTTCCCCCTGGCGGGACAGCAGAGAGAATAGAAAGATCCAAAGCAATAAAACTTAGGGGTTGAGATAAAGATAGTTTAGTAAGGGAAGACAAGAGGAAGAAGAAAGGAAAAAACAAATCAAGTGGTTAAAGGCAATCATTCGCTATCTCCCACAAGTAGCCCCAGCGTCCAGCTGATCTGTTGGCAACGGCTCCCTTCCCCCAGAAAACCTCAAATTTTTTATTTCTGAGTGTGTCACGGGTTGTCCCTTGGGTCAGCTGTGTCCCCTCCCAGCCTACGCACTGGCCGGGATAGTTGAAAAAAGAGGCAGTCAGCGCTCGGTGGCAGCCAGGACACGTGTGTGGTGTCAGCACTGTTAGTCACCGAGCCAAACCCAACTAGCTCCATGCCTGCTGACTGCCAAGGAAACTCACCCTCTCCCAGCCCGCCCAGCACACCCTGCACTGGTGCCTCTCAGAGGTGGCCTGAGGGTTAACTCGGGTGCTTTATCTGCAACTCTGTCACAAAACTAAGGGGTGCCTGTGATTTTGTTAGCTGAAACTAGTAAGCTATATTGTATAAGAATGTTTAGGCAAATTCTAAATAGAAACATGAGCTAGAGTTAAAATAACTAGCCTGCCTGCTAAACACACGATACATTGCGTGTTGTTTCTGCAAGAAAGAGGCGTGCTACTAAATTACGTTTGTTATCATGGATTAATTGGGGTTTTCACAGGTTAAATGAAGATGTAAAGCTTTACATTTCATGCTTTTTAGGGAGAGAGAGAGAAATTTTAGATCCCGATAAAGAGCAACAAATTTGCACTAGGAGAGAGAAACAAGCTGCACGGTCAGCACGGATGCTGTATGTTCTCCAGCAACAGGTAGGAACCAGCATTTTAAGCTGGGGTGTAGAGTAACTAGATATTGTGATGAATTTGACAGAAATTAACTGAGATAAGAGAAACTTGATGGGATTATCTCTGACCTTCCATGGCATTCTTGTTTGCATCTGAATGCTGTGACTCATTTCTCTCATGATTGGACAGAGATGAGCGTTACAATGAAGATAAATTGTTCATTTTAGACACAGATCTATTTCGGTCTGACTTTCCCTTCTCCCCCGCCTTTCTTGATTAACAGGTAAAAGAAATTCAAGATGATTTAGAGAAACTGACTCCTCATAAAATCAAACATACTAAAAAGGTAAGATGTCATTATATTTTGGTCTGTGAGTAACTTTTTAACAGAAAGTTTTCTACCTACTTGAGGTTGGTTGCGTAGGGTACACCTGAGCCCTCTCCAGGAGAATTTCCTTGCACCTTGCACCTTTCATCCCTTACGCACAGAACTGTGTCTCATTTGGTCTGATTCTGCCTTTGTGGCTTCCCTCTTCCCTCTCTTCTCTGTCAGCGGTAAACTGGAGGGGAATGCTGTTGGTCTCTGCTATTATGTGGCTTCTAATACCTCCTTCATTCCAGTTCCTTTTCTGAATAACACTGTGTTCTACTCTTCACTACCTTGTCTAACTTGCTGTTGATCTCACTCAATCTTACCAGCCTCCTCTCTGATTTTCTTCCAAGCCTGAGTGTTTCTCCACGAAATTTTGGCAACAATTCTTTGAATAGTATCAGTATTCTTAGAAACTGTAGCTGTTAAATCCTTTATTTTTCCTTTTTGCAGTCTCAAGCAGTATCCAGGTTGGCAGCTGCACACAGAGGAGCCATACGAGCCTTGCAGGCGTTTGCCCACCAGTTTGCGGATCTGACAGAGCAGCAGATCCCGACCCACTACAAGGAACTGGGCAGCCTTATTCGACAACTCTCTCTCTGTTCTGCCAAACTAGAACTGGATTCTTCCATTTCTGACATTATCCTAGATATTTTGCTTCAAGTTGAGGTAGGAAGAAACATGTTGTTTTTGCTAAGGAAGAAAAGATGTACTGAAATCTTACTGTTGTGGTTTGATGTTTGTTTCATTTTGTTTTCAAAGGCCATATTTTCTAATGTATAAATATGTTTCCAATGCTCCTAAATAATGGTGGTCTAAAATAGAGTTTCATCTGAAACACAGCTGTTCTTGTTGGTACTGTTCCAGTCTGTGTTGGCTCTCTGGGTAGAGCGAGGGCTGATAGTGACAGTGGAAACAGAGCACCAGTTTCTGATTTGTTTGCCATTTCTGGGACTGAAAGAATTGCATTTTATACCTGTGTGCAAGTTACACGCATATTGTTTTGTGATGTGTGCTTTATTCATCAGGATTTGTGATGGGTGTCTGAGCCTCACACACACACAGTGGTGGGTGCAGGATTGCCTAGACGGAAGATAAAGTTGTAGCTACAAGAGTTACTTAAGTTCTGTCCCCTTTGAATGTCTTGTGTTAGTGGTATCTGATGTCTTAAAACACGTTGTTGGTATAACAGAAAAGTTGTGATTCACAGTTCCTTTTCTTCCTTTTAAGTAAGATCCCATGTAACCTGAACTCTTATGAAACTAGTATTTCAATAATTTAAAAAGCAACTGATACAATAGCGATATTTTATTTTCCTTAAAATATTGTTCCAAGAGCAGTGATTTTATTTTTACTGTTCTGAACTGCTTGTGAGAACAGCGACAGTGCTAACTGCCTCGGAACAGGAAAGGAAGCAGATTTGTTCAATTGTTGTCTGTCTTACCATAGTCATGTGGGCTTTTTGGTTTTTGTCTGTAGCCTTCGTGTCTAGTTCTTTTTGGACATGATGCAAGCAGATAATTTGCTGGAGTCAATTGTAAATACAAAAATGCAAGCCTTTTCTGTAAGATTTAAGTTATCAATAGGAAGAAGCTTCTGCATGAACAATCCGTCAGGAATACTGACTTCCAGAAAAACCAGAACCACACCAAAAAAGTTCCAACTACTTAAAATCTCTTGAATTTGCTTCTCTGATGCATCAGGTGTACTGAACGTCATTAACACTCTAAATATTTGATGCAGGATCTGGATTCACTGCTAGAAAAGAAACAAACACCCAAAAAAGTGAAGAAATGTATTTCTGCATCTCAGGGCAAATCTCCAAGGACCACTGAGACATTTCCAGCCAGAAAGCAGCTTACATCTCCAAAGAAGGAAAGCAAACCTCTCATCTTCAAGGGACAGCGTGGACAAGAACGCAAAAAACCTCCTTCTGTCAGGAATCTCTTGACTGGTTTGTACTTTGAATTACTAAATACATTTTTATCAGTTGATTTACGATCTGCAGCTCAGTTTTGTGGCATGTTAGGTACTGTTGGTCAGAAGTGTATCACAGCCCATGTGTAGTTAGCCCATTCCCATGGCCCTGTTACGTGGGGTTTTTTCAGGTGTTCCCCTGAGATGACAAGCCTGTAGGTCTATCTGCCCTTTTAATACTATATCATTATTATAATTATGTTCTTCCTATTTTTGTCGATTTCTTTTACCGTGCTACATTTGTTTTTCTGCAGTGTACACCTAAATGGGAGTTTACAAGTTGACATTAATGGTGCATACAGAATATTTCCAAACCTCTACCTAGTTAATACTGGCTAAATATACTATTTTCGAATGCAAAGTCACTGACTGTAGCAAAACTCCAACAAATCTGTCATCGTTTAGCTGTTGACAGTGAAAAGATACACTGAAGCCTTGACTCAGAATTTCCTTGGTTTGTGCAGTTTCTCTGCTTTAGAGAGGGATGGCTGTGTTTTAGTCTTGCCAGTTCATTGATGTTAATGTCTTCTGCACAGTAATCACAGTTTCAGTACTTGGAGACACGTTAACCGAGAGTTAAGCTGAAGAGCCTGGTATTTTTTACTACTATCCCCCTCATGCAACCATTGGGAATTGGTTCACTTTATTGTTCTTTTATTTTGTATATGAAAGGAAATGAGCTTTATTCTTTTTCAAAGTGTTGTGAGATAAATTTACCACCCAAAGTGTTTTGACGCCTCATGAAATGCATTATAGCTTATTACATTATTGTAAAACCTGTTTTGATTGGGTTTTTTCTCTGGGGTTTCTTTCTCATACCATTTTTTACTAGAATAGTAATTATTCCTTTATACCACTAGGTAAGGGTGAGGAGAATTGGGTGACATTAATTCGTCTTTGGCAGTCCAGAGAGACAGTATATTGACAAGCACCTAAAGGCTTCCACGTGTCTTGCTGCCTAAAAAAGAAAGTGCTGTTATCACTAGCCAGACCTCATGTGGCAATTGCTACCGAGAGGCTCTAGCGGAGTGACATGTGTATGTGTGATTTCAAATATAGGTGTGCAGAACTGTGTATATGCACACAAACTCCAACACTGGAAGAAAGACACTTTATTTAATACTTGTCAGGAAAGACAAGTTGGCTTTTTCTTTTTTCCTTTTTTTTTTTTATTGGTTGTTGTTTTTTTGTTCTTTAAACTATGATAGAGCTTAAAAATTCATTAGATGTATCTAGCATAGCAGAAGTATCAAATGTGGAAATAAAGATTATTCTTGCCACTTTCACCTTTCCAGTTGAAAGTTTGTTTATTTTTTGATACAGATAAATGTTGGCATGTTACAAATATTTCCGCAGTTCAGAAGGCAAACAGCCATGCTCATATATTGCACAATGAATTCCAAGAAGAAAACGACTCACCTGCTCCAGAGAGAAAGGTGGCTTTACAAGGAAGCATGGATGCACTGGTGAGAGCTGGAGCTGTAAGAAAAGATCGAGTCCCTGAAAGCAGGTCTTTTAAGAAGAAAGGCGTGTTATTACCTGCAAAATCACAGGTGTGGAAGGGATAAAAGAATTTATGCTTTCTTCTGGTTGCCTGTAGGCTTTGTTGTGTAACGTGAGACACTGCCAAGCTTGGCACTCCCTCACCATGTTTTTCTTGTGGGCTAGGAGACACAGGCAGATAAACCATGTCACCTGCCTACCTTATTTCTAGTGGCTATGACTATTTATTATCAAATGTTTTTTGAAAGTAGTGCTATTGTTCCTTGGAAATGCTGTACAACTAGAAGGGAGGAATAACAGAATTAGCTTGGAAAACTTTCACTGAAATTAGTTCCATGTTTGAAATTACTCTGGTTATTTTTCAACTTGAAATTTAAGCTGAAATATTTTCCTCATATTGGTCCTTCTCTGTCATGAAAAATGCCCTCAGCAGTGATGTTGTGCTAATGTTAGTAGGAAGATATAAGTTAAGGTTCAGCGTTTCAGTAATTCATACGGAGGGGACGACCCTCAGTGTCCGTGTAGCAAATACAAATATGGCAACGTTATAGCTTCATGTACTTTGGGAACCTCTGTTGGGATTTATCAAGAGCTAACATATAGTCTAGTTCTGAAAATTTCAAAAGAGCAGCACTGGAAAAATTGGAACTGTTTGCAAAAATAACAGTTGCAGGATTAAGCATGTGTTCTCTTCAGGCACAGTTGTTCTTCCCCTTCGGCCAGTGGTAAAACCTCCACATAGGTTAGCTGTGCCCCAAAGCCAGCAGGCATGTCTTCAGGACAAAGTCTGAAGCAGGATGCAAAATACTTCAAAAATTCAACTGGCATATATGCTTTAATATAATTGTGTTAATTTTAAGGGAATACTGAAATCTCTAAAATCAAGACAGGTACGGCCTCAGGGAAAGCGTGCCCGATTTCAAGAGACAACTATAGCTTTCCAGCTGAAACAGAACAAACGACTGCAGGAGAGCAGAAAGCCCCGCCTGCCTCCAGCCCCAGCGTCGCCGCCTGCTCCACCCCAGCGGTACGTCCAGGGCCCGGCATCCATCTGCCCCATGTCTGTCAGTGAGGGGGTGGGTTTGGCCAGCGTGGCTCGCTGCCAGGCAGCTCTCTCTCTTGGAGGGCTATGAATTGGCCTGTTTGCCGGTAGCAAAAGCATAATTGAAGATCCCTGGCTCTCAACAGAAATTCCTGGCTTATGTGGTCTTAAATCAGTATTAATTTTCCCTCTAAAGTTTTTTTCACATTTTTTAAACTAATACTCAGAATCACATGATTCCATTTTTCTGTTGTTAATTGTGGATTTTGTAACCCTCCTTGTTATTGTTATATTTTTGAAGAGTGGCAAGGCTTGAAGCTGAAACTTCAAGAGAAGTGCAGGATCTAACTGACCTTAGCAGAGTAGAAATGAAAAAAACCCAAAAGTTAAGGTAATGACTTACTTTGAAAGATAATAGATGGTGTCAGATCTGATATGATCTTCTCCCTGTTCCCACCAGTCACCCAAAAAGTACATAGATGTATTTGGGTTTTTAAACCGTTGTTGTACCAAGTCTCAGAATGGTGGTGTCATTTGTTCTCTTTTGTGCAGGTCACAAGGTGCTTCTCCCCCTCCCTGTACAGCAGGAGTAGAGACAGCAGGATGGGAGCGCTCAGCACCTCCAGCAGATGGGACACAGGTAGTAGAGTCAACCTCAAGCCACTCTGTGAAGGAAGCTTTTAGAGCTATAAAACATTTATAAAGGGGCAACAGTTTCTTTTCAACTTAATGCAAGTAATGTTTATATACTCACCACAGTTTGGGTATTTGGAGGGTCTACTTCGATTTCCACTTTCTTGAATTCCTGGCTGAACTCTGAACCCGTGACAGTTTCGACTTCAATTTGGGAACACAGTTGTATAGCGAGCTGTTTCTATATTCATTCATTTTATTGGTATAAAAAACATATTAAGCTGGTTTTATTAATTTGGCTTATTGTGTGGGTGGAAGGAAAACAGGAATTAATTTGGAATTTCATTGAAGGGAAATGTTGAAATGACAATTAGATTAGTTCCGTGAGCTGCACTAAGAAATGTTTGATTTCCTCTCCAGTTATTTTAAGATTTGGTTTTCTTTTATCTTTCTTTCTTGCATCGGCTCTGTGGGGTTTTGTTTTTCTAACAGCAGGTTGCAGCAAATGCAGATGCTGTGAGTGAAAAGCTATTGGATGATCTGTTGGAGGATGCTGCTCAGGAGCTGTGGAGTATGGAGCAGCGTGAGAGACCACAAAGCCAGGCTCTGCCTGCAGCTGACACTCACACTCTGGAGTCAATGTGGCAAAGAATGGAAGAAATTGAAGTAAGATTTTCAATTTTCTCTCGTGGTTGGTCTCGTTAGTGCCAATTTCTTGTTTACTGTCCATATATAGTAACATGTGTATCGACAGTCTTAAATGAAGCAAAGTCTGACTGGATCGGTGTGTGAAATGAAAGACTGGAAGGGCTTTGCACTTCAGCAAAGCACAGTGTAAGAACAGGAGAATGTTTGCCCTTGTGGTTTTATTGCTGGCTTTAGAGTTGGTGGAGCTGTGTGTGCTTCCCACGTCAGGGCTGCGCTTAGATCATCACACGTGAACGGGAGAATCCATATGGCAATTATGCTGATCGTCTCACGGACTGGAAAGTATTTGAATATTTTTGGATGTTACTTTTTTTCCATCTTTTTGTGACACGGGATCCTAGTATTCTAGTAGCCTGAGCATCTCAAGGAAATGAGCTCTGGCAATCCAAAATATTTTACAGAGCAACATGGGGAAGTCAAACAACTACATGGTTATCTGTGCCCTTATTTATCTGCTTTTCTATGTAAATATTTACAAAGTTATAATTTACTTGACTTGAGCTTTCTCATATATTGCTTTCTTAAAAATTTTTCCTTGACTAGCTCTTCCATAGTTTTTAGTTCAAGTCCCGTTTTAACCTTTCTGTCAGTGAAACTTACAGTAACTTTCTGCGTTATGTTAACTAGGCAAAACAGGCCTGCTGTGGCTGAGGAAGACCACAACCTGCTTTCCTATAACCAGAGCAGCTGGACTGCTAAGTGTGTGTCGATTGATTAATGTTGTGTGTTCAAACCCAGAGACACCAGGAGGCTGTTCGCAGGAGATTGACCCAGATTGTGTACAGTGATGCTGAGTTCTGGGCCGTGGAAGACAAAATGGGTAAGTGTCTTTGTAGTGCAACTTGAATTTCCTGTGATCTGTGTCTGTTGTTTTGAAATCAAAACCATTGATTTGTGTGTGATCAGACAGCACCATCCAGACACATTTTTTACTCTAGGTCCTCCTTTCAGGGGACTGTTTCTGAAATACAGTTCTAAAAGCAGTGTTGTAAAGAGGAAGGATCTGTTCTGAGGACAGGCTGTCATATTCTACTTGCTCTTATTTGGGCTGCGTTTGGATGGAAGGCACTGCTAGTGCAATTTAGCTGAAGGGTGGGAATCTCTATAACAATTTTTTAAAAATCTCTATAATCTCTATAAATCTCATACTTCCAGTCGTTAAATAGTAAGTTTGACTGTTGTCCCTTTAAATGTTATTTTCTTCCTTCTAGAACAAAAAATCATATCAATAGCTAAACAGCCTACATCTCCTCATCCCATTCAGATAACCAAACTCAATGAACTCACAGAGCCAGAAATGGAAATTTTATTTGAAAAGCTTTCTGATGGCAAGTAAGTAGAGTGTTTGGCTAAATGAGCGGTGTCTTCTGTACAGTGCTTTTATTACAGAAAATTGCACTTACTATATTAAGAGATTTTCTGATCTGTCATAAAGATACTTGAAAATCTAGTTCTGGCTTAATGACTATTTTATATGTGCAGAGATATTGATGAAAACAAAGAAGCAGAGGAGAAATTGCAGACTGGAAGTGACATCCTGCAGCCCCTGACTCAGAATTCTCTACCTAACCAGTGCTGTGTGTCTTTCTCCGTGCCAAAGTGTATGCTCCAGAGCATCTTGGATTATAACAGCAGATATGAGCATCACTTAAAGCTTATTTCCCATGAGGCCGTTGGCAGCTTCAATCCGTGGCAGGTTGCTGAGAGGTATATAAACTATCTTTGTGTTTTTGAAGCTGATGAATGGGCTTTTTGTCCTTACTCAGGAAAGGAGTGGGGAGGGGACCATTTAAATTCCAAATTGAAAGCCAGAAGCAATTGGCTGTTTCTCTGCTGGTACTTGGTGTTTGTGGATTTTTAGGGTAGTTGGATAAAACAGAAGAACATGGGAGCAGAATGTCCTGGGGGAGTGATTATTTTTCACATCTTTCTATGGTCTTGCCACAAAAACAACTGTGTGAAATATAGGGCAACAAATTATTTTCAGAAGACTCATCAACAAGTAGATTGAAGGAAAAAAATTAGCTTCTCTTCTGAGTGAAGGGGAAATAAAGCACTGTAAATAACTGCAAATTTTAACCTTTGTGGTGAGGGATTATGAAGTTGATGTTTCATGGAACAACAGTAGATATTCTTGAAAAAGAGACCAGTGGCCTTAGCGCAGATTTCAGTGCTTCCTCTTCCACAAGTTTTCATGCTTCATGGAGTTCCCTGTGGGAAGTGAGACATAGGTGACATCCCTTACCATGACTTAGTGCAAAGACAAGAGGTGAAGCAGTAACTAACTGTTTGCGCTTCCCTTCCTGGCAAAGAAAAATTCTTTATCACTGTCAATGTCTGCTAAGCAAGTGGAGCAAGGTGAGCTGAGATACACACCTTTTCACTGACACTTAAGGAAGTGTTTAGATTGCTCAGTAACAACTAAATTTGTTACACTTCCTTGCACTTTTCTTGAGTGATTGCCTACAATCGCCTAGAAATTTTCAGTATGTATGATGTATTTCAGCAATCACCTGTTGGTCTTGTAAAGTGTCAGCCCAAAAAAAAGCATGGAAATACAGGCTGAACTTGAACCTTGCTAGTCTTGTTCTTTTAGAACTGAAGAAATACTGACACAGCATCAGTTGGTAGGGAGGGACAATTAATTCCCTGGTCAGTGAAAAGCAGAAGACTTCTGATAGGGAGAAATGAAAGAAGAAAACTCTGGAGTATTAAAGAATTACAAAATCTAACTTTAGTGGTTGTAGATGGAGAGATTTGTCCTAATTGTCATATTGGCAGGTTGTACATCAGGCTTACTTGCCAAGAGTTCTTAAACTTCTGCACACATTTTTAATGTAGTAGTATTGAAATCAGCAATACAGCTCATTTGGCATCTGCATCAGTGTTTCCAGGAGCAGGTCCTGCAATACTTGAGATGATGTGTGTGCGTGGAGCTAACCCCATGTTGATGGTTTGCCCAGCTGTAGAGAAGCAGGCAGATGATGGTTAGACCACTGTATTCGTATCTACTGAACTAAACCACTGAAATGTGCTTTGTCGGTTCTCAGCACTGAACTATACTCCTTTTTCATAGTTAGCGTGAGGTCGGCAGCTGAAGGACTTGGCACCTCCTTGCGACCAGCAGAGGGATTAAGCGGCAGAGAATCCTTCTAACAGCAGAGTTCCGCTGCTGCTGTTACTTGAAATCAGATTACGCAGTCCGAGGTCCAGCATGCTTCATTGACTTGCGGTTACCACCAGAGGGCGATATAAGTCCTGTCACACAGAATATTATCACACCGTGCTCACAAGAAACACTTCCGTGCTATGCTCAGGCCTTAAGACTCATTTTATGATAATTTAGAATATATGCAAAATAGATGAGGATTTTTCAAGAGGCCAGTAAACAATTGCGTTCTTACACTAAAATAAGGAAGGAAGCAACTGAGATCTCTCAACATTTTTAAGCCTGAAGTATGTTCTCTGCTGTGAAGCAGACTGAGAGAATTTCTGATACCTTATCCATCACACATCAGAACACAAATCAGGTCTTTGCTTGGGCTAAGCAGTAGAGAGAATGAAAAAACATGAGTATTTGCCTTTAAAATCAGAGCATTGATATAAATGGAATAAGTGACTGGAGTTTGAAGTTTGACTTTGCAAACCTTTTCTCTATTTCCCTCCCTCAGCCTGGCAGAGCAGCTGGCAGAAGATGCCCTGTGTGCGGTGGCAGCTGAGCTGCAGGATGTTTGCGAGGACTATGCAGAAGCTGTGTTCACATCAGAGTTTCTACAGCCAGTGCAGTAAATGCTTTTAAATCTGTTTATTTCTAACATTATAGAGTTAAGCCTGTTCTTAAATCCAAAACATTAAAGCCATATTCTCTATGTATGTGTATATATGATTGTGAAAGCATTTTCGAGATATTTTATGTCTTAATAAACGACACTTGTTCCTTAGGACTGAGCATAGTTTTAATGTGAGAGAACTTCCACAGGAGCCCCTTTGGAATCGTCAACACCAGCACCAAGGGAGCACCGGGCAGTGTCACGAGAGCCAGACACCACCTGCCTCAGAGTGATGTGGTCGTCTGCCAAGGTAAATACACCTTCTCCATCAAACCCCACCATGCTCTCAGCAGTATCCTCTGGCTGATGATGCCAAAGTGGACTTTTATTCTGGCTGAGAATTTTGTGGCATTTGGGTGCCACCTTGGAGCAGAAACGTGAGGAGAGTCAAGGCTTTAGGTTGGATCCTTGACTTTGCTCTCTTTAGAATGGACTGACACTAAAGGATTCCTTAGCAAATGCATTATTTACACATGCCAGCTGGACAGTTGTAAGGTTTCTACCCTGAAAAATTTCCTCACCCCATGGCTCCCTTGGTGGGGTGGTGCCATGGGGACAGCCATGTGTGTCTCCTGCCTTGTCCAGACTGATTCACCCCATCAGCAGCTCCTTGCCTTTGTGGCGGCGTCCAGGCTGTTGCTGGTATTGGCTTCTGTCACATTCTCGCCCCACTGAGGAGCTGTGGAACCGTGTCCTGCTGGGGCCATTGGGGTCCCTCTGCCCCCACCGGGGGTCCCTCTGCTCCTGGGGCAGCTGCCATGCAAGGAGCGATGGAGCTGGGGGTGATTATGGGAACCCCAAAAAGAGAAACATGCTTTTGCATTCTATCAGCAGCTCCTGCGACTCCTGAAAACATGCAATCTGCTCTGTAAATATTTAACTGTAGAAATTAAACTGGTGTGCTTCTGGGAGTGAGGTAGTTATGGCAACAGTGTTTGCTCTACCACCACTGTGGAGAGCTACTTCTTTCTAACGCTGGACCCAATTCAGCTTCCGTTAATGTCAGTGTAAGAGCATAATTGAACTCCTTTCTTCTTTCTGGTGTGCTTTCTCTCTGGGTTACTTCTGGAGGCCAACTTTCTGCAGGTCCCGCTCCTCTGCAGACTGCCGGACACTGCTGCCTGGTACGGTAAATCCCTCAGAGTGCCTGAAGGGGCTGGAGTCTCGTGTTCCCTTTGCTCTTGGGGCACACGTTGTCTTGGATGTTTATACTTGATGGAATATCATAGAGTGTTTCTCTGTGTGGGCAGATTATTTTAAAATAGACGTGGTACAATGGAAAAGGGAAGGGGCTGGAAATTGTAGTGAGCTTGACAAGGAAAACGAAGCTCTTGTTAGTCTGTCCCGCATGCTGACAGCTGAAGGGGAAACTGGGTGTTTCTAGCAACATGTGCCAACTCTTGGCCTGATTTAATTTTCATATTGTTGTTCATTAGATCTTGATTTAAACTTATAGAAAAGATGTACCTCAAGCTCTTCAAGATGCCTCTGAAGTTTACTTCCTCATTGACATGAAAGCAGCGCTAATCAGTTATCATGCAGTTACAGCAGTCTGAGTTCTTGCTCTGTAATGCTCTTGCCTCTGAGCAAGTGGCAGTCAGTGAAGTTATCCTGATCAAACCAAAGACAAAGCAAGAGAACAATCAGTGTTGATGAAGTCATGGGCAGAAAACGCTAATTTTTTTTGAAATTAAATTGCAATTCTTTTCCTGTCACCACCCCCTTTGTCTTCAGGGAAGTTTTGCTCAGCCTTCTCATGAGCAGAACAAAAGCTTGAGACATGTTACTTGCATCTGTCTGATAGGAATTAAGCAATTTCAAATTTATGCAGGCTTTAACCTCTCTTGGGAATCTGAGTTTCATTTATTTATTGCACTGATTTATTTTTTTTCTCTTGGCTATTCCTTCCCTTCTGTGAGTCGAGCATGAGAACAGCAAGGTGATGCAGGTTCCTGGCTGGGGAGTAGGTCTGTAGCTGTTCATCTCGGTAGGGACAAGCTCCTACCATGCAGTTTAGTGCTCAGCAACTCTCAGGATTTGGTCTTCAGTTTGGGGCAATTTGCAAAGAACCCTGGTCTTGATATTGACAGTTCTGTGGGTTACACCACTGCTGGCAGCTGAGTGAAAGCTCATTCAAGGAGTTTTCACTGGAACTTTCATTCCTCTTCGAGGCTTGTAAATGCGGCTGAAATTCAAACGAAAGGTTACACACTCTATAACTGTCTGGTAATTCTTGGGAAAATAAGTTCATTCTGAATATGAAACTAAGTATCACCAATTAAACTAAAGGTAAGGCTAAAGGCTGCCTTTCCCCCACCCTCTGGCTTTCCTGTCCTGTTGCTGAGCCCAGTCTGAGCCTTTGGGCCGAGTCAAAAACAGCCAAAGAGAAGGGGGTGAGCAGGAAGGAGATAGAGAACAAGTAAACTTCTTTAAAGGGAAAGGAAGAAAAGAGTGGTTGCTTCTGTTGTCAAGACTTCCAGCATGGATTTCTAACCACCTCAGGAGCACATGCTCAACAATGATTATATCAGCAGGAGGGGACACCAATGGTGACAGTTATTAATAAACCTCTTGAAATGTACATGCTGACTCTTTTTCTTTCTTCTTACTCTTTCTTTGTTTAACTCACTTTAGCAGTTTCTGTCCCTTTCTGAGCTGGCATGGAATAAAAAGTCCCCGGTATTATTGAAACATAAATAGCATTGTTCAAATGGAGCCAAACTGAGATGCTCAAGGGAGATCAAGCTGGGCTATTCCATACAGACAGCTCCTTAAGCAGCTCTTCCACCCTCCTGAAATCTGCTCAGAACAGAACCAACGGTAGAAGATGAAGGCTGCCCAGAGGATAATACTGCCCATCAAAGAGACTTCAGCAATCAGCACATTGGTTCCCTTCCTGAAAGGCCCGGACTTTGCCTGCAGACACAGAGCCCCCGGGGTTAGTGTGGGAGTCAGCAACACGTTGTGCCTCGTGGGCCCTTCTCAGAAGGGGTCCAGCATCATCCACCAAAGACCAGCAGGGCCTGACCCCCTGTCCCAGACAGGAGAGGGTTTGGGGTTACATGGTGTCAGCCTTGGGGGAAAGAGACAAAGCATTTATTTTGCCATGTGTTTAGTCCTGAGGACATTGTGACACCAACCCTTCAGACAGTGAGTTAAGCAGAAGCAGAGCAAGTGGAAGAGACGACTCTCCACTATAACCTTGCTGCCGGGTGGAATCTTCCCCAAAATATCTGAAAACCATAAACGTCTGCTTAATGTACCTGCCTCGTGCTGAAAGGCAGGATGAATTGCGTTGTGGCAAGGGAGCCGGGGAAAAAAAGTCTGCAGTCCAGTGATGTTCTTTAAAAGCTCACCTGGCACTGGGGCTCCAGGATGAAGATTCAGTGTCAAAAAATTTAGCAAAATGCCCTTTGTCAGTGAAAGGGAAAGACTGGCTGTGACCTGGAGCAGTTGACTTTGGAGGGCCATGAAGGAGTTTGAAAATGTGCAGCCTGAGAAGCATGATGTCTGTATGCTTGATATTATTCCTCCCTGTGCACTACACAGACAGTTCCACAGCGTTCTCTTACATGGTGCTAATAAATGAGGGCCATGGATGCCACCAAGGGAAGACATTCTGTAAGTCACTAGTCTGAGGTGGGGGGTATAGAGTAGAAATGCCATGAGGAAGACTAATGAGAGGTTATTAATAGCAGGGGGAAGATGGGAGGTGGTGCACAGTGGCCTCTCGGGGTGTCTCCGCTCACGATGACCAATCTGCTCTTTGCTATTCCCAAGGCAAATGTCCCAGCCCGTGTGGAGCCCAGTTCTGGAACCAAGCAGTCCAGCCCCATCTGCAGCTCCAGGCAGCAGGTCTCAGCAAAGCTGAACCAGGGGAAGGTCGGTCTGTTGGACAGAAATTGTGCGAGCTCAACAAAGCTACACACATGCGCGTGGAGCAAGGCTTGCTAAAGTCTGTCAGGTGCCCATGGAGCGGTTTCAAGTCTCCAGAGCACCAAGTAGCATTTTTTCCAATGCATTGTGTCAGTGGGTTTTGATTTCGATAATGTTTTTACTTTTGACATATTTAGGAAAGTGGATAGGGTTGCATGCCTAAGGCC
The DNA here is from genome assembly GCA_013400555.1 of Jacana jacana. Lineage (NCBI taxonomy): Eukaryota > Metazoa > Chordata > Aves > Charadriiformes > Jacanidae > Jacana > Jacana jacana. The sequence continues at coordinate 133,753 of VZTM01030331.1, read as the reverse complement.
GGTATGTTTTTGTGTTATTTGGAAACATGCTAACAATGGAAAATGTTGGGGTTTTTTTTAATCTTAATAGCACCATGGTGGCTTTTCCTGAGACAGAAACCTAACTGGATCCGATCCATCTCAGCAGGGTTGAAGGGTGCATTTCACTTCTTCAATGCACACGGTAGCACATTGAAGAAGCCAAATCCTCTCACTGCTGGCACTAGCAGAGCTTGCTGGTAGTATCTTCAGAGGAAGTTGAGATGCAGTGAAAGTGCAGAGACTCAGTTGGATTATTGCATTGATCTGTTTAAATAGACCCTAGAGACCATCTACTTTACAAGTGGAATCAGTGGAATCCAGAGTTCTGCCACTCGGGTGTCAGCTTTGTCCAATCCCCTGCCCCCAGTCTGTGACTTCTAGGGAAGTTTCTAATTAATGTTGAGATTTTTCCCCCCCCTCCTTTGCACAGCATTTTGTGACTTTGCCTACAGGTAGAGGCTTTTTTATGTTTACTCATCTTACTAGAGACAGAGAGGGTACTGAAACAGCCAGTGCCCAGTGCGCGGTCTCACTCTGTGTGTAGAGCAGGACAATAACTGTTGATGGGAGGCTGTGAAGGCCGGAGGAGGCCATTTCCTCAATGTGTAAAGTGAAGCTCAGGTACCTGCTAAAGAGAGGAGAAGCTGGCGGTTTGGGTGAGTAGGTGAGTCTGGATTGCTTAAAGAGAAACAATTACTAGAAATATTAATAGATCTAGAATTGTATCACAGGCAAGGAACTGCATCACCTGCCTCTCTTTACAGCTCAGGGAAATGAAGGGCTGTGCATGGAGCCACACAGCATGTACACAGCAGCTGCCAAGTCAGTCCCTGGGCCTTTCTGGGTTGATGTGTAAAAANAAACTAAACAACCCCAACTCCCTCAATCCATCCTCATAAGCCTTGTTCTCCAGGCCTCTCACCAGCTTTGTTGCCCTCCTCTGTACTCGCTCCAGCACCTCCAGATCTCTCTTGTGCTGAGGTGCCCAGAACTGGACACAATACTCAAGGTGTGTTGGGGGGGGCTTCCCTTCCTTCCCCTGATACATCTTGTTGTGACTTGGTTCTGAATAACTTGTGTACCAGCAGAAACTGAGGTGCAGGTCCTAGGTAAAAAAACGCTTTTTTTAGGAACATTGTGTATTTCCTGTTCTTCTATGACGGGATTTTCCAAACTGTTAGCTCTCTAAATGTAGTATAAAGTAACGCGTACGCTATTGTCAAAGTATAATGGCTGTTTGTAGCTGACAGTCTCCCTTGTTTATTGATTGCAGTATATCTATAGTAGTGGAGAACTGCACAAGTCGCTTCCTCACTTCCTTACGAGGCTTTACAGCTTCAGACCAGCTGTGGTACCACAGCTATGGTATATAGCCTATAGCCTACAAGCTGTTGGTACCTGACAGGGATACTTTAATGCCAGTCTCACTGTGCCACACTGAGTTCCTCAGCTGCCACGGTCTCATATCCATTGAGGACAGGTCTGACTTCAGTCAGTGATGTAGGTGGCCTGGCAAGATGGTGTGAAAGTCTCCATCCTGCCAAATCAGGTAGCTACAGGTTCAGCTGCCCTTCCCTCCCTGGTTCCTCACCTGCCTTGCTGTGTGGGTTTCCCCAGAGCTCAGCAGTGTGGCTCCAGCAGCGGACAAGCTGCTGAGATAGGGTTGTGCCTGAGAAAACCAGTGGAAATGGAGGTTGGGTCTGTCTGTGCAAAGAGCTGCTGCTGCTGCAGAACAGGAACGCTTCATCGATGCTTTGAAAAATCCCAGTATCACAGTCTCTCCCTCTGGCATTTCAGTAAGGAAACAGATGACTAAAAATAGCCTAAAGCACCCAGTGAGCTATGCTGTCTGATTACCCCTTCAGCATTTAAGTTTTTGCTCTGAATGTATCCAGTTGTTGTTTGTTGGTTGGGGTTTTTTGTTTGTTTGTTGGTTTGGGTTTTTTTTCATATACCCAGTCCCTCATTTTGTAAAAGAGGATGGTTTTAGGAATGAGCTGATATTCATCAACAAATTTTCTTGCATTTGTAGTAGTTTTTCTTCCTGCTGATCATTCCTAACAGTCTACTCTGCCATGGATCAGCAATTCAGCTCTGGGAAGAAGGCTTCCTAGCAACCCCTTAAGCCACTGTGACAATATTTTAGAAAAAAAACCAGGCTGCCTATATGAAAAATAACATTGGGAAACCGATAGACTTTTCCACGTGGAAAGAATAGATGCCCTGTGCTTATCACTGAAATGGAGAGACTGTGCAATTTTATCACCATCTTCCTCTTTTTTCAACGGAAAAATCAGAAAGGGCTCAATAAAGCAGAGTATCAGTAATATTGGAGATTGGAGAGTCTGGGATGTTCCTTAATGGTGGGTTAGAATGGGGAGGCAAGAGAGGCCAAAATCTGAGCTGTTCTATATTGAAAGAATGAGATCAGAAAGATTATAATATGAGCAAACCAGTATGGAGCTATGGCAGGTTTTAGCTTTTGTTTTTAATCAGCAGATACTGATTAACTTAGGCTTTTTCCGGGTAGCGATCCAGGTAAAAACTGTACACTTAGGTTTTCTTGCTTCTTCCTTCTTTCCTTCTCAATATGGTGGTTTGTCACTGTCCTGTCCTAATTTTTGACAGTGGAAAGCTTGACAAACATGATCTATATTCTAGGATTTTGAAAATTAAGACCTCCTCTTTTTGCAGCTTCTTCCCCTCCTCATGTCAAAACTTGATAAAAAAGCTCCCACTTGCCCTAAAGTGAGACCATAAAAATCTACAGGTGCTACAATTTCATACTGTTCCTTTAAGTTTCCATTCATGAATTTCTGAACACTTGCCGTTTTTTAAATCTGTGGAACTGGTCATCTGAAAATTGCTAATATGGCTGTCCTTGGTGGGCTATTTAGAGTGGGTGAGGGGAATTGCTTTTTCAAACTCTTTCCACAGCACTACCAGGTATAAAAATGGACACGTTTAAATGTGGGAGCTTTCCTGTAGGGTCTGAAGCACATTGTCCATGTGCTCTAACTTTATCCCAGGAGTCCTGTGAGCTGTATTTCTCTCTCCCACCTGGAACTGGAAGCTGTTTCCCTTGTGCTCAGCAAATCTCTCCCTTTTGTTAAAGAACTGTAAACAGCGTGGGGAAAAACAGACAATCTTGATTAAAGTAGTGATTCTGCAGTGTGGTAACAAATACTAGATAAAAATAATTACTTATTAAATCCTTCTTCATTCCTGTGATTTTAATTCTTATCAACTGTTTTTCCATCTGTTTTTATACCTTGTGCTTTCCTGCTCATGTAGCTGGAGAGCACTGGAGTTAAAACAGCAAGTAACAACTTTCCTTGCCTGCATTTAAGGACTCAGCCCTGACATTATTGACCAGTACAAGCCTGTTCCTGCTCTGACAGCCCTCTAACTGGGCAGGCTCTGGCTACTGAGAGCACTTGGCAGGAGGAAAGAGCATCTTTCAGTTCAGGGCCAATGAAGAAGGAACATGAGGGGCTTGACTGGCTCAGGACTGAGCCTCCCTCATCCCTTGCTTCTGCAGCTATGGATAGTCTTGGCCATTAGTTAGACCCTGCCTCTCCACAGAGTGAGACCAGTGACACCGGAAGGAAAATTTTCATTGCCAGGCATTTGTCTGGGTGCCTTGTCTCTGCTGTGGACTTTTTACAGCCACGCATCCAGCTGCAGCTGCAGCTGCAAAGCTGAGTAATCCTGGTGCCCATCCCATTTGTAATAAGGGCTGTTCCAGGCCTTTCTGGTATCAGGGATTAAGTAGAGCTGGCAGCAGCCTGGCAACACCACAGCCCCCTCACCCAGCCACAAACCTTCCTGCGAGACAGTTCCCTGTCCCTGAAGTACCATAACAGTATTTGTTGAGACCTGTTGCCCATGCATTGCTGTCTTCTGTTCTGCCTTTGTGGACTGTGATTTTGTTCCCTTGGTTTTTGGCAGAAAGCTGCTCTCTGAAATGTGGGGCTCTGACGTATCCTCTCTCTTTTTTTTCATTTTGTCTGTGTGTGTGACATATAAACAGTGCGGAGAGGCCTCTCAAACTATTTGAAGTTATGTTGCCAAGAGCTGCCATCTCAAGGCTTGTTTTTGGATCCTGGACAGCTTCTCTGGCTTTTTCACTGGCAAGACCAGCTACAAACAGGTGTATCTGCTGCCAGAGAATTTATCAGTCCTTCCAAGTAAAACAGCATAGTGCAACCCATTTCTCGTGGGTGGTTGACGTGCAGCACTTGGCTGTGAGCTGCTCCACTGCCTGCTGTTTCCTCTGACTCAATATGGTGTCTGCTCCTTAGAGCTGCGTCTCAAATTCTATGGTGACTCCAAGAAGGATGTAGGTACTGAGCTTAAAGGGTTATCCTGACCTTCACTGCACCCTCCTCATCAGCTGCTTTCCTGGAGTCCCACAAATGCTGATGGAACTGAACTCAGTGTCACCCCTTCTATTATCTTCTGACTTTGGACGAACAATGTTGGCTCTACCAATACTGTGTCCAACTTTGGAGTCCTCAGCACAGGAAAGACAGGGAGCTGTTGGAGCAGGTCCAGAGGAGGCCACGGAAATGCTGGGGGGGCTGGAGCCCCTCTGCTGTGAGGACAGGCTGAGAGAGTTGGGGGGGTTCAGCCTGGAGAATAGAAGGCTCTGGGGAGATCTTGGAGCCCCTTTCATTCCCTGAAGGGGCTCCAGGAAAGCTGGGGAGGGACTCTTAATCAGGGAGGGGAGCCCTAGGATGAAGGGGAAGGGTTTGACACTGAAAGAGGAGATGAGTTCTGGAGAAGAACTTCTTTGCTGTGTGGGTGGTGAGAGCCTGGCCCAGGTTGCCCAGAGGAGCTGTGGCTGCCCCATCCCTGGAAGAGTTCAAGGCCAGGTTGGAGGGGGCTTTGAGCAACCTGGTCTTGTAGGAGGTGTCCCTGCCCAGGGCAGGGGATGGCACTGGGTGGGCTTTAAGGTCCCTTCCAACTGAAACCATTCTGTGATTCTCTGCTTATGCAGAAATCTTATTGATAAAATAATTTTATGCTTCCTTGGGCAAAACTTGCGTTTACTGTGCTTTACTAGGTGGTGGTGTGACATGCTGTAAATAAGAGCCCTCTCTGCCTGCCTCCTCCCATTGGTCCCACAGGATGAGCTGCCATTTAAGACGTTTCTTGAGGTGAGTTTCTTGAGAGATGTGGAGAAGCTGGGTACTCTACTTTTTTCCCTTGATGGTTTCAGAGCAATGCCGCAAGTGAGGCAGCCTCTTTCCCCGAGAGTTCCCTCGTCCGACTCTCGGCAGACTCTTAAGCTGCTCGACAACTGCTGAGGGGGTTCAACCCCTACATTCACACGGGAATTGGCAACAGCCGGAGGTTTTTTGCTGTTAAACCCATCGCAGCCCGTCGTCGGGGCAGGGCCGCTCCCAGGTGCCCCGGGGTCAGACCAGGGCAGAGGCCGGCGGCGCCCGCCCCGCGA
>VZTM01030331.1:28235-127614 GCA_013400555.1 Jacana jacana | reverse complement strand
GGGGCCCGGAAGGGTGTCCGCAGCGCGGGGAGCTCTGCGGCTGCCGCCCTGTGGAACCGGTGCTCGCTGCCACCTGCCGGGAGCAGCGGGCCGGGACGCAGCAGCCATACGCTGCTTTGGAAATGGCAGGAGCGTGTTGGTGGGGTAGGACCCGCTGAGGGGAACCGGCCGGTGCGGTCNGGGTTGCTGGGTGGCAGAGCCCCGGTGCCCCGCATCGGGTGGCACATAGTCCGCGGGCGGGAATGGCCGGTGGCGGTGACAGAGCTGATGATGGGCTCCGGCTGCTGCCGAAGGAGGTTTTCCGCGGCCTTTGGCGGGGAAGGCCTAACCCCACAGTGACCGAGTGGCAGCCGGGCTGTGTGCGACACTCGCCTGGTGGTTGGCACTCGCTGGTTCTTGGCACAGCTATACAGCACCATAGTAATGCTAAGGCCAAACCCAAAGTTTTTACCCAGCAGTGTTTATTTTTTTATTATTTCCCCCAAATACACCCAGAGACATAGTGCCCAGGAGCACGAAAGCAACAATAATTTCAGAAGATGCAAATGTAGTATTGAACTAGATGGTTGTTTTTCATCATTTGAAGATGAAGAAATAATCAAACGGGGGGAAAGTCTCATTATTTTTTCTTTGGTATTGGTTTGCAGTCCGTTTAACTTCGATAGGAAAGTGACCACTGCTTTCCCCTTCAGGGTACTTGAGCAATGTAATAGCTTGTTTGTTCAAACCCAGCTTCGCATGGGAATTTTAGAAGATGGCACTTCTCTTGGATGTGTTTCCACTCACTTTGGTAGACAAAATATGACTTTCACTACCAGCTTTACCATGTTGTTAGTACTACTTACTGTAAAGAAAAGCAAGAATTGACCATTCACAAAGGAGCTTTGCCAGAACCCGTCTGAGTTAGGAGCAGGGGAAATGTACTGCTTTTGTAAATTGAGCCTACTGAGTTTATCAAAGTGAGCTGGAACGTGCACAGATATAGAAATGTTGTGGCTGCTTTGCTTTTGCTTGCCTCACAGCCTCTGCCAGTGCTGTAACCTTATCAGAAAGACAGACCATCATTCTGGTAGCCATGAATTCTGCAGCCTGATCACTGTTGAATGACATGTGTGCTTATAAAGAGCTTTTAGAGACTGTTAACTTGACTCATTTGAGGTAAACCCATCTGGGGTTTACCTCAATCTCAACTAGCGGGTTCTAGGTTTTAAGCCCTTGGAGTAGTCCCTGCACAAAAATGCTTGGACATTTGCAGGACTGTACGTTGCAAAACCACATAGTGACAACTGCACATCACTGCCTGACATACTCCTGTGGGGGCGGTGTGGTATCTGCTCTTTATCACCTACTTCATTTTTTAACAGGCAGCAGTGACTCAAAAATGCCAGATTCTCCTCAGAAAGCCAAAATCTCTGCACTGTGAAAGTAGTATTTCAGATGTGATGCAGGCAGTCCACCTACAATTGTTGCAAGAAAAGGTTAGAGAATATCTTCTTTGGTTTTGGGGAGTGAATTTGGAGGAGGTGATGATACTGCTGAGAAGGGAGGGTGAAGTTAATTTCTGCTGTGGAGAAGCTGAAGCATCTGAAGCATCAAGAAATGAGTCTAAGAGATATACTACTTGTACAGGAAAGCTTGATCTAGACTTTGGACCCTGAAGAGCCATGCTAAACGTCCTCTCTCTCTTCTTCATCTCACCAGTAATCCCATAACGTGCAAGACTGAAAATGTCACTGGTACCTTAAAATAGGGGCCTAGAGGCCGGCATGACTTAGTTTCTTGATTTGTTTCCTGTACTCAGTAAGCAAACGTACGCCTGTCCTTACCATCTGTTGCAAAACTGCCAGTTGAAGGATATACAGAGTAGGTAACCAGGAACTTGTTGCTGCTGAATTGCTGTGAGATGAATGATGCCAAGTGAGGGATGGGAATTGGTTATATTGGATGTTTCTGACCACAATGGTATCGGGACTGTTCCTTCAGTTAGCTGTTTGGCTTCACTTCTTGATCTGGGAAGCTGCATTTGGTAGGGACTTTCTTCTGACTTACTATGCCTCTGGCTTTGTCAGCTGTGCTCTTTGCTCTCCTTTTGATTTTTATTTAGGGACTGATGCAGCCATAATTAAAATAAAGGGAGCTCCTGATTCTTCCCTCTTTTTAGCATTTCCTGGCACCTGCTCGATATTGCTCACTCTCTTCAAGCTGCTTCTCCTACACTTCCACTTTTAAGCTTCTTTCTTTCCAAAACTGACCACTTCATTTTTAACTTAATGCTTCTCTTTTCATTTCACCTCTCAATTTTTCTTTTGTGTCTGTCAACACTTTTCTCACCTCTTGAAAATTTTGTCTGAGTGTACTGCTTCCATCAGCCCAGGACTGCTCTCAGAGGGAGTATAGCAACATCTCTTCTCCAAGCTGTGGCTTCTCTGATAAACTTAGTGACTTAGTTCACTCTGAGACCCTGCTTGCTTTATTGCCCTTTCAGGATTACTTTTTTTCTCCTTTTCTCCCACTTACATGCTCCTGATTTTCTTGCCTTTCATCTTTTTGACTCTTAAGCCAGGAACTTCCTCCTAGTGCTTGTTCTCAAAGTTCCCATTTCTGTCCCTTCTAATTCTTCCTCTTCTGTCCTCTTTCTGAAGCACAGCAATGCTTCCAAGTCTGCAGAGTCTCCAAGTGTGAACACGGATTTCAGCAGGGCAGCACTCGGCCTGTAGAGTACTGCAGGTTCAGGAATGGAAAGTACAGGTTGATGATCTGCCAGCTGGCTGCCAACAGCAAGAGAAATCTTGTGTATTTCCTCCTCTTTCCTATGCTGGTTCCCAGGCTTCCCCAGCTTTTTTGCAGTCTAGTTCTGGGAACAAAACAGATGGAAAACTCTTTGTTATCTTAAATTTTTAGGAAGTTTGTTTTCTGCTGGTTTTACAGTCTTTACCAGCTCAACTGCAGGGCCAGGTAATGGCCCTCCCTGGTGGGAAGGAGGAAACAGGATCATGTCCCTTAGAAGCAGCTATGGTTAGGTTGGTGGGACCCCTTTCCCCACTGGCGTTGGCCTCCCACTCCTGTATTTGCCTCTCCTCTCTGTTCCCTCTTTTCCTCACCCTCTCCCTTGGCCTCTCACTCTTTTATTCTCTTTCCTTCTCTTCCCCTCTTTCCTTTGGGGCTCCCCATCTTTCTCTGGCCTTGCACGCTCTCCCCCTCAGCCTCCTGCTGTCTCCCCTTCAGCCTACCCCTTCCTCTCAGTCTCAGCCTCCATCTCTCCCATTCTGTTCCCTTATTTATTTTCGTCCTTCTCTCCACCACCCGTCTAGCCTCCCACGTCTCCTTGTGAGCGCTCTCACCTTGGCCTTTCACTTTTTTCTTCCCTTCCCCTTGTTTTTGTGTGCTCTCTCCAACCTCCCTCTCACCTCCACTTTTATTTTTCTCCCCCTCTGGTCTCCTGTCCCTGTCGGCCTCACACTTCTATAGTCCTCCCACTCACAGTGGATTTCATTGCAATTTCAGTGCCAGTCTCTGCTGCAGATTCATAGTGTGACTTCTGGGGAATTCTGTGTGGCCCTGCTGACCGTAATGGCATACATGGTCCTTGTCTGGTGGTCAGTGCACGGGTGAGGGCTGACTCCGAGCACGCTTCAGTTTTCGCTCTGCAATAATTACAGGGAGAATCAGGAGCTCCCTCTGTTTTGCCTGAGCTCCTGAGTCTGAGGAGTGCCACCAGTAGTTAAATTCACATCTTTTTAAAGTACATCTTCAGTTTCACATTTGTCAAAGAAGAAAGAAAGTGTAACTAGAAAATAACAGTGGCCTGCAGTTAGTCTTCACTGCGTAGTCACTAGGTAACACTGCATGGGTAGCTCAGTTAAATCCCTTAATGGGTAGGCAGGAAGCATCTGAAACCAGCGTAACAGAAAGAAGAGTTATTATGCAACAACAGTCAGTGGCACCAGCAAAGGTCATTCCTTCTACTCAGCACCTCTTTTCAAATGGAAAAATGACTTTTTAAAGTAATTTTTATTGTGTTTTTAGTTTTATTAGGAAAACCTTCCTTGAATTCAAAATGGCAGTTGGCAATGGGCACAGTTCTAAAACAAGTTTTGGCAAGTGGAAGCGTTTTAATCTGTAAAACATAGTTTATTTTTGATTAATTTTTTATTGCGATTAAGTCAACCTTCAATACTTTGCTACTTTCAGTAGGTATGAGAACATTGTGTGCCTGTGTGCTATTTTTATGACTATTTTTATTTATGACTGCGGAGAGGTCAGACTAGATGACCCTAGAGGTCCCTTCCGGCCTGGACCATTCTATGATTTTGTCTCTGCTAACTAGGTTGGTGTGTTGGTAGTGTTCAGGAGTGCAATTTCATGGTCTCATGTCTGTGGCACATGCTTACATTGAGGCTTAATTGGCAAATGCTTATTAGCAAGCAAAGGATGTAGCAAACTGCTGGGCCTGCTGGAAAGCTCTAAATCTGTGATAGTATGATAGTGATGTCAATCACATTGAGTTAGTTTTTCAGGAAAGCCCACTTCTGTGCGTCCAGCAGTAATGGCTGTTCTTATCTCAGCCTGCTGGAGTGCAGACCTGAGCCTGGGAGGTCCGTTGGGCCTGGTTCATTAGTTATACGAGTTCATTAGTGACACTGCCGATGCATGGGGGGCTGCTGTGGCTGGCATTCAGGTCCACCTTTTTTTTTTTCCCATCTGTCCTATTTGCATGACAAGGCAATCATTGATTCACGCATTGTTAAGGAGAGAAGGGCCTTTAGGGTATGCTGGAGTGATTCTTAAACTGATGCTTCTGCACTTCCTTATACCCAAATGTAGTTTGGGTACAAAGTCATTGCTATTTCATTCCCAGAGTGGTTGTGCTGATCCTGCTGGTGAAGTTCTGCTGCAAATGACAATGGCTCAAGTCGTGGTTTTCTTTTCCAGCTGCAGTCGGTGTTTGTAAAAGCTTATTCAAGCTGAGGGGAAGGCACAGCTAGTGAAGAAAAGCAACGTGGCCGTGGTTTCACAGCAGGGCTAGGCTTACTTCCCTGTGGCATTTGTAAAATGACTTTTCAACCCATTAGATCCAGTGTCAGAGCCCCGTATCTCAGTCAAGTGTGCTGTTCACTAGTGGACATTTCTGCAAGCAAACAAATGTTCCTTCCATTTTACAGAAGCTATTACTATCCTCCGCACGCGCTTCTGCCCCTGTGTGACGCCGACAGAGCAGGGGACTCCTGTGTACAGCATGACTTTATCCCAAGTTTGAGGTACTACCAGTTACTAGAATGGAACAAATAAATGCCTTTCCTTTCTACTGACCTGATAGGCATTCTAAATATAATCCTTACATAACAAATAATATTGAAACAGCATTTTTGGTACTATGAGGCATTACTGAGTGACAGTGGTAAGACTTTCTGCATTAGGATGTTTGGGACTTATAGGATGAGTGGGTTTTGGACACCATGCCTTTTAAGTTGACATAGGCAAGTAGTTAAATTAATGTCAACTTGGCAGTGCCAGATATTCCTTTTTCAGAGGAAGACCTTTGTTTTTTAAAGTCCTTTTCAGATCATTTTAGGCCTTGCTTCACTTGTCTGTTTTTATGCTTCTGCTTCCTTAGTTCTGAGAATGTTGAGTACAGACCAGTAAGGTCACTTTAATTCCTCATGTGGTTTTTAGATCACATGCAATGAAGTGTACTCATGCACTGCTTAATTGTCATATCACTGTCAGTTTGTCACATTTCTTAAAAAAAAAAAAAAGTGCTTTTGGAAACAAGACCAAGAGAAGCTAGACCAGATTCTTTTCTTGTATACACTTTTCAACTCCAGTTAATTTCATCAGGATAATTTGCTCATGAAACTATGAGAAAATGAGCTCTGCTGTTGTTTGTGGGTGAAAGTGGAATTGGCCTGTCCCGTGGCTGTTCTGCTCCTTAGGTCTATTTGTGGAACATATCAAAGATTGCATGCTCATAGTGGATTTTTTCTTCTTTGGATGGATAGCATTAGAAGCTGCTGATGCATGAGTAGGAACTACTTCTGCAGTTTGTTGGAACTGTGTACAGTCACTAAACACCAAGGGTGAAATTTGCTTTGTATCTAAACTCAGGTGCCATTTACTGAGGTGCAGCCTGACTTGCCCTCAACCAGAAGTACCAGTGTCACATAACAGGACAGGAACTATTTCTGTAGTAATTCTTAGTCAAGTAAGGTCCTGGGTGTTCCTGGGAAGAGGATTTTGTTAGCTTCTTTTTATTTATTTTACTGGTTTGTAAATGAGGGTCAGAGTGGCTGAGCATTCTTCAGGGATGGGTTTAGGTGCTCATTCAAGTGTGGGTCAGTTAGCTGTTTGCCTGCCTGCCAGAAAAGAGGATGCAGCTGGTTGTGTCTGTGGCTCTCGCCCTTACAGGAGTCCCAGCTATACAGGGTGTAGGTTTCAGTTGTGATCCTTATTAATCTTAGTAATCAGATCTTAGTAAGAAGGAACTCGATATCTGATGTGGGTACGTTGGCTAATGAGCATATTATAAATCTGGAAATGTTACTTTAACTAATTCTTTTTCAGGAATGTTCAGAATTGACTTTGCATTTAATTAGCAAGGTACATTATGAGACCTACTTTGAGGTTGGGACGTATGGTGTGAAGTACAGTGAGTCACAAACCCAGACCCAGTATATCTGTGATGTGGAAAATTGTTTTCTGTGAGTCTTGGAAGAATTGTCTTCATGCAGATATGTGATAGCTTTTTCATTTTTCTGTGGCTGATGCTAAATGATTTAGTGCAGGGAAAATGAAGAGAGTGCTGTTCAGAGTTGCATTGTACTCGTGCATCATGTCGCTTCATCTTCCGCCCTCAGATCACAGACGTGGGAAAGTACCAATGGATTTCCAGCTGTTCTGTGTTGAAGAAAAACAGCAAGACTTTTACAGAAGAAAATCACTGATTGTAATGTTAAATATCATTAATATGAATTACAATTAGTGCTAGCCTAACTATAGAATTCAGCTTCTTGTCTTCTCCCCACTGTGTCTGTGGCTGGGCACTCGGGGCAGCCCCCGCAGCTCCCTCTGAAATAGGAGAGTGTAGCAGTTCAGTAGGAAACTTTGCTTCGGCTTCTAGAAGAAAAGCACCTGTGTGTTTCTGTGAACTCTCCTTCTGGCACTTGGAAACGTTCCCTATGTGTCCTGCTTTCTGTCATGCTGCCTCGTGCCTGTGGGAACTACTGCATGTGCTTCTGATTCAGCTGTTGTGGCTGGGAAGTCTGTGATTACTGGGTGTCTGTTAAAGGCATTGAATTTCTAGATGGTTTCCCCTTCTGTCCTCAGAAATTGTGGTATTGAACAGATGAAATAAAATATAAGTTGCTGCCCTGCCTGCATAGAAGCATCAAGTGTCACTACTGAGGAGTTAGCCTGTATTTTGAAGTAGAGCTGGTCTTTCTGCTCTCTGAAACAAGATAATAAAATAAAATATGCAGCAGTTGACACTGTAAATCAAATCAGTGAGTCCAGGCAATGCCAGTGTTTAATGCAATCAAGAAATGTTAATAGAGTCCTATTAAGGTGGCTAATGCTAATCTGTTGGCACAGAAGGAAGCAGACTCAATAAGACTAACGTATGAGGGTGATGCAATGCATCCCAGCCAGCAAATAAACGTATATGTGGAGAACTGCTGCAGTGAGCTTACGCAGACTTGTGCTGCTGACTGGGGCTATGTTTAGACTGCTTCTAAATGTAGCAGCATTCCTAGTGCAGTATGATAAAACTGATGTTCCCAAGGGCTTTTCTTGTAGCCAGAAATCATGCCTGGAGATTTGTGACGCTCTTCCCTGCCTTCCCTTCTCAGTGTGCATCCAACTCCAAGGTCACTGGAAGTGTGAGCTTTCTTTGTGGGGCCAGCACTTTTACTGATTTCCAGCCAGGCTAGTGGCAGTTCTTCTCCAGGGAGCTGCTGTTCTCTGCTTGTGAAGTCTTTACAATTTCATATTTATATAGCCTTCTCCCTTCCTTCCCAGCAAATTCTGGTGACTGAAATGGAAAGCTTTTTATTCTGGCAAAGAAGCAACAATCCCTGCAAGGCCTTTTAGGCTCTTATTCAGGCAGAAACTCCTTCAGTTTTACATTATTCATCATACTTAATCCAGATTAAGTAACACTAGAACATTGTTGGTTATGGAGATGGTCATGGTCTTTTGAATCCTAAAATGACCAATAACAGTACATGAAGTGGAATGGTTTTGCTCCATATGCTCTGAGAATATCTATGTGTTTCTTTTAACCAGAGTTTGCCCCAGGGGTTTTTCTGTGAAGTGATGCTCTAGCCAGATTTCCAAATCATTGTTTAACCACCTGAATGAAAGTCTTCAGATATTTACAGGAGGCTAATGCAGGACTATGGCATTGTTACGGTTGCTGAGCTTGGAGGCAGCCACTTATTTGATATGCTGACTTCATCTGTACAAATGGATCCCTGCTGAGGTAACCATTGACCCCAGTGAAGCTATGCCAGAGGGCAGATTTGGTGCTGTTAGCTTCATTTAATGCTGGAGGTATTTGTCTTAGTTTTATGTAGATAATGAACAGATGGAAAAAGGCAGAGCACTGGAGTGGAGTTGCAGTTGTTGTACATTTGAAAGGCTTAAGTCTACACATGTATTGAGTTTACTCTCTAAAGATGAGACTTTTACTGGGATGTTGATTGTGAAAACTCTCACCACCGTGTCTCTAGGACACTCCCTTCATATCACAAGGCTTCTCATCCACACACTTGCAAACACCGTCTGCACAACTGTCCATCCGGCTTGGCTTTATTGGTTCTTATTCTGGTCTGGAAGCTGCTCAGGGTGAGGATCTTCTTTTTCTTAAAATGAGTATAAATTTATCTGTATTTTTAAGGGAGCTGGGAATATAGGAAAAGTGTTGGCTGTTATAGTTTTTAAACAGCGCTCTACTGTATCAATGAATCATAGCAAATGAATGATAATCATAACGGGAAAGGAGTCTTCAATGAATCATACCTACTGCATCAGGTGAATGCATAATTGGAGAGTTTTTCAAGTGGATGTGTGACCAAAACAAAAAAATACAGTACCAAATGTGATCCTAGTGTTTGATGGTGTATTTGGTGGGGCTTTTACAGTGTTATTTTTTAACAAATAATTTAAATATGCACATTACTGTGTTAAGTAAAAGCTTGAAATGAGTCTTCCATGTTGGCCTGATGGTTTAAAAAATTGCAACTTTTAAAAACATTGTATATTGTTACAGAGGTTTTCTTAAACAGAAATAAAAATAGAGGTAAAAAAAAGGTGAAAATGTGAAATGAACACTTAGTACCATTGCATCGATCAGAAGAACCATACTTTTGAAAGCTTTCTGTCTTTTAGCATTCTGTCTCTCCCAATACTGTCAACCACGGCTTCAGTAGGAAACAGTTTTCTGCACACTGTGGGGATTTAAATGCAATCAACTGTGTTCTGTAATTACTATTTGTGGGCTGGCCTTGGGAAGTCATGCATCATTGAGGTATATCGTCTTGGGGTATTTTGTGCTCCAAATTAATCTGGGTTTGACAGCCAAAATGTCAAGTAATGAATACAGTCTATTTGGATGTTTCTGTTGTTCTCTTGAGATTTATATAATTTTTTTTTGCAGGAGCTCTTTGTTGCCACCAGTCAAATGCAGATTGGATTATTTTCACAATCTGGTTGAAATTATCTGGAATGAAACATTAATTTATTTTTAAAAAGAATTTTAAAATGTTTTAATTTTGTGTGTGTGTGTGTGCCAGACTATTGGTAAATAGCTTAAATTCTGAATCCTTTAATTATAAATTCTAGTTCAATTCTGGTATGCAGAAGTGGAGCAAAGTCATATATGTCTTGATCTGAATGAATTTTTATTTGATTGAAAAAAACATGCTAAAATGCCTCTGTTATTGTCATATACCAGTCAGTGAATCATCTGTATGCTTAATCTACCATACTCTTCAGTATTTTTGTAGTGGTTTTGATGCTATTTTCTGGTTTTGTGATAGCAATGCCTCAAAGTCTGTTAGGTAAAAAAAAAGAGTAGCAGACAGTTTCTTCACAGAAGTGTCTGTCTTCAGCAAAGCCACAAAACAAAAGCAGGTGAGAAAGCAAATACCATGAAATGGAAGGAGCTGGTCTAGGTGTCGCAGATGTTGGATTAATCCTGTAACTGTGGATTTTGCAAAGGCACTAGGTATCAGGAAAGGCAAAGAAGAAAAGGAGGGAAGAATGAGTGGCTCCTTCTGGTTTAAATCTTAAGCTTTTACTAGAGAATTTTGGAAGCCCAAGACCATGTTGAGTGGGACTTCACCGATACATGGAGAGCATAGTAAACGGCCATAACAAAAATCGGAGAATCTTTAAAATCACGATAAGTTAAATCTTGAAAATAATTATCCAAAATACCTGATACTTGTTTCTTCTGGTTTGTTTTTGTTTGTTCTTTTCTTTTCCCCAGTGTTTGCTGGCTTTGGATACCTGCATTTGTGGTGCCTGATGAGTGGCATACAGTTACACGGCTTAAAAAAGTGCAGAGAAGCTAACTTACAAAAGTCAGGTCCCTCAATGTCTCTTCAAAACAAGTTATCTGCAGCCACACGAGGACATTTTTTGTTGTGGCATTTTTGTTTGTTGTTTCTGCAAGTGTAGCTCTCTGGCTTCTTGTGGAGTCACTGAATGCTCAAAATATGTGAAAATCAGACTCCTCAGATTTTAGTCTCGGAAGTACTAGCATCAGTACCGGCATGTATTTGGGAAAATCTGAGCAGAATTTTCTCATTGTGAAATTTATGTTCCGTGTGGGATTGTCTGCATCTACAGGACCCCAAAAGGCATTAACTGTGTTGCTAACGAAGCTTGTCTGTCCGAGTTTGAATATTCCTGTGGTTTAATAAATATCCATAACGCAGAAATTCAGCTTCAGTCACAGATACTTGAGGGACCAGAGTCTCTGAGTGGGGGCTTTCTTGCAGCGGGAAAATCTGAACACTCTTGAGTAGTTTGAGGAAGGTCCTTTGCCTCCTCAACCTTCTCTTGGTCTCACACTTATTTCCATGTCCTATGGACCTGCCTCTCATTTATAGGTTCTTCATAAATTTCCTAGTTTACTGCCTTGCCTTGCTTCTTTCTGCTCATAGATCTGAATGCATGTGATCAGGAAATCTAATATTCTACATAAGCTAAAAAGAGTAGCATACTCCAGAATTTTTATTCTAAGAGTAATACTAGTATATTTTGGCTTTCAAAGCATCTGCAAAGATGAGGCAGATTATTCATTCCTTCTGCTCTTTTGTACTATATGAGCTCTTATCTGAAGACCGAATTTTGCAGATTCTCCCTTTCCCATCTGTTGCTCTCAGTTTTTTTGTGGTGCTTCCCATTGTCATGCTTTGAAATCTTGGAATTCCTGCTCTTTCAAGCATTGATTTTTCTTCATTAGAAGTTCAGAAATGTGTTCTTTCTGCCACTGTTTTGACAACCATAGGGATAAATTTGAGGATATTTATATTTGAATGAAGAAACAGCAAGGTGTTGTTTGGCAAGCAGTAATCCAGTTTGCTATCCCCTATCTTTTAGTAAAAGGTTCCAGAAGTCTGTAACTGTTAATGTAATGAGCTGTATGCATCCTCTGTTAGCTGCCAAACACCACTGGATACACTCCCAATACACACAGTACTCTTGTAATTAACAATGACTCCTTAATAACAAATTATTTTTAATGGTTTGGGGGTGGTGTGGGGGGGGTGTTAGCTATTAAAATGCTATTAACTGATTATTCTTTTTACTCTCTTCTTGGCCAGCTACAATCTGGTTCCTCCTGCCACCTTTTGTTTATATTCATTATTAGTTCAGCTATAGATGAAGTAAAAGTAGAGCAAAAGTCTGTGACCTAGAGGCATGTTTCTCCCAGCATAATGTAGAGGGATGCCCCCCCTTCTTCAGTTGCTTTTTACTCCTGGAAGGAGGAGAATGCTTTTTTGGACAGGGCCTCAGGATATTAGATTTGAGGTCTGATGTCATCATTTGGAGAAATGAATTAAACCAAAGACTCTTCTCTTTGGTTAAAAAGGTCCTTTCTACAATAGCTGTAGTGCTGGTTTGGGTGTGGTGGATTTGATCCCTGGTTCCCCACTGATTTGGAAGAGACTTTATTATAAATACAAGGAATATGTTTCATGACTATTTTCTAGTGTCAGGTTGCTGTAGATAGATATAAGGAGAACTGATAGAGTTCAGCAGGTCTGGTTTACTAATTATGAGTTAGTTTGAATATGATAATCCATTGGGACCATCTAAATTGTTTATGACTATATCTCTTACTGCAGTTATTCTAACAGCGTTTTGCCTTCCCATCTTCAAATGGGAAGCTTCACATGAAAGCCCCATGGTTCAGCAAAACAAAACTGAGGAAAACTGCTCAGTGAGTGAGAATTCAGTAGTTTGTCTGTAAATCTGTGAGCTAAATAGGATGGCACTTCTTCTAAAAGTGAAATTAAATTTAAATGGGAGCTACTGCCATGTCCAGGGGAAATGCTGCTTCATGTCTTAGAAACAACATACAATTTGAGTGTTGGAATTAAACAGCCCAGTGAATACAACAGGGAATAACATCTGTTCAAGTCACTACATTAGATGAAAGTGATGCAGGTTTATCTTTAACAAGAACCTATTTTAATCACTGGCTAGGTGGGAGAGGTGTAATTTTTATGCCATCCTGAGAACTCTGTCTGACTGTTGAGATTAAAGTATGCGTGCTGACCAAAATAATCCTACTTGTTAATAAACTGTTTATGAATGTTTTTTGTTTTGATTTGTTTTGTTTTCCTTTAAGCCTGGAGCAGAGGTGAGCATTCTTGTGAGTTAACGTGAGTCTGTCTGTATTTCCAGCTGGGCAGCGGCGGTTCAGTGGAGCTCAGTGGCACATGCAGAATGTCCTCAAAGACTCTGTGGAGAGCTCTGACGATGAATTCTTTGATGCGCGAGGTCAGTACGTGTTTTTGTCTTCCCCTTTCCGTTCTTTCCCCAGTTTTGCAGCAAGTTCTTTTGGGGATAAACAAACAACATTGCCCTCATCAGACTGAAATCTGAAAAAAAAAAAAAGTGAGGTCGTCTCTCAAGGATTTGTGAATGGAGTGAGGTTTACAGAAAGTGGGTGAGGAGCTGGGGGCGGCTGAGTGAGCTGCCGTGAGCTGGGTCTGGCATCAGAAGCAGCATAACTACAAGGACCTTCATGGGGTCTCTTGGGACTGGCTTGCTTACAGGTCAGGTAGTGTGTGATGTTGCAGTTGGAATGCTCTCATTTACAGTTCCTGATGGAGGCCATGACTCTGATACGAATGGCCAGCTTTTAAAACCAACAGCCTAGATTTCCCACTCCGGCAAAACTTTGACCAAAGTGACAGGCAACTCTGCTTGTTCAAGAAGCAGCAATATCTGAATGCTTGTGAATTTAATCAGGTGAATCCAAAATGCAGTGCTCCCTACAACTTCTGAGGAGACCCTGAATCTTGGCATGCTCTTTAACATGTGTTACATGTTTTGTTCTGAAGTGGGAGTAAACTTTACAGGTTATGTGCATGCATAATCTCCCACCTACAATGGGAGATGGGAGCTCTGTTTTTGGTTTTGTTTGTAGGAGAGATATCTAATGCTTTTCTGATACGTTTCATTTGTTTTTCTGAAGAGGGGGGATTAATTCTGCTACGGCTGTAGCAGAAATGCAACTGTATGATCTTTCATAGTGTAGGCTACTGAGGCCAGACTGGGCTGTCCTTGTGCCCTGATGCTACCTGAGAGTGGTAGCAGTGAAGGGTGAGGGAATAAACTTGTTGAATGTCCTTTGGCTTTTTGTAGCAAACCAATTATTCTCCACTTTTTATTTTTTTTTTCCTCGAAATTGCCCACTATAGCTATAAAATTTACAAGAACTTTAAACTTGAAAGACAAGCTGCTTCCATGACAGTTAGATAATTTCTTTTAAGCACCTCCTCCTTTCCCCAGTAGGGACAGCTTCAGTCAAACAGGGGAAGAGAAAGTTTCAAAATAAATTGGAATTTGAAAAATTGGCAGAAAATCCTTACCCAGAACACTACAACTGTCCATTGAAATTGAGCAGTTCTAAATGAGACGGATATTGGAATAGTGGGTTTTTTTTTTAATTAAAGTCAAATGATTTCTGTTTGGTTAATTAGGTATAGAAGGACAAAACTATTTGATTTGACTTGTTCGGGAAGTTTAGAGAAATGATTTAATGGATCCTATCTCTGTGAAACTGACTGGAATTCATGGTCTTTCAGAAACATGCTTGTATCCTCTTGGTTTACCACAGAGTCCCTGGCTGTACAAACATGCCACAGCCATTGTGCAGAGAGAGAGGTGCAGATGTTCTTTCTGATTTAATTGGAAAGGATGTCCTATGGTATGTTGGTGTGTTAGGGCTTTTTTCTTTGTTTTGTTTCAACAAAACCCAACACCCAGGTACATTGCAGGGAATAAAATTCCCTCATTTGTTGCCTGTAATAAGATATGTATTCAGTTCAGAGCCCTTTCTTCGTCTGAGTCATGAGATATGCATCAAATCCCAGTTTTCTTCCTTGTTCCTGCACGACTAGACTTACAGTAAGAACTACTTGGCTGCTATATAGCTGTAGAGGGTTCTGTGTCTGAGAAACAAGAAATAATCTGCAGGAGAGTAAAGAAGTGACCCAGAAAGGTAAATAAACGAGAGGTTAAAAAAAAAAAGGTATTGTTACCCATAAAAAAGTCTGTGTTGTCTGATGTCACAATGCCAGCTCAGGCTCAGCTTGGAACCAGCTCACATCTGTATTTCTGAGCTGGGATTTAGCAACCTATCTCCCTTTGAAGAGGAATTTGAGAGCTCCGAGTGAAGAGCTGTGAGTGCTGTATGTGTGCATGCACATGATTGCATGTTTCATAAAATACGTTGCAGAGCACTGATTATTTTCTCCTTGTTCTGAACCAAATGGCTATCTTATCTGAAAGAGGATTTTAGCACAGGGATGTTCCAGCTGTCTACACAGAGAGAGGAAAGAAATATGGATGTTGTAAGCTGATTTGTCCCTTGTAATCTTTATTGTTGTGGTGGGCACACGGACACTGCAGCTGGTACTCAGATGATCCTTGCACCTAGAGGCTTTTTCTTTCCCCAGATGGATGCTTCATTATTTTGGGAATTTAACATCAGATTGTGATTGCTGTAAGTTGTCATAGGTACAAAGTTGATGTGAATGTGTAACTGAGATTTTGGGGAGAGGCCTATTTGTGTGGCATATGTCTGTCAATACAGATTTTATCTGCTTTTTTAACCGTAAGAGTGGCAGTCATCTTATGTTTCAGAGGCAAAACCAAAATCTCAAGGTATTTGTGTCATGTTTTATGCAAATCCATGCCCGTGAAATCCATCTCCATCTATGGAAGCCCCCTTGCACTGACAGAACTAGTAAACAATAAATTAATTCACAGAACAGAAAAGCTTTCTACATTCTTGTTGATCAGGTCTCTGAGCTTGGTTTGGCTTTGCTGGCCAGGAGGAACTCTGCCCTTTTGGGAAGGGGCTTTCACTACAGCAGAATTGTAAGTAGCTGAAGCGTAATGTGAGGAAGCAAAGCCCTGTGACACGCATGAAGATCGGTGTTGAAGATGCTGTTCTGAGTTGCAGATACTCAGTGAAGTGAACCTGTTTGTCACAGTGAAAAGCTGTCACTGTAGGGAGAAAGCACGCTGTTAAATAAGGTGATGACTGTTGTGCTTAAGTTTGGCTTCCTACATCTACATCTCTCTTAGTGCCTACTCCAAGGATTGACTCTAGCATTAGGGGTTTGGGGTTCAATATTGTTCTGTGACAGGGTAGGGCCAAATTTGCAAACATTTATGTGTACAACTACTGTAAGCCTTATTTGGAGAGTTTCACTTCATAGTCAGAGTCAATAAGTAATTGCTTTCACTGATTACAACGTCTAAAATTATGGTCAGAAGTAATCTTTGTGCTCTCACTCATGAAATCTCAGTGAACTGAAATTAGCCTGATTACCACAACAGTTGTCTGAGAATAACTGCTGTTGAATATTTGACCCTTGAAGCATGAGAGATTGTAGAGCCATTTGGGAAGGCTAAATTCTGCAACTTTTGAGAAACACGTTGTAATTTTTCTGAGTAATAAGGAGAAAAGGATTCTAGCCACAGTGATACTTAAACAAGGCCATAGCTATAACAGTGGTCTGTGGTTCCCTAGTCGAAATGTGTCCTGGGATTCTGAGGCTGACATGTGGGTTAGAGCATGGCTATAAAAAGGTACTGCAGGCTGTCTAGGTGAGTAGTTTATGAAAAGCAACCTGTCTGGATTGATTTTGAGAAGAAATAATTTCTAGTGCAGAGTTCCAAATCTAACTCCATAAGAAAACTGTAGAAATCAAAATGTGATGTCTTGAATCAGTGTATGAGTTGCACCTTCTAATTTATGAAATACATATCCATGAAGAAAGAGAAGTCTCATGAAGAGTGTTAGGAAGAGATGCAGACAGGGCCAATAGCTGCTGTGTGTCAGGAGAGGTCTCCAGAAATGAGTGTACGTGCACCAATTCAGTCTGCTACTTAATTCATTAAAAAGGAAAGAAAAAACCTGACAAAATTTAATCCTACATGCAGTTGTCAAACAGTCTGTTCCCTGCTCCTTCCTACTTTGTGTTGACAGAAATTGAGAAGAACCAGGGGAAACAAATTAGTGCAATTAACAGAAGGCTCAGGCCTTGGATTTTTCTGTGTTGAAGATGAGTAACATGAACATTTTCACTCAGAACGATTTCAAGCAGGGAAGAGCAAGAGCATCTGGAATTCTAATCGGTTTGGAGCGTAAAAGTTATAGAAACTGGAAAAAACTCATCACTGTTGGAATCACGTCTCTCCTCATGTCTCTCCTTTTGCATGTAAAAGACTTATTTAATTTTTGTTTGTATCTTTAAAAGCTATAACACACAAGAACAGATGTGCGTGAAGAAGATGAGGGACTGCCAGAGAAGTCCAGTACAAGCCAGGTCTAATGAGTTTTCTTAAATGCCTTTTCTAATGAGTTTTCTTTCCATCATACAGCCCTAAGAGGAATTCTGACTTACCCGCTGTTTGGCCCCAGCACAGAAGAGTTGCTGCCATTTTCTCGCGTGTCAGACCTGGCTGCACCTCATTTACAAGTGTGGCTCTTTCCTGCCCTCAGAGCCAGGATGCAGGAGCTTCTGTTCCTTCCTTAGAGACTCAGGATATCATAATGCTATTGCTGAATGAACTGTGACTTTGCTAAATGAAAGAGCAAGTGGAAATTTTAGGGAAAGTTCTAATTGGGCACTGGACTCTTTATAGGAGGCAGTATGAGGTAGTCAGTAAAACAGAAGTGGACTGGGTACATATGGTCTATTTTAGGGCACTGATTTTCTGACTCATATAAAAATATTAATTTTATTTCTAGTTTTTCATTAGTTCCAATTGTAAACTACGGGAAATCTTTTCTGGCAGGTGCCTGGAAATTAGAGTGGTCTTTAAGAGAAAGCTGTTGATGATGGTTATCATTAAAGTACCCGGGTGTTGATCTGGGGCTTTTTGAGGACTCCCTCAGAAGAAGCAGTTTGAAGTTGATACCACACTTGTGATAAGATGGAAATGGTAATTGCTGTTTCCAGGGGATCCTGTAGCCCCTTTCTGACCTACTTTAAATTCAAACGAACTCTGATTTTCAACAGTTATTCTGGATTTAAACTAGTCCAGAAGATGAGGATCTGACCTATCAGAAACATAACTTCATTTCTTTATCTTTGCGTCAGGATTCCCGTTTAGAATCTGAGGGCATTTTTTGCCTTGTTTCCTGAGAGTGTAACTGTGGCAGGTGTTATAATGAAAAGCCTGCCGACAGCTTCGCTAAAGATCGGAGAGACGGTGTGGCGTACAAGTGCCGCATTTTCTCTACCTGAATTTATTTAGTCTGCATAAAAACTTTTGTCATTAGTTTTGCCTTCTTAAAATGAGCCCTATGGCATTGTCTTCTGTATTACTGTGTTCATGTAAAGCTGAAGCCAATAGATATGTGGTATCTGTCTGGCCTCTCTACCCTCAAGGGAATCCACAGCTCCTCTTAAGTTAGTATCATCTCTGCTTTCTCCCAGACAGCCTTTTAGAAACAATAAAGTGTTTAAATGTCAGGAAAATAAATGTGCACAAAAGCATAGATACTGGCAGAAGAGGCAGAAGACATTTCTATGCTCAGAAGTTCTCTGGGTGATGAGAGAGCTTGTATCTTTGGTAGAGAAAAGCATACGTGTGGGCTAAAGTAATAGGCATTATCAGTGGGTTAGACATGGCACTAGAGGAGTTTGTGCTGGAGTGAGGAGAATCTGGCCAGGCCTTCACCTCCTGCACCCTTATCCTGTCTCGAGCCTATCGCTTCCTGTCATGTTTCTTACCTGTATTTCTCACCCATTCTCCTTTATTTATAGAGTGCTCCATCAGTACTCGATATTCTTGCAGCTGAAAGGGCTTTCCACACAGTGCAGCTGGAGCTGATGAGCACTGTGTTTCTTTATGGGAGAATTTGGAAGCTGTCCCAGACTCTTCATCTACCCTTGTGTAATTTGCACTTCAGAGGCAGCCTGGAGTATGAGGCAGAGGGCACAGCAGTGGGCACAATTAAAACATAATATTAATGAGCTGCTTTTGCATTCTGAAAAACAGTTGGGGTCAAACCCCAGTTCCTCAAACAAAGACGTTTCTGGCTGTGACAGCCTTGTAAACAGAGAGTCCAGCCCCTGTGTTTGAGATGCAGCAGCTGCACATGTTTTGATTGTAGATTCATCTGCCCTGGCTGGCTACTTAATTTAGTGAAAACCATAGAGGAAGGGAGAAGTAATATTTTACTGTTTTATTTTGCCCAACTTTTTATCTTGCTTTCCATGTGGCATTCAGTCATTAGGTAGAAAGTTCTCAGTTGTAACAGGACTGAGGTGTGCTTCTGTGTTCACGTGGAAGAAGCAAAATGTTTACAGAAGAAAACCATTATCCGCTACTGTGTTTTTTAGAGAAAAAAGAAAAGTATAAACTATCACAAAACTTTAAATTAAACCACTTAAAGCACTACCATCTTGTTAATTTGATTGTGATAGTGCCCGTCAACCAATTTTGTTAACAAAATTTTGTGAGTCAATAAGAAAAATAGGAACACTTGTCACAAAAAGAACTGTACATAACTGATGCAGATGCAATGCGTATAGTTCCTTGAATGGTACTTTTTCAATATGAATTCCATACACACAGAATGCTCCTCTGTAATGTCAGCAGTTGGTTTGTTTTCATGTTGCTGGTCAGTGAGCAGACACCATTGTAGCCAGGAAACAAAATGGTCCAATGGCTAAATGATAAAGACCAGTGAATTTCTGGCGTTCTGGGCAAAGTGTCAGGAAGCCTCAAGAATCCCAAATTCGGTACAGTTTGGGCATGGAGGGTATGGTTTGTCTGTCCCTTGGCTGATGTGTGTGGCGGGGGCTGCGGGGAGGCTGCGAGCACTGGAGTTGAGCACGAGGTGGGGGCTCTGCCCAAATAAGAGGGCTCTGTCCTGGTATGAGTTCTCGCTTCACAAAGCCTCCCTGCAGTACAGGTGTTCTGGTAACATGCATAACACACACACAATATTCTGTAGGATTTTTGATATTTATCCCCTGAGGCAGACACGGCAGTTTCTTGTAATGTATATTGTGATATTGCGGCTCACCGGAGCGGGACAGAGTAGCAAGAGGACACTCCAGTGCTGTGAAGTGAAATTGCGTTTGAAACTGTAGATTGTTCATGGAGGTAAAGAGGTAAAGACTGCCTGTGAAATTGGAACACCCCAGAGTCTGTCTGGGTTTGAATTATGAAAATTGGTGTGACCTATATCCTACTGCAGCTGAATCCTCAGAGTGTTCAGTCCTTGTGCCTTCCCAGGGGGCAGGACCCAGCAGCTCCTTTCTGCTCCTGATACTTTCTGGGCCTCTTTAAGTGACTGACTATAGAGATACAATAATCTATTTTGTGCTAGAAAAAGTGAAGTGGTGACTTGACATTTTTGTATGCAGTCTGCTGAGGAGATGGAATACCTTTTATCTGTAATCTTTTCTTTTTCTTACTCGTTGATGATGCTCGCTCGAGGTTGAAAGTCATAACAAAATTCAAAGCGGATTGTTTCCCCACTTTCCCTTCCTTCTATGGGCATTTACCAGTTTTTTTCTGTGCACTCACACTAGGTACAAAGACCATTGTGGGCTATATACAGCCAGGCTGAAATGCTTTTAGTAAATTTATTCAGAAAGGACTAACGCAACCTTCTTGCCAAACAGCTGTTAATTTGAAGGAAAATGTTTTTGAACAGCTTCTAGGCTGGTTTGTTTTGGTTTGTGTTTTTAAGAGAGAGAAAATATCTACAGTTCATGTTTTGTGCTTTTGGCTTTTCTCACCCGCTCCCTGGGTGGGATCCCAATAAAAGAGGTTGTTCTCCTTGCTGTGGGCTTAGTGCCATTCCATCGTGTCTCTGTCTCCCTGGATGAAAATTTAAAGTTCTGTGTAGCACAGGTGGCTTTGATAAAAGGGGAAAAAAGATGCTTGAAAAGCCTAAGGTGGTCTCTGTCCATTCTTCCCTCTGTTCTGCCTTTTGAATATTCTGAAGTAAAAGTGAAAGAAAAGATGATTTCCAAGAAGGGGAAAGAATTTGACTACTTCTGTTACTTGAT
This sequence comes from Jacana jacana, assembly GCA_013400555.1. Taxonomy (NCBI): domain Eukaryota; kingdom Metazoa; phylum Chordata; class Aves; order Charadriiformes; family Jacanidae; genus Jacana; species Jacana jacana. The sequence goes on along the minus strand of VZTM01030331.1, from coordinate 106,828 downwards.
ATTAAACACTCAAAGTGACTTACTATAAACTTTGTTCTTAAGTGACAGCTCAAGGTAAGAGCAAAAATTTAGTCAGTCCTCTCTTTTCTACGGTTTTCCTGCTCACAATCTGTGAATCGTGTAGGTAGGCTGTAGGGCATATCAGTAAGGAAGAAGCTTTCCTGCATATGCTAAGCTGTTATGTGTCCCCTTAGGGACCATGGTGAGTGTTTATTTCTCTCTCAACTGCTGGTTCTCGCCCTGTCTTTTTTTCTTCTGTTCATCACTGCAATTTGTTCTATTCTTCTTTTTTCCTCCTGCAGAAGAGATGGTGGAAGGAAAAAGTGCCATTCTCATAGGCATGAGCCAGTGGAACTCAAATGACCTTGTTGAGCAGATAGAAACAATTGGGAAACTGGAAGAAAATCAAGGTAACGTTTAGCTTGCCTTACATATTAAAGTGAACAAGAAAATCTGAGTACTGAGGCAATTAGTTGTCAGATATCATGTAAATACTCAACAGAAACATTATTCACAGTATCTCATCATTAAAAGATTTACATAGAAATCTAAGTAGTATTTTAGAGCTGGGAAATTAATTTCAATGATGCCTTTCAGGAGACTTCTCTGGCAGGCCAGGTAATACAAATTTATTGACTTCGGTGGGAAGTCTCGGCTCAACACTGTGAGACATTACAAGACCACAACTTCTGTATTGTGTGTGTTCCGTGCTCAATATACATAAGACTTGTTGGTCGTTGCCAATGGGTTATTTTGCTCCTTAAAGGCAGCAAATCATTATCTGGAATTTTCAAGGGGACACATACTTCCAGGAGTATTTGAGGCCAGTTTTAGGTAAAAGTTTGGGTAGCTATGTGCCACTGAAATGAGTGGAAAATGGACAGTGGTACACCAAGAAGAACCTGGGACATAAGACAAAAGCCTAAGCAGTCTTCCTTTAATTGTTATTTTGGCTCCTAAATCACCTAATTATTGGAAAATTAAAATGACCTCATTGACTTGAAGTCAAGTCCTTTTCTCTCCCTAATCTATTGGTGGTATGGGGCTCACGCATAATGATGCTTGTTAATTAATGTAATTTTTTAAAGACTTTGTTGGATTTGTCCATTTAAAAATCCTTTTCAGGAGGCTTTTCTTTGTGGATTTGCTACATATAGTCAATTCTGAGCATAGCTGTGAGCAGATCTCCTTTAGTATACAGGTATATCAAAGTCATATATATGAGTCACAAACTTCTTGATTACCTACCTCAGAATGATTTATTTTGGTAGTATTTAAGTGACAGGTAAACAGAATACACACAGTATATTTACAATTGTTAAACAGACCATGAGAGAAGAAAAAACTTCTCTTTTGCATTTGCTCTTAACAGTGGTATCAAGGCCTCACGTTGCTTGGTAACTTCATTTCAAGTGGCAATTTGTAAGAGAAACTGGATGCATTATTTTCTCTGCTAGCAAGAAAAAATAATACAGTATTGCATCAAATCTGACTTAGTCTTCTAAATTACTTGCCAAGATCCACCTATCCTTGCATACTTGCAGATATTTCTGTCTCTTCTAGCTGGCAAAGATTTAGAATGCTTATTTTCATTTCACCCATCATATGAGAATGGTTTTGTTTGTTTTTTTCCTAGTGCCCTTTGTGTTGGGCACTAGGGAAAGAGTTGTAAGAGACTGTTTTTAAGAGTAAAAGGATTGTTGTTTGCATTACCCATGGCAGGGGGGTTGGAACTTGATGATCTTTAAGGTCCAGTCCGACTCTAACCGTTCTATGATTATTGTCATGGTTTGGGCTGAGCTGGCTACTAAAACATTGAATATCTGCAGCTGAGAGGACATGAGACCCACAGTGGCATGGGAGGCCTGTGCAGAAAGAAGCCCCCTGACTCATGGTCCATCCTCTTTGTACAAGGGATTTCTGTTTTCTTTTGATCTAATTCTCTGTGGTGCTTTGTAGAAGAAAGACTTCTCATCCATTCTTTTAATTAATTTCTGTGCGCACACAGCTGTTAGGAGAGGCTTTAGAGCCAGTGAACCCAACCGAAAGCACCGGACGAGTTGGCCTATGTGCGAGATACATCCATGCTCCAGTGTGCTGCCTCTGGGTCTTGGTTCATTGTGTTCATTTGACCATTCTTGAATAGAGATGCCGGGCAAGGACTGACATTGTTAAGAACTGGGCTAGCACAAATCTGAGCCAATATTACATATACCGTATCGCCTTACACCGGAATGTGATTTCACTGCTTCAGTAATGCAGAAGAAAGTAGAGTTCTGGCTATAACGCATGTTCCCAGTTAGAATTTTTCCCTGATCCACCCTTGCTAAATACATCCATTTTCTAAATTGGCAAAGCAGTTACGTGCATTTCCTTCTTTCCTCTGCCACCTTATACTCTCAGATTTAGTCTTACCAATTAGCTACTTGTTGATTATTTTTTTTAATGATTATTTTTTCTTTATTTCCTTACATATGCTCATCTGTATCTTACCATCATGGAATTACCTGCCAAATGCTGATAGGTTGTATGGCAGTGTTGTTAGTGCAGGTAACTGTACAGTGATTTTATTATGACTTAACAAGAATGAATAGTGTTACTGATTCAGCAATTTTAGAAAAGTCGTTGTTTAGCAACCATCAGATACAAATGATAAAAGCAAAGAGGGAAGGAGGAGGATGTTTGAAGGAAGACCATGTTGTCTCCTGTGCCATAGCAGAAAGGTATTTCAGCCTTAGCCCAGTTGTCTATAGTTAAAAAATAAAAATGCAGGTAAAGTTGGATTCTCTCTTTAAAAAGAATCTGTAGAAGAAAGAGAGATGTCATATACGGCTTCTTTCCAAGGGTACTTCACTTAATCATCAGATCCTTCCATTGAATATGGTCTGCTGATTAAGGGGAAATTCCGTACCCCCACACTCCCCAGCCGGCTTTTCTTACGGCTCTCGGAGAAAGATGGGTCTGTTGATTGATTGCAGGGAGCTGCATTACAATTCAGTTGGTCTCTAGGGCTAGTGATTTTGTGCCCATGCAGAGAGCAGAGTACTGATTCTTTTTCATGGTTTAATAAATTGATTAATAAAGCACATAATTGTGGGCTCTTTTAATAAATGAAGATGTATGAGAAGATGTAGTATGCTTTGGGCACAGCTGAAGGCCCACTGGATGCTACTTACTTAAGTAATGCTACAGTTCTAATATGAGACAGACAAGGTCCTCAGGAACTTTATAAATGGCAAGTATGTAATTTAATTTAATCTTAGATTCTCGATAAGTATGACTGAGAGCACTTGATCAGCACAATCTTTCTCATCAGAGGTAGAAATAAGCCTTTGGGGGAAAACTGGCAGCAGCGTTTCAATTTGTTAAGTTTTCATTAAAGCATATAACACAGCAATCAAGCTGAATTAAAACCTCATACAGCTGCATAATTCCTGTTGTGGAACAAAAATGCATGACTGTGATGCGTGAAAATGCTTAAATTCACTCCTGGTGTCAAGTATCTGCCCATTATATTAAGGGCAATGGCATGTACAAGGAACATACACTAGGAGCAAGTTCAGCCTGTTGGGTTTTCAGTGCTTTGCATTTCCTCCAGCCATCTTGAGTTCATATCCTTAATTGATGTATATATTGTTAAGGTTTGTGAGGTTGAAGTTGTTTGGCTTTGCACTCTTGACACAGTGCAGTGAAGGTGAGTTGAAGTCTTTGCCAGTACAGCAGAGACTATTTGTATACTTCAAATCAATATATGCTTTATATTTTATTACTTTAGATTCTTTATAGCAGGAAAGGAGGTTAATGTACATTTTAACTGGCAAAGCAGGCATATTCTTGTTACAGAAAAAAAAAATAAATCCAAGCTAGAAATAGCCAGGTAAAGTTAAACTTGTGGAAAAAATGATGGATTAACCATCAGCCGTGATGCATATTTGTTTGAGATTCGAAGCCTGTTTAAGACTTAAAATAAGGTCACACAAAGAGCAGGGTTGTCCTCTCTCCCTCAGTTACCCATCTCTCCTTATATTTGTCCTTCTTAAAATGTAGACCTAAGAGCTAAAAAGTGTTACAAGAGCTTAACATATCATATTTTTTTTTCTGTCACACACACAAATGGGGGAATCCAGGAACATCTGAAACAGACGAATAACGACAGAACTCCATAGGGGGAAAATAAGTGCTTGCCATTGCAGCTGGAGAGTAGCAGTCCTGCTGTGTTCCCGTCTCCATGCACAGACAGCAAGCTTTAATGCTCTTCACTCTTCATTTTGTCACCTCCTCTCCCCCCAGCATCTTACTTTTCTAAAGAGTAGAAGAAACATGCAGCTGTCAAAGAATGGGCAATGCCGATGCATCTCGGCTTTCCCCACTGACCAACATCGCCCATCCGTGAACATGAATCAGTGGAATTTATGTTGAGCTGCAGCGACCAAAAGGCTGTGCTTTCTGCAGCTTTAGTAGATTGTCTCTCCTGAGCCCGTAACTTACACGCTGGGGAATTTCATTCACCCCTGCCCTCCTAGCTTGTAAGCAGAAGAAGCTGGCGTTTTCTGGATCGTTGCCACAGAGCTGCTGTGCATAAATTTGTGCAAGCTACATTGCAGCTTCAAGCCTCTATTTTTTGCATCATTAGATCTAATAAAACACCAAGCTTTATAGTTTTTCTTGTGTTGAGGTTCTCCTTTTGTCTGTGGTGCTCCGGTTTTCTGCCCATCCTCATCAAGTCAACAGCCATTCCTGGACTGTTCTGATTCCCAGCCATCTTACCAGAAATGCCACGGAGGTTTCTTGTAGGCAAAGGCTGCCAGGCTTTCATCTCGCTCTGCCTTTTCACTGAAAGGTGGCATAGAAGGTGTCTTGGAAGGAGAAAGGTCTGTAAGTAAAAGAGAGCCTGCAGCTCTCTATGCAATGGCTAAATACACCTTTGGCAAGGAAAACTGCCAAGGTGCTAGCAATCAACCCTGAGTTATCTGCAAAGTATGGCAGGGAGGCAGCTATTAATCTGACTTTTAAGATCAGTTTTTCAGGCAAGATTTGCTGCATTTTGTTTCCTTTCCTTGTATAATTTGTATAATTTCCTTTTATAATAACGTGAAACACATACACTTCCTTCTTGATCCTTTCCTGTGTAGAGATGGAATCAACTAATTTATTTTCAGCCTAATTATATGTGGTTCTTCATTGTTTCATTGAATTTTGCATTTCTAAATTCTAATATTTAGAAGAAAAGTTATTTTGATGATTTTGTCAAGAGAGTTAAGAGAAAATGTTGCAGGTGTTCCAACTTGGCTGTGAATTAGCATTTTCCACTTAAATGGGAATGGTTATTTTTTTTGCCTGGAATGGTCCAGACTTTTTGTTAAAATATTTGTCAGTTGTGGTGTGGATTGAACCCACTGTATCTGGAATTATGAGTCACATTGAGTTGGATCCATTACAGTCCTAAGGACAGCAGTGTTTCTGTGCAGGACTGGGTGCAGGAGATTTTTTGTTAAGCTTTTCATACAGTCTCATTTTTGGTTGGCACACTTTGCTACATCTGCATCTCAAAGGTTCACCAACGTTTATGCAATGGTCAAAACACTCAATATAACAGAAAACTCTCTACACTCTCATGATTCTGCTTTCAGTATAGTGATTTTTACCTTGTACTAGTGTTTCTCTCTCCTCTCAAGGCTGCCTGGCCTAGTCTTGTCCACAGTGAGAGTTCTGTGTAAACAAACTGCAGTCTTCCAGCCCCCCAGTAGCGTGTGATCTCCCCCTCCTTGCCATGTCCTCCTCCTAGAGTCATGCAATTAATTAAAGGCTGTTGGTACATAGATGACTGTAGTGTTTATGCTGCTATTAAATTTATTGCAATAGCATCTGCCTAATAATGTGAAGAATGGCAAACAGAAGACTTGGCTTAGTGGAGTGAGCGGTTGAAGGGATGGATGGAAACTAGAATAGTCAGCAGCATTCCAAAACATATCAGATGGCTCATAGAAAGAACAGATTTACTTCTAGCAGCAGGTTTTAGAGAAAAGCAGTGAATTGGATTTCTGCAAATCATCCATGGTAACAGTGTATATGAGGGCAGATTACCGGCGTTCTGCAACTGCTCTCCTTTAATTTTTGATGCTGTATGTTCTAGAGTACAGCTCAGCAAATGCATGAACATGGAGGAAGCTTAAAGACTTTTTTTAGCTGAGAGCCGAGTCCTGCTGCAGAAAGTATTGCTTTCTTTGCAGTCCCTCCACAGATGCCCGTTTCCTTTTTCAGCCAGTGTTAGGATCCGGTCCATGTGCTGAAATCAGCGTGTGTTCTCCATCCGCTCCACTGGGCCTCAAATCTCCCTGGCTGCCGTGCCCATCCAGAGGGTCACGCCATCTGCAGCTATATTACCCCTTTACTCTCTCCTTGCTTTCTCAAGGTTCACATAATTTTGCTCACATCGGTGGTACGTTTGCCATGGCATTTAAAAAAAAAAAACCACAATAGTTTAAGACTGTGATTTTTCTATTCAGAAGTTAAATTTCTTGCTAGGGCAAAATCCATATTCTGAAGTGGGGCATGATCATTGTTCTGGTGGTATGGTGATGTTGTCAAATTAATTCAGGTGATTAGAACAGAGAAGATCGTGCACAGTGTAAAGCCTGCTGGCACTGCAGGAGCTGGTGGTCTGGGACTGAATCCCCCGATACTTCATTGGTGCTGAGGGACACAGCTCTGTTCTGCTGTGCTCTCGTCTGATGCTGATCCCATCAGCAATGGGATCCCAGAGAGACCAGAACTGTACGAAACACCCCCTGATACCTCAGGAGCACAGATCTGGGAAGATAAATGCATGCGTGCTGACTGTGACACTAGAGGTAACTTTGTGAATCCTGTTTTCACCTGCGGACAGTTTATCTGTTAATCGATACGTTAATTTCTACTGGGGTTACCAATTCTTCATGGGAAAGTAAGGCATTTTGTATTCTGTTTTCAACACTGCCCAAAGAAGTGCTCGCTAATTTTTTTTTGTAGCATTGCAATAGCTGGTAGCATGCAATTAGAGTAACTGCAGTTCATCTTTTAATTCCATGCCAGGGAAATGGCAATTTCTTGCAGATTCTGTGGAAATTACTGTGTGATGAAAATATCTGGAAAATATGAAAATATTCTCATATGAAAATATGCCTCTGTCTCTGAGCATACCTCACACTCCGTTAGAGCATAGAGGCAAAGGCAAATTGTGTCTGGCAAATTTGCTGACAAGGTTACAATGATGGTGGATAAGAGAAAAGCAGATGACATCATCTGCCTGGGCTTGTGCAAAGCGTTTAGTACTGTCCCACACAACACCCTTGTTTCTAAATTAGAGAGACGAGGATTTGATGAATAGACCAGTCGGTGGATAAGTTATTGGCTGGATGGCCGCACTCAAAAAGTTGCAGTCAAGCAATGGCTCGAGTGTCCCAGTGGAGACCAGTGACAAGTGGCAGTCCTCAGGGGTCAGTCATTTCTGTAGTGGTGCAGGGCAAAGGTGTCTACTCTCCATGACAGAAAACGGGAGAAGTGATCGGAGTGCTGTAGGAGGCCTTCATCCATATGCACAGACTAAATGAAAGGCCGTTCTATTCCTGTATCCTTGCTTTTCTGTACTTCCGTGTTTTGTATTTAGAGCTGAGAAAAACCATTTGTACTTGCAGCTTTCCTTGTCTAAGTGGACTGAGGGGGGGAGTGGAAGGACAGAGACATTCTTGAAAATACTGCTAATTAAATATTGGGAATAAGAATCTATTTTATGTTAGATAAGTTAGACTAATTCTTAGTTATTTTAAGATTCAGTGGCTAATTGTACAGGTAATCAAAATGTATTCCTAGCTGCAGTTTCATTGCTTATGATGCCCTTGAAATGAATAGTGAAATTTGGCTTCTAAACTAGACATTGATGCCTGCTAGACTATTGATGAATAGATTGGAGCAGTTTTCAAGTGTGTCCTATGCTGAGGTATTCCCACTGACGCCAATGGGAGTTTTAGAAATGATCATGGTGGTCAATTGCAAAATATTTACTGCATTACAGTAGAGAAGGTAAAGAGCTTGATGTTCACATAAAGCAATCCTGATTCACATTGTTTTTTCCTTTTGCAGGTGAAGAGCCTGCATTTTGTTCATCTGGCTTTCTACAGGAAAAACAACGTGAGTTAAAGTTGTTCTCGTTTCTCTTTGTACCAAAGCTGCTCAACAACTAGAGATAATAGTGGCATAGAAATGTTACCTGGCACAAGTCTGGTGTTATCTTGAGAAGGGAGATGGGTGTGGAGGGGCCAGGATTCTTTTGAGTTTTCTTTTAAATGTTTGAATGTGTATTGCGAAAATGTACCAAGAAAGTGCCTGTAACATTATTTAACACATTAGATAGCACCTCATAGCATTGGCTGGAGTGGCAAAGGTGGAGAATTGGAAGGTGCAGCTGCATGTATACATGACAGCTCATACAGGACAGTACAACATGATTCCATTTGGAGTGTAGAAGCCTTCAGTGCTTTGTGCACTGGACTTCCTTCCCCCATCTGTGCTTGACGAGGTGTGCAATAGGTGTTGCTGCTAAAGTTTGAGTGCTGCAGGAGTGAAAATGCCACGTCTGGAATTGCTGGGGTTCCTTTGCTGCTGGTGCCCCACTCCGAGGAGTGCATTCACCTGCCGCTGTGCTGCTGATCCTTCTGTGCTTTCGCATTGCTTGCTGAAGAAAGAAAATTGCCTGATAATGAGTGGTGTTAATGAGGGTGTTTTCTTTCATCACAGTTCTCTCTGGGAACGATTGTCCATGGCCCTCAGTTCACAGTGAAGCAGCTGTTTGCTGTTCCTCCAGCTGTGTTCACGAGCTCCCGCTGTTGCTCTATGTGGCCCCTTCCCCTCTGGAAATCGCGCTTTGCCCAGCTCATCTGGGCTGGTCTGAGGGCTGGAGCTGAGGAGCACTCGGAGTCTATATCCTCTGCTAAACGTTGTGTGTGGCTTTCCCTGCAGTGCTCCTCAGTGGCCACCTACAAGATCTGGCAGTGTGTGTGTGTGTGTGTGTGTGTGTGTGTGTGTGTGAGGCTTGTTCAGTGAGGAAAGGAGAGAAGTTAGTGCAGACGCGATCTCATCTTGTGGCTTCCAGAGCAGGATTGGGCTCAGTGATGCATGCCATTATTTTCCTTTGAACAGTGCAGTTTGCGAAACTGCATCTGCAGTGTATTACAATATTCTTTATCATTTGTTAATAGAAAGCATATGTTACAGCCTTCATGTGAACATATTTCTCATGACGGATTTGTCATTATAAATGGCTAGTAATAGCACAGCAGATGGCAAGAATTTCTCATGGGAGTGTGATAATGGAAATAGCACTTTTCTTTGGGGACTATCACCACTTTATGCTTTGTACATAATCAAGTTCTCTTGCTTTTATTCTGAATTCCTCCTTAATTAACATGGCAGAATATTAGGGATGTTTTAAATGGTCTGGGGGGGGGGAGGGGGGAAGGACCTGGATTGATTTTTAGTGCAGGTTTGAACTGTACCTCATGTTCTCAGAAGTTTGGGAATGATGGTGTGAATTCTTTTCTCCTAGATTCAGGGTACTTACTACTTTTTTTTCCACAGAATGAACTGATGCTTTCCATGGCTGATTTGGGGTGTTGAATCCACTCCTCTGATGCTGGTAGCTTATCTTGAGATCTGATGTACTCCACGGGCAGTGAGTTATTTCAGGCAAGGGTATAGATATACAACTTGCTTGACATCTCTCTAAGTCCCTGAGGAATGTGTGCAACATATATTTTGTATACCAGTTCCAGTGGGAATTTGACTCCAAACCAGTCCCTGCCAGAGATGTTTGCTCATCTGTGGCAGCAGCGTATGTTTCTGTCTCCAGAAAAAATTGGTAAATGTCTTCCCTAGTCATTATATCAGTTGGCTCAGGTGGTAGCCACTGTTCCTGGATACTGACTGCCAAACTGAAAAGCATTATAATTTCTGCAGCGTGGCTGCATGTACTTCAGCACTGTGAGCTGTCTTCCTTACAGTTCAGCATCTGATCAGCAACAAATAAGTGTCAGTTTTGGATTTTACTCACCTGTTGACATAGTTCTTCAATAATGAGGTCACTGTTTCCACGCTGAGTACCCAATATGATCTCAGCCAAATCAGACTATTCACAGCAAGTACATTTGGCCACCCATTTTAATTAAGGCTAACAGGCATTCCAGGTTGGCTGAGTTAGTCCCAGATTACAAGATGTGTCTCCAGGATGCTATTTTGTCTCCAATTTTCATCCAAGCGTGGGATTTTCTGTTTACAGTTTTCAGATTTACTTTCTCCAAGGCTTCAGCCTCTCTTTCTTGCTTTCTTTCCCCCCAGAAAGAATGAGAGTGGTATTTTTTTTTTTAATTTGACTTGTTGCAGTTGCATTATAATAGTTTTTTTTTTTGTTGTTGTTCTTTCCGTCCTTGATACTTCTGTTGCTGGTATCAGACTATAAACCTGTAGAAAGTTAGGGAAGTTGTTTGTCAAAGCCTGGATTCCAGCTCTTAAACAGAGCTTATATTAAAATGTCAAGAAATTTCTCTGGGGAGGAAATGGGAAATTTAACATTTTAAATTGTCACTAGTACCACCTACCCACAACTGACCCGTTAGTCTGGGGGCCTGCAGGGGACCTGACCTCGGGGCATGAGATTTCAGTGGGTTCTCCTGTTCCTATGTCTCCGCTCCTTGTTCCAGGTTTGAGAAGCCTGGTGGAGTCTGTAGCTGATGCATTTGCAGGTTAATTAAAAAACAAGACAGGACAAATGAGCAGAAAGGTTTTAATTTTATCCCACCCTGACCTTCCCTGACTCCACTGCTGGCTGGTACAACGTAAGCTATTGCAGCACACTGGTTTCCAACTCTGTATGGGATTTGAGTACCTTTTTGTTACTGTAATTTATGTTACGATACGATTAGCATAAATTGATATAATGATGGTATAAATCAAGACAGCTGGAAAAGCTCTCTAAAATGTTTATAAATGTCATCAGAGAGGTTCAGTCCAGCAAAACCGTGTTGTTATTTTACCTCATTAAAGCCCTTCCAGTAAATAGTAAACGACATCATTTCTCTGTCATCAGTTTCATTTTGGTGCCTGATTAAATTTCTGTCATTGTCTCTTGTAGGTCATACTGTCCGTTTCTGTCTCCTGTGGAGCTGTAGCTGCTGAATAGTCTTACCCTTTATGTTGTCATCACAACAGAGAAGGTCCCCCAGTTATTTCAGTCACTGGTATTTAATCTAAACAATATGTAGACCCAAAATCTGATTATCTTCCGAAACTCGTGCTCAGCACTTCTCTTAAAGTAAAGGCATGTGTTGATCCCCTCACAATTCACACGCACAACACAGAGCCCTCCATTCTGCCCCTGCTCTGGGACTGCTTTAAATTCCAGAAAGTGTGGGGTTTTTGGGCAGCACAGTGCTGCACATCTATTGAAACTCCTCACTAACTTGTGCTGCAAATCAGTAAAAAACACCTGGCTGCCCCCTGCCTTTTTTTTTTTGTGTGTGTGGTTTTTTTTCTTTCCTTTCCAGACCTTCTCATTCTTTGTATGCTGAAACTGTACTTCAAGGTGCAGATTTTCAAAACAAGATACTATATGTTCTAACATTACTGCAGCCTGAACTTCTGGCAGTGCAGGAGTGTTCAGAAGACAGTTGAGCTGTGCACGCTGGTATGTCTTAAAGAATGCCTCATGTGCTTCTACTGATCTGTGCAGCATCGTTTCTGGGATCCCTGGTACCGCAAGTTGATGCTGTGCTTCTTCATTTCTTTTTCTCGGCTGAAGTGAGAAAGCAGTTTTGAAAGAAGCCCAGTTATATGATAGAGAGCTACTTGAATGTTAGAATAGAAATTGTGATTAAAATAATGACTAGAATCCTGGTGTCCAGTTATCTGCAACGCTGGTGTATGCATGAAGCCAAGAACTATCCTGCAACCTGAAATTTGATGCATTAGGGTAACTTTTTCCACCCTCTCCTTTTTAAAAAACTTATCTCTAGAAAATCTTTAGATTTTCAAAGGAATGGCACACAAGCAATCCCAGGATGAGTTTTGTTTAGTGCATTGCATGTAGATAACCAAAGAGGTTTGTGGGCTGGTGAAGAAGAGTCCTGGGATTCCTGTTCCAGTATTCTCTGAAAGATAAATACTATGATTCACTGTAAGGTGGTGCCTCGTTGCCCTGAATAATCCTTTTTCATGACACAAAACTAATGTTTCTGTTCTGTTGTGAGCTTAGATGTTAAAAAACTGTCACTTTTTCATACAGTGACTGTCAGAAAAAAGTGAGTCTTCTGGACAGGTTTTTGGAAACAACACTTTTACTTACAAGCAACTTTAAATTGCAGGGATATCCGATGCAATTGCATGTGGTAGAAGTTCAGGGTTTATGGGGGTGTGTTGTTGCTGCTGGGTTTGTTTTCTGTTGTTTTGGAGTTTATTGTTGTATCTAAACAAGTATTAAAAGACTAATCCTGTGGTCTTGACTGGCAGAAAGACAAGAATAATTACTTTGCTTTTAAATATGGAGAAATGTAGCCATAGAGGTTAAATACATTTCTAGTGGATATAAGGCATGATGGTGGTAGAATCTGTAGTAGAATTATCTCCCAATCCCAATGCAGAAGAGTACAGAGTGTTTGAAATGTATTTTAGACTAAGTTTGGTAATTTTAGAATAGCCTGGCCCAGACCCTCCTTAATCAGTGTTGTTGGTGAGGTGAAAATTACAGTCAGTGCTGGCAGGGTCTGGCAGACACCCATAAACACACATATCAGATGGAGCAGAACTGCAATCAGGCTGTGAACGCAGAATGCCAAACGGAAAGGTAAACTGAGTCATCTATAGCATTATGTGATGCATTTATTTTCCTCTGAGGCGCTGGAAGAAACAGAGAAAAATGTGTTTACCTCCAGAAACCTGTCAGCAAACTACTTTGGTTTTATTTACTGCAGTCCTCCCATTCACTCCTAGAACATGTATCTGTCATAGAGGGAGGAAAGCCTCCTCGCTTTTCTCAGAACAGCCCCTAACAGTCAGAACAGTCCAACCCCCTAATCCTTGGGGATTGGACTAGATGATCTTTCAAGGTCCTTTCCAATCCCTGATATTCTGTGATTTTGTGAACCCCTGTGAGATGAGTAGAATTTCAAGGCTGCAACACTGCAGTCAGCTGAAGTTTTAAATTGCAAATTTCTGGTGTTGTCAGCCTGAAGGGTTTCAAAGCCACCTCCTTCCCCCCAAGGAGAGGTGTTACAGAGACATGAAGATTCACATCTTGTATAGAATTCCATCACTGTAGAAGGAAAAGGCACATTTGCCTTCCCCACAGAACTGACCCCCATAGCTGAAGTAATTCCCCTTCAGTGACATGTTGGAATAGTTAATTTCTCTATTTAAGTCCACTGAAGTAGAGGAATAAAAGCTGCTATCTAAAGACAGCTTGGCGCTTCTAGTTTATAATCTTTTCCTTTTAAATGGAAGACTGGCATAATTTGACCATATCATAGTTCTCATGAAGAAATTTTGCTGGTCTCTGTTGCTTATTACTACATAAGAGTAGTTACATTTAGGCAGAGGTTGAGATGCTGGACTGAGCAGTAAATCATGGCAATTTTGCCATTTTGGCACAGTTTGATAAATGACAACTAACTTGTAGCTTTTAATATTCTGTATCTGAAAAAGAAAATAATATTCTGGAAATCAATGGCATGTAAGGTATAGAAGCAAGCATCATGAAATGACTAGGAAAACTCATGAATAGGAGCACGTTTAAGAGATAAAGCAGGCTATATCTCTACTGGTCTAGGTATCACTAGAGTTTGTATTTCAAAGGAAATGGATTTGTTGTTCATAGGTCAATATTGGTTCATTCATAGACTGCAAGTAGACTAGCAGACTAAACAAATAAACTCAGCTTGCCACTGGTTTTGGTGTTAAAGTCTTCCTCTCAGGTTTACTTGCAGATGTTACCTGTTTCCTGTCTTAAGTAAAAAGTTACTACTAGGAAACTGAGGTGGTAGCAGAAGCAGTCACATCGTGGGTGTTTTAAATTCTAACCAGAAAATCATCAGATTTCAGTTTTGTTAGTCTCTTTTTAGTACCTTTTAAAAAAAGCCAGCTGAGTGCTGTAAAACTGGAGTTTTCATAATACTGCTAGAAAGTCAGAGAAAGCATGCTACCAAATACCTGGTTTGTGGGTTATAGTGCCCATCCGGTACTAATTTTTAAAGAACTGTTATGTTTTGAAGGCCAAGAAAAACCTAAATATTATGTTCCAATGTCTTCTAAGTCAGAGAATGACTGAGATTGAAAGGGACCTCTGGAGATTTTATAGCTCAACTCTGCTCAAAGTAGGGTCATATAGAGCCGATTTGCTTAGGGCTGCATCCAGTCAGATTTTGAATATCTCCAAGGATAGAGACTCCGTTTGGGGAATGCATTCCAGTGTTTAACCACTCTTACAGTAAAAAAGTTATTTCCTGTATTTAAATGGAATTTCCTGTTTTTCACTCTGTGTTCATTCCCTCTTGTCCTTTCACTGACCATCATGAAGAGGACTCTGGTTCCATCTTCTTTGCTTCATTCAGGTATATGCATTGATGAGATTTCCTCTACATACCCCAAGCCTTCTGTTCTCAAGGACAAACAATCCTGTCTCTCTTGGCCTCATCTCATGTCAGATGGTCCTGTTTCTTAATCATCTTTGTCTCCCTTTGCTGGTCTTGCTCCAGTGTATCCATGTCTTTCTTTTACTAGCGGTCCCAGAACTGGACGCAGCAGCGCAGATGTCATCTCACCAGTGCTGAGTAGTAGGGAATGATCACACACTCCCGACCTACAGACACTTTTCCTAATGTAGTCCAGGATGCTGTTGGCAGTCTGCTGCGAGGGCACGTTGCTGAGTCCAGCTCACCTTGTTGTCCACCAGGATACTCAGGTCCTTTTCTGCAAGGCTGCTTTCCAGATGGTTGGTTGCCAGCCTATGCTGTTAAGTGGGGTTATTCCTCCCGAGGAATAACCAATTTCAGTTGGTTGAACTTCATGAGATTCCTTTTGACCCATTTCTCCAGCCTGTTGAGATCCTTCTTAACAATCGTCTGGTGTTTCAGCTGTTCTCTAGTCTTCAAACTTGCGGAGAGCACATTCTGTCCCATCATCTAGGTCATTAAAAAAGATGCTAAACAGTACTGGAACCAGTAGTGATCCCTTGGGGTACACCACCAGTTGGAGACTTTGTGCTGCTGATAACAGTCCTTTAAACCTGGTCATTAAGCTTTCAGTGCATATCACTGTCTAGTTAACTAACCCACACTTTTTCAGTTTCTCTATGAGGCTGTTATGAGAGTCAGTGTTTAAAGCCTTGCTAAGATGGAGAGAAACAACATCCATTGCTCTCCCTTCATCTACCAAGCCAGTTTGGTTGTCAGATTGGTTGGCATGATTTTCCCTTTGTAAATCCATGTGACTACTAGCAGTCACTTTCTTGTCCTTGTGTTTGGAAACAAAGCACAATGGCCAGTGGAATACTTCTTAGAGACAACAGCAACTCAGAAGGTTGATGATTTTCTTCTTGCCTGCTCTTTTTTAACCCGAGAAATTAGTGTTGCAGCATGCGACTGCAAACCCCTGTAAGCTAAAGTCGGGAGTAAGTGGGCTTCATTGTGTTTTTTGCAAAGCTTTGCTCATCTCTGATGTAGATGTTTCCTAAGTGCTGTTAGAGACAGGAGTATGGAACATTCCTTTAATTTGTAAGGAAGAGGTTGGCCCCATGTATAAATGTGACAATGAAGCTAACAACTGTGCTAATCAAATTTCATCCTACAGCTGTTTCCTAGGTAACTACCACATGCAGCTGTAGAAAAAAGGCTGCATTATGAAGAGACTGTAAAGATCCTGTAGCAATTCTCTTCAATGACTGAAGAAACATGGTGCCAAAAAAAAAACAAAAACCATTGGATACTGCTATATCATCAACTTTTTTGTCCTCAAGGACAGAGAAGATTTGTTCAAAGGGCAAGACTTTTCACATCCAGCTGTAGAAGTTTTATAGAGTATTTTCAGTTGGAAGGGAACTGCAGTGATTATGTGGTCCAGCTGCCTGACCACTTCAGGGCTGCCCTTATGCAAAGACAGGCATGGGGCATCAATCAGCTCTAGTAAGCTTGTTCCAGTATTTGACCACTCTCTCTACAAAGAAATGCTTCCTAAGTTTTGCTTACCAAAGCCAGATACTGGGCAGTTTCATGGTCTTAAAGCTGATACTGTGAATGTTATGCTTATAGCAGGTTACTGTCCGGCCAGTCTGCCCAAGAAGTAGTCACAAGTGGGTCTTTGGGTCCATTTAGTTGCCCTAGTTTTGTCCTTTGGTCATGCTCTGAAGTCAGTGCGGAGACTTTTATTGCTGTGTTTATAAGGGAGGATGTTGCATTCACAATCCTGTTGTGGAAATGTGTTACCAGAGCCCTGTGTATCTCTGCAATGGCACTTCGTATTTTACAGGTTACAGGGTTTTTGAGGAGAAACTGTCTTATGCTCTATAATCTGTTACTCCTGTTTTGCATCTTGGTAATGGAGCACTGCAGTTACTTCTGGGAGTTTCCTAGGTAGTCACAGGGGTCTGTGGAAGAGCTGGACCCTTTAGAGAAAATTTACTTGCCTATATGTAGATGTTTAGCACTGTTTCAAACCTACCGGAGTATCTAAGATATCTATATGGGAGGAGCAGAAATAATGCAGAACCTCAGGTGACCTTTGCTGCTGCTGGTCCAGAAAGGCACAGACAACCCACAGCAGCTGTACCAGTGATAGAGACCTCTATATAAGGACCTTAATCCTGTTCAGAGAGTTGCTGATAAGAATGGAAGAGCCTCTGATATGTTAGGGCTGCATGAAGTCTTGTCTGTTCTGTTTGTCCACAGGGTTTTCTGTGAACTGATCTTTTTGTCTTGGAACTAGAAATGTGCCTTACCTCCATAGATACCTGTAAAATACGACACAGCCAAATATTTAAGTGATCAATGATGTCTCCTTTTACTTTCAGGTGAATTATATAGAACCTCTTTAAGAAAACAAAGGTTCCCAGCACAAGGCAGTATTGAAATTCATGAGGACAATGAGGTGAGATTTTTTTCCCAAAACAAGCTGTGCTGATTTCCAAGGAGTGGATATGTCAAATACTGGCTCTATGGAACACATTATAATTCTCTCGTTTTCAGCTACTTCTCTGTAGAGGTGCTAAAGTTACCAATTTCTTTGCTTTGTCCACGTCAACATTTCTACCCTTACCCCTCACTAAACTACAGCCTGACGTGCATGTGTGTGTTTATCAGCTGTCCTGAATAAAGTTTTCCTTGTTAAACTCGGAGCTGTTCGTCTCGTTCTGTATTTACTGTTGAAGACTGTGACTTTTGCTATGGAATTTAAGAATAAAGTGTCCAGAACTTGGCTTGATTGTCAGTAAATCACCCAATCTAGTAATTAGCAATCCTCCGACAAATACAATAAACGTTACTGTTATTTTTATTTTGTGTTCGTATTTGGTCAGGAACTAGAAGTTTCCAGGAATCATAGGATCCAAAGCGAAAAAGAAAATGCCAGTCAAGATTTAAAAGCAAATCATCTCCGCATCTTTGAATGTATTACTGAGCCCTCTGAAGGCACATAACTCTCAAGGGGTAAAGGAGAAAAAAAAGTGCATTTGTGAGACATTCAAAATTTGTGAGACATTCAAAACAGTTCAAAATGTTTTTCCAGTCTCAAGTAGATAACATCTTGCTTATTCTGCGGAGCACACCAATTATTGTCTATCTGTGCACGTAGTCACATATTCATAAACATACTTGTAAGGTTTATGGATATCAGCAATGATACATTTTTTTGCCTTTTCAGGAAACGTCTGAGTAAGTTTGCCCCGTTTTTCACTTTAATAAGAAGTTGCCACTCTCAGAAGGCTGAGTAACTGTATCATCTGCTTTTGCTGGATTTTTTTTACTGGCAGAGAAATTTATGTTCTTAGAATCTGTGATGATTTGAGTTAGAACCTTTCCAGTAAATGCGGCAGCCTCATTCACAATACTTAAACAAGATGTTTGCTTAGGCTCTCTGTGGATGTTGGAATTCCTCTCCCGTCTCAAATATATTTAAAATAGGTTTTGATGTACATAAAACTGTTTATAATCTGTGTTGATCTGAAATCCGTGTCTGTGCTGCAAGTGTTTTCTGGTAGAGCGTAGACAGTGTGGTCTGCCTGTTTGAGACATGCTTGAATTAAATGGAAGACAGGGCACACACGCCATGCCCCTCCAGTGAAGGCAAATATCACAAGAAGATCACAGTGGGGGTGGGAGGAAGAAAACATTGCCAACTGCTTGTGAACATTAACACCAAGAATACCAACATGTCCATAAAACTGCTTTCTCCCTTCTTATTCCCTGTTTTCCTCACAGGAAGGAGTTCAACACCAGAACTGCAAAACCCATGTGCTAATTTTGATCCTACATGGAGGGAACATTTTGGACACTGGAGGTGGAGACCAGAGCAGCAAGCTGGCGGACATCAACACCTTCAGCTCTGTGTTTGAGAAGGTGACCCAAGCCCATTTCCCTGCCGCTTTGGGTCACATTTTAATCAGGCTTGTTCCCTGCCCAGCGATCTGTTCAGCAGCTTTCTCTCTTGTTTCCAAGTAAGTTGATTTGCATTTTCTAATGTTTGGCTTTGTGGTGCAGTTTTAAATGGCTTTCTGTGACCTGTCTTTTTCATAATGAAATGTTGCAAATCCTTCTGAATTTTTTGCTTACTGCAAGACTTGGGGCAATCTTTCATCCTTTTCTAAGTGGATGTATTTTTTTAAAAAAAAGGCCAAACAAAACCAAAATACCTCCACAAAACCCCACCTAAACCAAAAAATCAGAACCCATGGTGGATTACAGCCTGCTGTATCCACATGCACCCAAAGGAAAAAAAAAATCCAGAAATCTGGACAGAATAAGAAAACTGTGATAAATGTTAACTTTTCCTTCCCCTCCCAAATGCGACCCCCAAAAATCAGTAGTCTGCTCTTATTGTATTTTAAAATGGAAGCAGCTAGATCTGCCTGCGGATATGCCAACTGATGTTTGTCTTTTCTTTATCTGTTCATTATTTGCCCGTTCTAGGTACAGGATGTTATAGAAAACCCTACTGAAAGTTTTAATATTTCCTGTTTTAGAAACAAAAATGGCATGTTGCTAACACTGGTTTAGGAATAAAGTGGAGATGCGAAGTGTTACTGAGAAACTGGGATTGATTTGGGTCAATTCTGCTTTAAACTGGAAACTGAGAGCAGAAAGAAGGAGTGATGAAACATGTCTTCTCAGTGAGAGAGAATTTACATATGAACATGGTTTTTACATTTTAAGATGACAAAACTTTGGTATTGTTCACTTCCAATAGCAGCTACTGCACTTTGTGTCCCACAGTGTTTTGTGGTGGACCACTCATTTATCATCATTAATCTGTGAGAATGCCACATAAAGGAGCGGCTTGAATGGGCTACAAGAGATGCATCCCTAGGAAACAGTGCTTTTTGGCTCATGTCGGTGTCAGCTTGCAGTACAACTAAGATTTGTTTGCATGAATCATGAGAACTGTGAGGGAAACAGCTTTGCTGAGACTTGACTCTGATAACCGGAACCTCGTTAAGCATGAGAGGAAATGTTTTGTAAGGGAAGGAGAATGATCTGGGTGTTTCTTTGTCAGATATTAACACCAAGGAACAAAGGCTGGTCTTAGGCTGTATGATGAAGAGATGTTACACTTCATTTTCACGCCCATTAAGTGGCACCAACTTCATTTTACTTATTTTCCCCTCACTGAAACAACTTTTCTATGCAGCAAGTTTTCTGCTAAGTGCTATATGATTGGCTTCCACATCATCATAATGACCTGGCTCTAGTGTAATGAATCTAGAAATAACAAGTGGGATTTTCTGTTGGATATATCTACTTCAGTAGCTGCTCTTCCTCACCCACTTTTTCAGTCTTGAAATTCACTCTTTAAATGAGAGAACCTTTTCAGGTAACATTTCTTTCCTCAGTGACATTTTCCTTGACATAAATATTTTAAATGGCATGATAGAAAAAGGAGAAAAAACCCATATGCTCTTGGTTCTGCTTCAGTTCTTCTACAAGTGTAGACCGGGCATAACAAGTGAACTCTGTAGTGATGGGGAGGAGAGAATCAGATTTGCTTTATTTCTTCTTTTCTAAACAAAGAGAAACTTCTCATGGTTTTGTCTGGGTCTCCCCCTTAATTGATGATCGCTTTTATAGTCTTTTTGTTGAAATATAGTGCCCGAGGTTGCTTTTGAACCGCACGTAGAGCAGAAAACCCTGCAGAAGAGTAGAGATCTACAACTGCGTTTTGGACCATATGATGCAGAAATGGTGATGCCTGCTGTCCAGATGAGAATTAGAGAGGAGAGACAGGGAGTGCAGTAAAGGTCTGAAATACTGGGTGGACTGAAAGCTGTGGTAGGCACAGGGGAAGAGACAACAAGGTGCGGACAAGACCAGTGGAAAGTCCATATGTGTCTGACTTCACATCAATGGGGAGATACACCGAACCAACCAGGAATGGAGAAACATGTGTATGTCCCAGCTGCTGCCCTGCAAAGCAAGGGTATTGACAGTAGAAGAGATGAAGCATCAAAGAGTGTTCAGGTGGTTGTCCTCACCCATTCGGGCCCCTGGTTAACACAGGGCTCAGCAGTGTCTCTTAATTGTTCGTAACGTAGTGCCTGCAGGACTCAACTACCTGGGAGAAGAGCTGGTGGACTGGAGGGCAGAGTGTGTGCTACTCAGCCAGACTGGAAATAGCCAAGCTGGATGTTTCAATGTCCTGTAGAATAATTCGCAGCACTGGCATGGGATTGGTATTGCTTTGGCATGTTCTTGTGTGGAGCTGCTTGTGGTGTACAAAAGGAGAGATGATTCCCTGCTCTCACATTTCTGCAGCTTCATGCCAGCAACTTGCACAGCCAGAACTTCAGGATATAGTTGGTGGAACATACACTCGTGGTAAATATTCCATTTAGCAAACTTGGAGGGGAGGAAGTGTGTTTTTAATTACTGCAGTGTTTCACTGAGGGTGAGGTAGATGACTGACTAAGCAGCAGCACAAGATTTCTTGTTTGGTTTGCACAGATCCTCCATTTTTGGAATGTGCAGGCATTGTGCGTGCCAGGGTGGTACAACCCTTTGCTTACCTTGGTATGGATTTTGAATGATGCTGTGTCTGTGCCGAGTGCCTGAGCTTATATGATTCCACTGGGACTTTGCGTCTGAATGCACCTACGCAGTTCTCCCTGCGCTGTAAATAGTGCTTCAAGGGAAAGGTATCTTTCAGGGTAAAACCACTCCATCTAGTAAAGGTTCCAGGTTGTTTTAATCTCGTCTGCTACCACCACTTCCTACAACTCTCATATAGATCAGAAATGCACTGTTTATGCAAGCTGTGTAAAGTGAATCACAGAGTACCGGGTTGGAAGGGACCTCAAGGGTCTTCTGGTCCAATCTTCCTTGGCAAAAGTGTGGTATTTCCAGGTTGTTGTTTTGAAACTATCTCTTTTGGTTTTGTTTTGTTTGTTTGTTTGTTTTGGTTTGTTGTGTTTTTTTTTCTCTCCTGTGTTTCTCCCTTTCCCCGTCTGAGGTGTTATCTACCACTTGCCATAGTAAATGAGGCCTTGTTATGTAGGATTTTAAGGTTTGCTTTTCATTTTTGAGAGTTAGTGTTCATGACTGTATGTCTTTTGTGCATTGGGATGATCTAATCAGCCGGCAGAATGAAGCTGTGTTACTTGGTAAATTGACACAGCTTGACAGAGCAGCTGAGCTCCAGGACGTAGGCACTGTTACACTATTTTGGATGAGAAATACCAAACCATTAGAGTGCTTCAGCAAGAGGCAAGTATGGAAATGTCCCAACAGGCTGAACACAGACCAGCCTTGCAGGTCTTATGTTCTTCTTCTTTTACCCTAGTAATAATCTCAAGGATGCAGTTTTTAGCAAAAATATAGACTAACTCCATTTCAGGCAACTGGCTGGCAACAGTGATAACCCACCAAGTTCCTAGAGAAGGTGAATACAAAATTGGGTGAACTCGGGTGAACTTTGGATGGCTGACTTATCCAAAATACTTCTGAATCTCCTTTAATCACTAAAGGTCAGTCAACTTATTGTTCAGAGAATCTGGCACACTTTGATGTGCCTTGTGTCTTTGGCTCTCTATGAATTATTTTCCCTAGTTATCAATAAAAATCAGTCAAGACATGAATGGCAGATTTACTGAGAAACTCGCAGGGTGAACATCTGAACTAAAATAAAGTTGACATGAAATTTAGGTTGGTGTTTTCAGCCAAGTCCCCTCCTTTTTACAAAATGTTACTATGGAAACAGCTATGGATGATTTCAGAATGTGTGCAGCTTTGTTCCATCTTTTTGAAAGGATGGGACGCTGGGAAGAATGCTTGTATATGTTTTTGAAGAACACATCTGTCACACTTGTGTTCTAGTTCCATTGTGATGATTGGATCTTGTACTTTGCTGGGGAATAAAAAGCTGAAACAGAATAATCTCTTTGCTGTTCAAAATGATGCCTACTTGTACATGGAAAAATTGCATCAAGTATGTTTAATTACAGAAGTGCCTTCTAGCGTGATCTCATTCACATAAAGCAGTAACTCCTTGATGTTTTTTTTTTAAGCTGTTGAATTCTGTGATAAAATGATCTTTCCTGTATTCTGTCTTTGCGAACTGCAACAGCCCAGCCCATTTCTGTTGATAAGTAACTGTTCATTCTCTAATGCTGTGTGCTGCCTCTTGCATTTTTCCTGATGATAACGTGTCCTTCTCTAGCCTAAATCCCTATAGCTACGATGAGAGCTGTCTCAGCAGCAGCGAAGATCACATCCCGCTGGCTGCCTTGCCCTTGCTGGCTGTTTCATCCCCTCAGTACCAGGATGCAGTTGCCATGGTGATTAGTAGAGCCAATCAAGTTTACAATGAATTTCTCAAATCTACAGATGGGGCTGGTTTTAATGGACAGGTAGGACCGTTTTCTCTTACATCAACTTCCTTCCAAGCAAGGCTGTTTCTTTTTAAGCCATTGTGTTGAGAGTGTTGAGTTACGAGTGTGGGACAATACTGCAGACATGATGAATGAACGTTAATGTGGGATTCCCTATGCAGAATGCCTTCTCAGTGCCCAGCGCAAGAAAGACACTTGTGGAAACGTGTGCAGTATCTAACTTGGACGCACTCGGATGGTGGAAGACTACTATACTTTCTCCCACAAATATTTTGACCCCTAAGCTCTTACTCAGTATTGCTATGATCCCTGGTAATACGTAAGCGTCCCAGTTGTGTGCTGCGTGGTGTGCCGAGCAGGGAACAGGTATGCCAGTGCAAGTCAAAGGACAATTTGTGTTACTGAGCTCCTGCTAGAGCTGAAAGAAAAGCTGGATTATCCCTGAATAAGAGCATAACAAATCCAGCGTTTAACTTTTGCTATTTCTTTTTGTGATGCCTCCATCACAATAGTAGTAAAACAACTGATAGTAAAGAAACTTAGAGGGCAAATACTCCCTTGCCAGCATTGTTGCAGATTCCCCTTGTAACTTTCCTGGTGTGATCCACTCACTGCCAAGTGAAATCACCTGCAGACTTCAGACTAGCATGTCTCAGTTATTGGTCCTATTTCTCCATCTTTAGACTGCAAAACCCAGTACTTCCCTGCTTTGCATAGAATAGATATGGTGCTGCTCCCTCGTATGAGTTACTGAAATTATTTTGTGGTGGGGCCCTCTGTGTAGCCAGAAACATGCACTTCCTTAAAGTATAGTGACCTTCAGACTTCAGGAGAGGTGAAAAACCAAACCATTTAGTGTAGAGTACAACGTTACCTTTGAAGGAAAGCATGCGTCTTATTACACAAACAAGTTACTTTCCATAGCAGTAATAAGATTATGCTGTGGCTTATCAGTATTTTTAGACTAAAATTTGGTCTTAAGCCAGTTTTAATATCCATAGTGCTTTTATGCTTGAAGCATAAATTAGCATGTGACAGAAACATTATGAAAGGTGAGGTTATGTAAAGAAGAATTACAGCAGTGACAGAACTATTTGTGAAAACAATTCTCTGTATGAAAAATGAGCGCTATGGGTTTGTGTTTTTGTTTTTTATATTTTTATTTGACAAAGCTAGAAAGAAGTCTCCTTCGTGTGTTTTGCAAACGTATATAATAATACTTCACATGGGAGACTGCAGTACATCTGTGTACTCCACAGAATTTTCAGCATCAACAATTATTGGCATTGATAGAATGGAAGTGAATTCTCCGTGCTCTCTACACTGCTTTGCTTTTGTCGTTAGATTGAAATCTAACCTACCTCTGAATAAGTCCTGCACTTTGAAAATATACACCATATAGCCTGACTCCCCCAACCCTGTTTATTTCCTTTCATATTTTGGTTCTTCTGTCCATTTATATTGCAAGTTCAGGTTTGTAAGGAGAAGCAGTGTTTTCTGTTAAACTAATTGGACTTGGGAACAAGACTAGACGTTTGCTTCAGTTTGAGGGTTGGAGAGAAAGAGTTTCTGGAACCTGTCAACTGCGGGGGTTGTTACCAGGGAAGATGGTAACACAGCTATTGCTGATCCTCAGACACAGGCAGAGGGACAGGGAGAAGGAATCGTCTCCTGTGGGATGGGGAGTAGTTCCGTGGGATTTAGTACTCTGTGGGTTTTAATTCCAGGTCTGTACTTTGAAGGTAGCTTGTGTATTTATATTAAAAGTGAAGCAAGAGTGAATCTCTCCGCTTAATACCTTATTTAAAATTTTCATTCCCTTATCCTGATGTGGGGGTACCAATCTATTTTTAATCTGGTGAGATGCTCTTCCCAGTGTGATTCTGAAGGAAACATTAAGTGGCATGAAATCTTTGGGTGATCTGAGCTTCTTCAGCTGCAGTCTGGCTGAAAGCAGCTGGAAGAAATCTGACCCATTTGGCCAAACTTCCAGATGGTGAAAATAGTCCCTGGAACTATATTCTTGGATTGGGGCATAAAAGGAAGTGGGAGAAAGTGGCTACACATTTTCAGCTGCAATAAGAACCAAGGTGTAAAAAAACAAAACAGGAACAAGGGTGTCAAGTAAGACTGCAACTATTCCGCAGTACTGTCGTGCTTTTTTTTTTTTTTTCTTTTAAAACACTTGTTATGTCTCCCCAGAAAATATTTTTATTTCCTCAGGTGTGCCTCATTGGTGACTGCATTGGAGGAATTTTGGGCTTTGATGCCATCTGCTATAATTCCAGTACAGCTGATGAGAGTCGGAACAGTAGCAGGAGAGGAAGCATCAGCAGCATCCAGGTGAAGGAAAAAATCCACACAGCTAAAACCCTATAGCTCATTCCCTGGAGGAAATCAGCTCTGTATAAACCAGAGAAAATTTATGGATTTGGTAAATTGCCATGGTAGCATGGGATTTTGCTTGTATATCAAAAAATTGCTTTCTGGAAATTCAGTCTGCAGCTTCAGTTTTATGATATACAGAAATCCCTAGTGAAGGCTTTATCTGTAAATCTTATGAAGTTAGGGTTACGAAGTGCCCTTTATTTTATTGTATCCCTGCAAAAATGTTCTCTGACAGTAATCTCTGGAAGGCTCCTGGTGTTGCTAAAAATCCTTTCTTTTAATAATCTTTTTATTTGTTCACATGGGGTCTGGAATTCCTTATGCTACTGTCTGGGGGTGGTCTAGCATTAAGGCTATTATTCATGAATAAGTTGTAGTGACTAGTGAAAAAATGCCTTCTTCCTGATGAGCAATGCAAATGACCTGAGGATCTGTGAATGTGCATAGCAGGCTCTATATGAGTGCTACGTCTGGAAAGAAGGGAGGATTAATTCTAACAGTTATCTAGGAAAGATTTTATGATACTAGCATGTAGGCTTCATTATTGTGTTCAACACTTAAGAAATTGAAGTTCAGGCTGAAGTGGACGTGGAGAAAGGAGTGTGACATATCAGAACTGACACTGAGTGATGTCCCCATGCTCCATTCGTTGATGGCTTTGTGACCCTGACCAAAATTGTTGCATCTCTTGATGCTTAATTAGCCTCTCTCCTCAAAAGTAGACTCAGCAATACCGGTCTGCTTGGTTTGGTTGAGAGCTGTGTGTGACAGGAGTGCTCTTGAGCAAATAGACATCCTCTAAATGTTTTCAGGAAGGAGAATTACTCACCATTGATAACGCGGCTCTGGATCCTCAGCAGCTAGCCTTTGATAGCACCATCTCTGAGGATGGGGCAAATAAATAGAGAAATGGTCCCCCTGAATCAGAGTCCTGCAGTGGGGGTGGCTGTGCAGGGGCTGCTAATGAATCTGAGAGTAGGGATCAGGTTTTAGGGAGTGTGGGCTCTCTTGATGCCCCTGCTCTTACAGTTTCAACTTCCCTGTGTTTTCTTCCTTGATACCCCAGAGCTTCTCTTCCCATTCATCTCTCCATCTTTTGCCTTTTCTGCTCCCATTTTCTGTGTGTTCAGAACTAAGTATTCTTTTCCTTCCTTATCTTGTCTTTCTGTCCATTGTTCTCAGCTTGCTGCTGTGAAAAAGTTTCAGGAGGACTCTTTTTATTTTTTTAATTTTTTATTTTTTATTTGCCTTTTCCCTCCTTCCTTGGAAGATTCTGAAATGCAGAAATATAAGAGAGTTTTTTACTTTACTGTTTTACAAGTGTCAGGGACATGAAATGAAATTAATCTAGTTGGAAATAAGGCTTAGACTGAGGTACTCTAAACCGTTGCATTTTATGATCTGGTTATAAACCATGAAAATAGAGTAAATTAAGTACATTTATGCTGTTCCCATCTTACTCTGTTTATTTTGAAGTGGTCCATGATAATGAGCTAGATTGGTGATGCAGTGACCGTTACGTTCTCTGGATAGTTCACAGTTTCAGGCACTAGGAGAGAGAGGGGCTGGCAGTTTAATGAGACAATGTAAACAAGGATTTAAATGGTGTGTCCTGCTGCCGTAGGTGACCGCTTTTTGGTTTGTGTGTTGTAGTCTGGTTTCTGTATTTTGGTTTCCAATACACACTAAATAATCAAGTCGGGATTATCCACTGTAGGTAGTGACTTGTGACTTCTACAGTATAGGCAGAAATTTTTCCTCAATACATTGACAAAGAATTCCTTTTTAAAAAATAATGGGGACCGAGTTGCTGATATATGATTGCCATGTGATTTTCAGGAAGGGAGTGTCACTAGTTTTGGTGAAACTCTGAGTCTTGACAGCACTGCTACAGTTTTCATTCATATCAAGTCACCAATGGTACAATGTTTAAAAGTTTGACATACGGTGCATTTAAATCAATGGATTTTTCAGTGCATTTTATGGGCTTTCGGTCGATCTCTAAAGAGCCCTTTCAGCAATCTATGTGTGGATTCACCTCCTTTTTGTGTGCCAACATGAATATTCTTATGCACTCTAATGCATGTATTCATAGTAAAACCACCAAATTGGAATTTTAGGCAAAGGTTGCAGAATATTTGTAGCATACAAGTTACAACTTAAAATCATAAATATATTGCATTTTCATGACACTGTTGCTTGGGAACAAGCTGGAGATTGGAACTCATCACAAAGGCTGGGTGTAAATAAATGCCTTTGCTGAATCAGTTTGAGATAATCATGAGGCACAGGCAAAGAGATTTCTACACATGTTAAGGTTTTTTTTATTGTACTATCAACAGAATAAATGTCTGTGAAAATGCTGGTCCTAAACTAATCTTCTGCAAGTTATTTTAGTTGTATCACGTCATCCCATGAATTCTACCACTGCATTGTAAGAGTTAGTAGAAGATGGATGAAAACCAATGATTACACAATTAGAAGGGGGTTAACTGTATGTCTTCTCCCGGTGTGCCTTGTTGATGTTTTTGAAGTTTTGTAAGACATATCAGGCATTTTCACACTGTCTCATTCTGTGGTTCTGAATAGAAGGAGATTTACATGGAGTTGGATTACATAGTTAGAATCATAGAATCATTTAGGTTGGAAGAGACCCCTGGGATCATCAAGTCCAACCATCAGCCCTACTCTACAAGTTCTCCCCTACACTAGATCCCTCAACACCACATCTAATCTGCTCTTAAACACAGTCAGGGATGGGGACTCCACCCCCTCCCTGGGCAACCCATTCCACTGACTGACCACTCTCTCCGTGAAAAATTTTTTCCTCATGTCCAGCCTAACCCTCCCCTGCTGCAGCTTGCAGCCATTCCCTCTTGTCCTGTCGCTCATTGCCCGTGAGAAGAGACCAGCACCAACCTCTCTACAGTGCCCTTTCAAGCAGTTGTAGAGAGGGATGAGGTCTCCCCTCAGCCTCCTCTTCCTCAGACTAAACAACCCCAACTCCCTCAATCCATCCTCATAAGCCTTGTTCTCCAGGCCTCTCACCAGCTTTGTTGCCCTCCTCTGCCCTCGCTCCAGCACCTCGATATCTCTCTTGTGCTGAGGTGCCCAGAACTGGACGCAATACTCAAGGTGCGGTCTCACCAGTGCTGAGTACAGGGGGACAATCACCTCCCTACTTCTGCTGGTCACACTATTTTTTATGCAAGCCAGGATGCCCTTGGCCTTCTTGGCCACCTGGGCACACTGCTGGCTCATGTTCAGCCTCCTGTCGACCAGCACCCCCAGGTCCTTTTCTGCCAGGCAGCTCTCCAGCCACACTTCCCCAAGCCTGTAGCGATGCATGGGGTTGTTGTTAGGAAGAACCCGGTCCTTCGTACTTCATAAACCCAGATCTCACATGGAAACAGGGGATTCAGTCCAATGGCATTTGATTTGAAAAGCAGCGTTTGCATTGGCTGCTGAAACGGATGCAGGAGTAAAAGTCTGGGGGTAATAGGGATATGTCAGGGAGGATGCTGGTGCAATCTGCAGAAGTGCTGGAGGAAAAGAGCAATAAAAAAGTTCACATTCTCAAAAATTCAGGTCCTGCATCCATGGAATACGATGAGCAAGACCATTAATGTTGTAATGAGCATTTTGAGCAATCAGGTAAGACCCCTTCTGATTACCTTCTGATGTTTATAGTTCTCTAAGAATAATGAAGTCATAAGTGTTAAAGCTCCTCCCCTCCCCCCCCAAAAAATATTCTCTGTTCTCTTCCAGTTTTTAGGGTTGTCTTACACAGAAATTCAGTCTTCATCTCTTTCCTTATCTTCTACTGCAGAGACAAAGAAAGTCTAACCCCTTCCACCCTTTCTTGGATAAAGTGAGGTCAAATGTATAAATGCAGCCATTTCGTATAGGCTCTGTCATATTTTGGTCACTGTCTAAATCCTCCTTTTGCTGTGGTTGTTCTCTGAAGGATAATCCCCTTCTAGCAGAGGACTCCAGTCTGGATAGCAGCAAACGCCTGAGCAAAAGCAATATTGACATCTCGGGGATCGTGGAGGATGAGAAGCCGTTGCCCAGGAAACAAAGTGACTCATCCACCTATGACTGTGATACTATCACCCAGCATCATGCTTTCTTGACCAGGTAACCTGTCTTTGGTGACAGGGTAAAGGAAGAAGGCTTGTTATGGAACGGAGCCTGTCAGCACCAGAGCAACAGAACCGTTGTGATGGCTGTGGTGTGTTTCTGGAGGTTTGCTTAAAGTCCCTGTACGCCCCTCAAAGGAAACCATAGAGGTTTTAGATGTAGTATGAGCTTACTCACACATGGAGAGTTTTTTCTTTAATCTGTATTTAGTTGCAGGGTTTTGAATATGCAAAACGGAATGCAGGTGGTTTCATTTTTTCAGTGTGGCCTACACAAATCAAGAAGGATGAACGCTTTATAATTCTAAATTACTGTTACGTTTTTCTTTCAATAGATCTCTCTGACTTCACTTACAGGCTTTCTATTATTCTGATTACAGTGAGATAATTGCTTTAGATGCTCCCATTGGTCTATGAGCAATTCAGATCAGCTTTAAAACAGCAACAACAAAACCCCCTGCATAAAAGTTTGGGTTAAATGAGAAGGAGGTTAGGGGAGGGAGAATTAACCGAATTTGTTTTCCTGGATCCTAAGAAACATTTAAAACGCAGCTTTGATGGGAACATAAGCATTCCTTTTGTCTCATTGTTCTGCATTTTCTGTTTGGCTATTTGCTTACCTGAATAGCTGGTGATTTTTTCCCTCTACCTATCATCTCATTTCCTTTATTTCATTGGGAATGATGCAGAGGGAGAAATTTTATTGTGTGTTGAAGATTTAGTTCTGCTGCAATTGAGCATAGTGCAGACTTACTACTGTGCTTTGCTTCAAGTCTGGCAGTTTTGTTAGTAGCGGTTTAAGGTAATTTTATTTTCTTGCTTTGACTGAATGTACTTTGCTTTTATTGACTATTCTGCTTTTATTTTCAAACAATTCAGGTTTTCTGGATATTGATATGTTGTGAAGTGTCTGCCTTCTTCATTATTGTTGAATCAGTGCATTTTCTTTGTTCAGCATCCACTCTAACGTGTTGAAAGACGGTGCAGACTTTCCTCCTGTGGATTCCAGTCTCTCAGAAGTAAACCTGGGCCGATTTGAATTTGAGGTGTCTGATTTTTTCCTCTTCGGATCGCCACTGGGGCTGGTGCTAGCCATGAGGAGCACTGTTTTGCCTGGCCTGGATGGTAAGTACTTTCTGGGGTTGGAATACAGCTGCTTAATGACCTGACTGTTGCAAACAGAGACTCCTGTAAAAGGAGGTAAATGAAGAAGCCTAGGTAAAGACTAGAGAGTGAGGTAAGTTTCCATCTAAAAGATGGAAGTGTTAGTGTAGTAAGTACTGAGGTGATGGGCGTGTCATTGCTCTCACCTGTGTACAGTAGTGTGACTTCTGCTCTGTCGTGTGACATATATTCTTTGTCATACAACATGAAGCTTGCACCTCACTAAGGATCAGTCCTTGAAAAGAAACACAAATACCATCTGTGCTTGGTTCAGCATTGCATCTTGTTCACGTCTGTCTTCGTGAGTAACTTTCGCCCCCCGGTGTCTTGGTTGTGGGCCATTTTTTCCTCCTCTTGTAACAGCCTAGTGATCAGGCACGTGCAGGATATTTTTGTTTTATTTCTAAATACGTCTGAATTTGTTCGCTTTTCAGTTAGTGTATGATGTTACTTTACTTTTTGAAATTCAGTGTGTGTTTCTGTTTTGCCTCTTTGCATTGTATGAGGTGTGGATAGCACAGCATCTTCATAGGAAATGATACATTAATTCATTTCATTTATCAGGTGAGGGAGAAAAATCAGTTGCAATACTGCAAAGAGACAATTGAGGACTCTCGATTTATTGACTTTTGAGTAGTGTATTTTACTGAGCTTTCAAAGCCACGTGAGCTTTTTTTACTGAGCTTTTCAAAGCCACATGTGATTGTGGGAATAAAGTAGAATGTAAAATAAACTGAAAATTATTTTACTTGCCATAATTTAAAAAAAATGACCAAACTGTGTCTTCCGGAGCCTTTCAAAATCTGATAGGATTATTTTTTAGCAAGTTCCATGGACTTACAATAGAGCATAATTAAACTTGGAATTTGCATTTCATTCCTCATATTTGTACTTAACAGTTTTATTCAAATAAAAAACAAACCCAAAACCAAAGCTCAGGTACAGAGAATGGAAATTTATATGTTTTTCCACAAACTAAGGCTTTTTTCTTCTGTGAAAGAGTTGTCAGGGAAATAAACAAGAATTACGTAGATGATGTCTGGCTTTGAAAACTGCACTCCAGTTTGGTTTTCTGTCTTTGGGATTTATTTGTGAAATTAGCAACACTTCCCTGTGAAGATGATGGGGGTTTTGCTGGGGGTTTGAGGTTTTATTTCCTTTGCCAAATGCCTTTAATTTTCTTCTGTTGAATATTCGGTTGGTATCTTAGTGCTTTTTTGGCAGTTCTGGTTACCTTCTAGCACTCTTTTCTGTGGTCCTCCCACTGTCTAGTCTCAGCTCTTTTTTTTCTAAAGTGCTGATCATTTGTGTGTCTCTGCCAGATTCTTCTACTCTGTGTGCTGATTATCTTGGAAGAGGCCTGCCTCACTATGAACATATATGTCAATGTTTTTTAATTCCAAATTTATCATGAGCATTTAGTTACATCCACAAAGCGGCACTGTTCTACCTCAGAATGGCTGTAATGGTTGAGACTTGCTCTCAATGGGAGCTAATACTGCTAAATGCCAGGGTAGGAAGGTACTTCCAGTAGGAAGTAATCTCCTTTGGAACATCATGTTCTATATTACTTTGCCAGGTTGGAAGAGGGGTATGAAAACAGCTGATAAGTCAGAGGACATGCTTCCTTGTTGCCACTAAACATCATAATTTGCCCTATGCTGACAACTTTGATAACCCTGCTGTTTGAATTCCTGGCTTTCTTTGCCTGCCTTCTATGCACATACAGAAGGCAGACAGGCGCAGAAAAAATTCCTGTACAAGAAGTATTAGAAGGCACAATTAGGCAACCGGTTTAATTAGATTAAGCACTTCCTATACGTTTGGCTCTGACAGTTAATATTAAACACAACAAGAAAGAATAAACCAATACTCTACCTGCTAGGGAAGGAAGCTCTAGTTTAGTAGGATAATACCCAGTTTACTGCTGTAGTTTCTAAGTACTAGTTCCCTAAATACGTATGTCAAAGGTACAGGCTTGCCAAAATATGGTTTTAATTATAATGCAGTGCTTTACCTCACAGAATATACTTCACACTACTTGGGCTCTGCAAGAGAATTATGGTTTCCTTGCAAAGAATTAATTTCTGCTGTGCTTAAACGCTCTCACACAGAGCTTAATGC
The DNA here is from genome assembly GCA_013400555.1 of Jacana jacana. Lineage (NCBI taxonomy): Eukaryota > Metazoa > Chordata > Aves > Charadriiformes > Jacanidae > Jacana > Jacana jacana. Next base: position 73,903 of record VZTM01030331.1, on the reverse strand, counting down.
AAAGAATCATAAGAATCATAAACCTAATTTTTGTACATGAGCTCCCATAATGTGACTCTAGAAACTGCAGTGTTTCCTGTAACCTACCTGTTTTGCTGTCACCCAGACTTAAGTCCTCTGGATATAACAGGCCCATCAAACTATTTTGCTGGTAAATATTTGAAGTGCTGAGTATCACAGCTGTAATGCTCAACAATATATTTACAGGATTTTTAAATTTCTTTTTTCTTACTTCTGTCTCCTCTGGTCTTCACATCTGCTGCATGCCTGCATCTCTGATTGTGATGTCTCTGTAAACTCCTTTGAAGTGAAGTGTTCTTTACCTATGAAATAACAAACCATTTAGTTAAATTTCTTGTGGCTGGATATATGCTAGTCTGGAGTTTGCAGAGGACCATATTAACTATGTTTTATATAGACTCCTTTGAAATTGTGAAGGGGCAATACTAAACTCTCTGCCTCATTCTCGTCCAAGTGTGCCAGGTCCGCCCAGCCTGCAGCCAAGTGTACAGCTTCTTTCACTCTGCTGACCCCTCTGCCTGCAGACTTGAACCGTTGCTGGAGAAAAGATTCCATCTCCTGCCTCCATTCACTGTTCCACGCTACCAGAGATACCCGCTTGGGGATGGAAGTTCTCTCCAGTTAGGTACAGTGCCTGTTCTCATAGCTCTTCTTATCTGTTGTTCTCTTAAGCATTCTGTCCTTATGCAGCTCAAGAGGATTTGAAGTACCAATGCACTAACATGCTAAAAACAAGTCATCCAGGACAGAATGGCATAGACATAGCTAGCAAGCATGGAACCAGAGGTGATACCACTGCTTTTGTTGAAGTGTCACTTGCAAGCTTCCATGTCTTTGACTATAATTTTAAACAATTTATTTTTACAATTAGTTGACCTTTGCCTAGGTCTTCAGATACTGTTTTTCTTGGTCAGTTGTTGTTGGTTTATTGTAGGTATCTACTATGACAAGTCAGAGTACTGGGCAAATCATCTTTTCCTAAGTAGACTACTAAACAGTAGTTAAGTTGAGTAGTGAGTATTTGAATATAGGAAAAAACAGAAATAGACTGATTTGTGGAGAAGAAAGAGGAAAATGTGAATGAGCAAGGAGCAAGGTTTGTGTAGAAGGAATTCTGCTGGTTTCACTTTATAGAAAATGAGATAAAATCATAGAGGTGGAAAGGACCTTGACGTGTCATATTATGCAGAAAAGGAGTTGCTCTGGGCATCTGTACGTGCATGCACATTAGATTTATTCTTTGTGCTACAGATTCAGACATTATTCCAGCCTCAGCAGGGTATTTCGAAAGGCTTTTCAGGATTCAGAGTTTAAGGTTGGAGGTAATATAGTAAAATGGCGTGTTCTCTGTTGGAGCTAGAGGGTATCGTATCATTCTGACCCTTTTCTGTGCAATAGATACAACTCCTTTGTTTTCTCTGCTCAAATATGGTGTATGTCGGATGCAAATCAGTTTGAATATGATTAAATCAATGTTTGAAAAGCATTAGTTGACCTTCAGTTTCAGAAGGTTTCTACGTTTTGGCTTCATTGAAATGTGAAGGTCTGGCTGTTCCTTGGGAAATGACTTCAGGAATAGCAAAGATGAGGGACAGTCTACACTAGGGAATACATGCTCTCTTCTCACCCCTGTGTCCGAGTTGTCTTTCAATGGCAATATATAGCCTGCTTTGCAATCTGACTTGGAGTTACTGGAAAGCCTGACTCTGTGCAGTTGGAAATCCTGATGATTAGTTAGGCAAAAATTCTGTCACTGAGATATATCTACGGCTATCTTGAAAAGATGAATCTTCCTTTAAATTACTGTCATAGGAAGAACAGTTCCCTTAGGATGCTTTACAAATTGAAAACCTTGTGTTGGTACCTTTCACCAGCTTTATTGTGTTGAGGTAAAACCTTCAGATACAGTGATTCTTGAAGCAGAGGCTTTATAAGTAATTTGGGAACAACTGGTGGTTTTTTTTTTTTAATTAATATAAGGTGCTGGGTCAGAAGATTCACCTGGAGAGCATGTAAATCTGGAAACACTGTCTGTTGCGTGTATTATAAAGTAAAAATTCCTGGGTACTTATGATCAGCAAACGTTCCATGGTATGGTTTTGAATTTAAACCTCTGTGCAGAGTTATATCATTGCCATGCTTTACACCCAAGCTTCATTTTCAATGAATGTGAAATGCTCCCATTTAAATGCAAGCGATTTAAGATATTTTTGGAATTTAAGGTTCGTCATTCACAAAGGATTCGTTCTAGTGACTGCAATTTTTTTTTGGTTTTTTTTTCTGTTCTCTGATAACTTGTGAAAGTTTTTCTTAAAATGAGAGCCTTCATGGTGTCAACTGGAATGGTAGATTACTAATCAGTTTTGATGAGATCTGGTTACACCAAACTCTAATTATTATGCTCTTCCCAAACCATCCTTTTCTAATAATCTTTCATGTCATTAAACAATCTCATTCTCTGTTCCTTTTCGCAGAAGATGTGATTATTAAAATAAGAATGATTCTATTGTCTGCCTGACAGGCCTGATAAGCACCTCTGTGGAAAAAAAAAATCTTATCTGGAAACCGCACAAACCCAGTTACTACTAGAAGATAATTTCACCAGATGATTCATGGGCACAGTTCAGCAATAACGTGGTGCCAGTGGTAGATTTGTATAGCTCTCTTTCAGTTCTTGCCAATCAAATGAAATTCTTGGAACCAGCTGCTCTGCATCGGGTTTATCTTGAAGCTTTTAGTTTATCAAATTTACTTTTTCCATTGAGATTCAGGAAACATGTAAAACTTGATGTTTTAGATGTTTCCTGGACTTGAGCAGGGCACACGTTTATCTGGGTGATAGCCTTTTGCATCCAGCAGGCATCAACGCTTAAGGCTAACTGCCCCCAGCATAATTTCGCCTGTAGAATGTGGTATTCTTTGTGTGTGATGGACAGACCTATTAAGAGCTTAATGACGATGAAAGCTGGCTCTTAGGAGACTTGATTTTCACAACAGCAGAAACTTGACTAGCCCAGAGAATTATTCCTCTTTCTGTCAATTACTCGGTATAGTATTCCTAGTGTGGATGTGATGGCATTATTGGGCTATTGATGAAATAGCTTAATAAAATAAAGTTATTCGAGGCATTGCTTAAATTTAGTGTTATGAATGTATAGGAGAGTCAACACATACACAAAGAGAAATTAGCAGAGATATGTTGGCTTTTTCCATCGCGTGTTTTCCATTCTGTGCAAAGTTATTATTTTTACATCTGTCTCCATTTTGGTAGTAACGAAAAATCAGGACTCTTGCAAAATTATAATGGGGAAAGAAAGATTAGATTAGGGTCAATTTACAAGTGTTTCAGCAAAGCAACAACCATTCAGAAGCAGAAATTATATTTTAAAAGTACAACCATTTTTATTTCAGTCTTTTGAAAGGGGAAACAGATAATATGCATCTATGCATTAGCTCTCATTTGTGGGATTCATTGCAGCTCCCTCTGTGGAATTTGCTGTTGATTGATGTTTTGGTCATGGTTCTGGTTCAGATAGACTCTTAAAGGTGTACAAGATGGCACCTTCCCTGTTCCTCACTGCTTACGTCTGTGGGTTTGGCTGCCCTCTTCAGTGAACCCATTCACTGTGATGTTTTAGGCCACCTAATTTGAGGTTTGTTGTCAGAAGGACAAAGAGCGTTTAATACTTCCTCATCTTGTGAGGTAAGTAATAGGAAAGCAGCACTGTATTTTCTTTTCAGCTGTCTGTGTTGGAGTCTGTATAGTTTGCCTGGGACCCTTTGTAGTAAAGTAGTAAAACTATCCTTCCGTTCTTTTCATCTCCTTCAGCTTTCCTGTAACCACACGAAGCTTTCCCTGCTGCATGGTGTCAACAAGATTCCTTTGAAAGAACAGTACATTGCAATTTCTTTAATGAAAACTCAAAGCACATGTTCCCATGGAAACTACAATTGAACATATTATGTCCAAACTACATACCCATCACAAAGTGTTAGACTTAATTATTTCTCTGATTCAATTGGAGGGCAGCTCCTTGTTTTGGCTCATGCAGTTGAGATGTTCAGCCATATGGCTCAACAAGCCAGAATCTTTCAAGCTGTGTCTGCTTTTTAGAAGGGAAGAGATTTTAGGGAGCTGTGCTGCTATCGTTTTTATTTAATGGTGACGTGTTTTACCAGTTCTGATAATCTATAGACAGCTATGCTTCCAGTGTGTATTTTTAAGGAACGGTGTCCTTGAAAGCAGCAGCTTCCTGTTGTGTTCTCCTGTGTGTGCTATTGGGGTATTCATTGCATTGAGAGTTGGCAAAACTGGAAAATTTGAAGGGAAACTTAGTCCAGGCCTCCACTACATAAGGAATCGTATGACATGCTTCCCAACTCAAGACCATGTGAAAGATGAGCACAGCATAATTACAGTTATTTGTCAGAATGGGACTGAAATATGCTCAGAAATGGAGCAATACATCAAGGGCCTTCTGCTTTCTTTTGTATTGTGTGCATTGAACTGGGGTGTCCTTTTTTGTTTCGTTCACTGTTTTAATCTCCCCAAGGAGTTTTTTCTCTGAAAGACAGAGTCACTTGATTAAATACGCGTTTTTCTGCATGTCCCGTCTCTCCGTTGAGGTTCTGACTTTCCTAGGTACAGTGGGGATACGCAGGCTGCTTCAAGCAAAATTATCAGTGATGATGTTATTTAAATGCGTGTCTGTTCTTATATATTTCAGAACACATCAGGAGGGAAGGTTGTATTTTTTCGTTAAGTAGAGGTGTTAGCAATGGCCCGTAGCTTTGTCAGACTGGCATGAATAAATGAAAATTCCATTCCATTTGGGACCATGCAAACTGGTAGATATCCCTGATGAAGGTTCTCAATCTAAAGTAATTTTGCTTATCTCAGGAAGCCGACAAGAGAAGCATCGCAGATTCCTAAGGCTATGTAGCTCTTCTCAGGGAATGACTTTTACATGTATAGGGTTATGTGTGAAGTAAAATAGCTCCCCAACATCACTACTCAGTTTGGAAGATCTTGGTCAAGGCACCCAGCGGCCATTGCACTTTGATGGCAGCAGTGTGTGCTTTCTCCATTTAGTCACACTGTCTCGTGCTGTCTGCCTCACTCTGAAGGCATTTCATCTGGGGTCATCAAATCTGGTATTATTCAGGAAAACGCTCATTAGTTCTGTAGTAAAAACAAATGTAAAAAAATAATTACGCACACTTGCACTGGTTCCAAAGGCATGTTGTTCATCCCGGTGGTGGTGGTGTTTTTATGATTTTCATTTCTGTAACCTGCAGGTGATGCTATCCACAACCACAGTGCTCTGTTCCTTGAGAACAGCTCTTTGAACATACCTTTCTCTCAGGAGAATCCTGGATCTCCAAACACATCTGATCAACCAGAAGGACAAACAAGAAAATTGAGCTTGGCCAGCACAAACAGTGAAAACTCAGGGTCAACGGAAAGCTTGCCATCAGCAGACCTCACCAACAGTGAGTGGAGCCTGACACTGTGTGCTGTCTGATATGGCAACTACCCTTCCCTCCACATCCTTTCTGTGGAAAAGTTTATTATGAAAAAGATAAATACCTGCCTGGAAATTTGGGGAGAATGAGAACAGTCTAAGTTGCTGTAATTTTAAATAACACAATTTAGCTTCCTCTTCTGTTTGTAATTAAGTAGATAAAGTAATAGACGTGAAATCACAGTTTTATGTTAAGGTGCCACTCATAGTCATTAAGAGTTTCATGCTAACAGAGGTTTATACACGTGTTCCAGGTTTGAAGAAATATAGATAGACGAGATTCATTAGCTGTAATTAAAAGTGCTATAAATCATTGTGTTGTCCTGTTATGGACTGTAGTCATATATCAATATTCCGTTTGCTATTTGGGAAGCTTTTGCAATTAATAATCTGTAACATTATCATAAAGGTACTGGTCTTCCATAGTTTTTTCCATGGACCAGGAAGCAATGGGAATTGCACTGAGATGATTTCTCCTTCCCAAAACATGGATCCAGTAGAACTGTTTAGCTTGCAGACATTTAAGTGATGATGCAGTCAGCAGAACCAGAACTTGCATGTTTGATAGATATTTTTAACGCGTTCTAAATGTCAAGATTAAAAAAGCCAAAAACTTCATTCAATTATCTAGCTTAAACTTGAAGACTTTGAATTATCTAGCTTAAACTTGAAGCAAGAGATTTATTAGGAAGATATTTTATAGAAATGTGATACTGTTTTGTCTGGTTTTTTTGTAGTTACTGCAAAGTGGTGGGGAACAAAACGAATAGATTATGCCTTGTATTGTCCAGATGTGCTGACAGCCTTTCCAACTGTGGCCCTGCCACATCTCTTCCATGCCAGCTACTGGGAATCAACAGACGTTGTGGCCTTCATTTTAAGACAGGTCATTGATCTCTATTTTTTCTCTCTGCAACAAATAACCTTGTGATTGTTAATTGCATCTTCCAAGGGTGATCAGTCTTTTAATCTTCAGTTCAGTTAGATGGCTAACTGTGGTTGGTCACATGCAAATAGGTGTATGAACAAGAACTTTGGATTCATTGGAGAGGGGAAGGGGAGATTATTGGCACCACTACCTGGTATTGCTGTTGCTGACCGCGGGGCTGAGAACGTGCTGTCACACACCCCTCGCTCACTGCTCCCATGCCCCAGATCAGTATAACCCAGTATTACGTATCCATTTTCTCCTGATTTTGAAGGAGCAGGATATCTCCAACCTTAGTTTACTATGTATTTCCCTACTAAATATGAAATTATTAGCACACATTTGATAATAAACCAGCCATTTGAAAGTACTGCTCCTGTAAGAAAATAAAATCTCTTCTGTAACTACCAGGGTATTTCAAGGCATTGTCTCTTCAGAATTTATTTCCAAGTCATATGATGGGTCTCTCGTTCCTATCCCTAATACAGAGCTCTGGCCTCTAGAGGAAGTGATGAGGTTGAGAAATCTCACCTGGGCTGAAAACAATAATTAAGTGCTGCTCAAGTGAGACCTGCAGGTTAAGCGTCCCTCCAGGAACCCAAAGTGACCCTTACCCGAAAGCCAGTCAAAGCCGTTTAATTTGGATTAACCTAAGATTCAGTGTGTTTTTTACATCCAGTGAATGATGAAACAGCTGCTGCCAGGCAAACAGGAGAGAAAATAATGCAGAAAATTGCAGAGTGACTTTTTTCATTAAATCAGTTTGGCAGATGTCAGTGTGCCTGCCTCTCCTGCGATTCCTTTTGCTGGTCTTAGTGTTAATCCCTCTGCTCCATGTTCCCAGTGCTGGTGTCTATGGTGTCATTTCCCAGGAGACTCACCCAGCAGCCCTGGCAATGGATGCTCAGAGTCAGAGTTCCCTCGCGGCCAGAACTGCTGTGGAGTCACCCTGTGCAGTCATATTGAGCCCCATGTCTACATCCCTGTCCAAGAGCAGAGAAGGCATCAATCTGGCTGGTACCCAGACCGCTCGTGGAGTTTTTGATTGCTGTTTTTCTCTGATAAAGTTCTAAGAGTCCTTCAGTCTGTTGCTGTCCTTTCAGAGTAGCCTATAGTATTTATTGATTCCAGTCACAACGTATCATTGAGCAATGCAGAATTTTAAAAGCTAATGTAAAAAGCATTGTTTATAACTAGCATCTCCATAATCAAGGCAAAGCAGAAGTTGCTGAAGAATTGTTCTGTGAATGAGAACGGTCTCTAGAACAGGAATCTTATTTGCTGCTCATCCCAAAGTAGCAAGAGGTTTCTACTGGAAGTGACAGGATGCAAATCCCTGTTTTTTCTGTTCAAGGACCTAGATAATTGTGCATAGATGTTTCTCCTCTCCCTTGCATCTCTCTTGCGGCTCTTGTCTTCTCATCTTCTTTTTCAGGACAAATTTTGCCTTGAATTCAACAGAACGCTCTCCCATCTTTCCTTTCAAACACCTCTCTGAGCTGTTGTCTGTTAGCAATCAGTCTTGCTTTATTCTGCATTCGTATCAAGTTGCATTGTTGTGCCTTACTCTTCTTACACACTCTTCTATGTGCATTACGGCTTTTAGATTTGAATAAGCCTTTCAAGCAGTTGGAATGTGTCTGTAAAGTAATATATGAGTTTACAGCACTGCATAAAGACTGTTTAGCTCCAGCATGGTCTGGACATTCCACCCTTGCTGGGCGTTAAGGTTAAGGCTAAGAACTCCTGAATGCCTTGTGGGCACATACATTTCCTGCATGTAACTTCCGGTGAATGGAATTTATGCCATTTTGTTTAAAAGTACAATGACTTCTCAGCATTAGTATGATTTGCTGCATGCCAACTGCTTTGCTATGGCTGAATGCAGCAGGATTTTACTCGAGGGACTTCATGTGAGAGGTCTTTCAAAATGATTCTGGTCTACTCTTCCAGAGCGGGCATCCAGGGTGGATAACTTCAGCACAGAAAACCAACTGTTCAACTTGAGTAATTTTCTGCTAGCTTGTGAAAGAGACAAAGCTATTTCTCATTTAAAAATGATGTAGCCTCTCTGTCCATCATCCCAGGGTGCAACACGCAGATTTCAATAAGTCGGGATTTGTAGTTTCAATTGAAACAGGACATAACCCACAGATTCTGCAATCAGAGTTGTGTCCTGAAATCAGAGTTGGAAATGCAAGCTTCATGGTAAGTGTGTGATATTTAGGTAGTAAGAATGTGTAGCTTGTGTGACATTTGGGTTCTGTATGATCACAAGTTATAGTCCTCTTATCTTCAGATGTTACTAGCCACAAGCCAAATCCTGAACCTATCACTTACTGCAGTGAACAGTAGCCAAAAGGTGATGAGAACCATTCTGCCTGGGCATATTTGTAGAAAATCAAGACAGATGGGGTCAGGAACCTGACTTCTACCCCATAAAAGACATTAAAAAATACTTCTGTGGTCTTAAGCTGCTTTATTGACTTTGCAGAACAGGAGCAGATAATGTGACTGCCGCTTGATTTCATTCTAATGTCTTCCCTGGAAGAATGTGCAAACCCTGTTGTGAATGGAAAAGCTGGTTAATAAGTACTTGAGATGAAGTGTTGGCCAACAGAGTGAAAGCAGTTTGCTTGTCTATACAATTAATGGGAACATTTGGCATGTACCTCTTTTGTGCTTTTGGCTCTGCAGTGTCATCAGCTGGGGCAGCAACGTACTTTCCCTTTCTTTGCCAAGTACCAGGAATCCCCTGCCCACGCACTGTTTATTAAAATATTAATACATTTTCAGGTGATGAGGTATGAAAATGTAAATTTGAAGGAAAATGATAGCCTAGATCCAGCAACATTAAGTCCATCCAATCCACGAGAAAAGTGGCTGCGCAAAAGGACACATGTGAAATTGAGAGTAAGTATGAATCTGAATATATGTGGCAGCTGTAGAACTTGGGTTTGGCAGCAATTTAAGTGGAGTTTGATCTCCCGAAGCATGCGTTTACATAACTGAATATGACTGAAGAACTGAAAACTGCTAAGGTAATCCAGAGGCAAACAATTTGACAGTTAGGGAATAAGAACAATTTATTATTGGTTTATCACTACGTGTTGGGAGAGTTTACATGTATTTCTTATATGTGTTTCTTTAAAATACGGAAGGGCCTTACGTTTCAGTGAAGCACAGAGGTAGCTCTTCTGTTTTCCCATATGCTAGATGAATCCATAGCTCAAGAAAAGAATTCTTTTTTCATTCTTAAGATGCCACTTCAGTTAAAAATGTCAATTAAGATGTGTGTGTCTTGCACATAATCAAGTGAATCTATGGCATCACTTGAAGTGAAAGGTAAAGTCTGTTAAAAACTCACTATTACTGGAAACCTGGCTCCAGTTGAAACAAGATCATGGTTTTGCTGGTGCTTCAAAATGCTCTGTGACATACCTCAGACACTGTCTGGGACTGTTTCTCTGTCATTGTTCATAGCAACATAACATAGACAGCAGCCTCCTTACAAAAGCAAACACTACCCTTTCCTACCTTCTGCTCTTATTTCAGAATGTGACTGCTAATCACCGAGCTAATGACATCATTGCAGCAGAAGACAGCCCTCAGGTGCTAGTCGGGCGCTTTATGTATGGACCTCTGGACATGGTAGCTTTAACAGGTGAAAAGGTGAAGTTCGAATAGCCAATTTCCTTATTTTTCTGAGTTGACTTTTATGAGAAACAGATGCTGTAAATGGGATGTGTTGCCTGCTGTCATACTCGATGACTGCTGCACATTGGTTTTTGCAGGTCGATATCTTCATAATGACTGAGCCGTCTTCGGGTAGGTGGGTGTACTTTGACACAGAGATATCCAACAGCAGTGGCCGGATATCCTACAGCATACCCAAGCAGAAGAGGCTGAGAGTTGGTGTCTATCCCATCAAAATGGTGGTCAGGTAATAGCTCCATGCTGGAACTACAGCTGTGATGGGCTGTTCCAGTCAGGAAGACAATGAGGTGTAAGTCTGAAGGGGAGGTGGAGAGCAATTTTTGTCCGTTAGTTATCTTTTCTCAATCTTGTCACTTTGTTGTCAGCTCAGATTTGAAGCAGTGATTATCTCATTACTGGCCATTTTGGAGGTGCCCAGGCCAATGGGTTTATCCCTACTACACAAATCTTCAGTGCAATTCCGTTTAGGAGCACCTGATCTTGCAAAATATGGGGACTGAATGACTGCAATCTGTCGTCTTGTGGCAGGAATATGTGACTTGGGATATTTTGCAGCCTATTCATTGGGGAGGAGACTGCTGAAGGGTATAACTTTGTGTTCTTCAGACTGGGAAGAAGATTTTCTTACTGAAATTAACGGTAGAGGATGTACTGCCTTGCTCTTGGCACCTGTTTATCTGTTGATGTCAGATAAAGACAACAAAAGAGTTACCTTAACTCTGTATTCAAGACCACGCTTGTTCTAAACTGGGAAAAGGAAAACAAAAATGCCAGCACCTGAAAATAGAAATCCATTGAAGTAAAATCAGTCAGCTCTACTAGCTCTCCAGCATTTATTTAAAAATACCTGTGCTAAGTAAAGCATGAGGAATAAAAATAGGTGAAATAAAATCTATTGGCCTAGGTGCAGGACTGAGGTAGCTGCACTTTTAAAAAAACTTATGTTTAATAAAAGTTTGGTTTGATTTAATACAGAGTTTGAGTTTCACACTGCTCTTAGAATTAAATTGCTTGGTGACTTAGGAAGGAGTTTTACAGCTTCCTTTGAATCCCTAGGTTGGAGGCAAAATCAGTGGGATGAATTTAGCTGAAACAGAATCATAGAATCATAGAATCATTTAGGTTGGAAGAGACCCCTGGGATCATCAAGTCCAACCATCAGCCCTACTCTACAAGTTCTCCCCTACACTAGATCCCTCAACACCACATCTAATCTGCTCTTAAACACAGTCAGGGAGGGTGACTCCACCACCTCCCTGGGCNGTCACACTATTCTTTATGCAAGCCAGGATGCCATTGGCCTTCTTGGCCACCTGGGCACACTGCTGGCTCATGTTCAGCCTCCTGTCGACCAGCACCCCCAGGTCCTTTTCTGCCAGGCAGCTCTCCAGCCACACTGCCCCAAGCCTGTAGCCATCCATGGGGTTGGTGTGGCCCAAGTGCAGGACTCGGCACTTGGCCTCGTTGAAGGCCATGCCATTAACATTGGCCCATCTATCCAGTCTATCCAAGTCCCTCTGTAGAGCTTCCCTGTCCTCAAGCAGATCAACACTCCCACCCAACTTAGTGTCATCTGCAAACTTACTAATAGTGTTTTCTATATCCTTATCTATATCATTGATGAAAATATTAAAAAGGAAAGGCCCTAGTACTGAGCCCTGAGGAACACCACTTGTGACCGGCTAAAAAAACCCTATTCCACCCTCTCAGAATGTGCTGTTACACACCAGTTAACCAAGTCCAAAGTCAATTTACGATCTTATGTAGTGCTAATGGAGGAAGAGATGTTTCACCTCAGTGTAATAGAACAGACAACCATTTCAAGAGAAGAGAGTTCCTTAAAAACAAATTAAGGTGTATTCAGAAGCTAAGCTCGTTTAGCTCGCAGCTTTTAGACTGCACGAGTAAGTTTCAAATAGGAATGAAAGAAATAATGATCCTGTCTTTGCTCACTAAGATGTGCACACATATTCTAAGGATCTCCAGATACAAATTTCTAGATCATACAATAATAATCTTTCTAAAGAAAAGATGTTGTCTTCAGATGACACTTTTTAGGCACCATGAAGCAGCATGAATGACCTCTTGGGGAAAATAAATCACGAGGAGAAGAGTGCATTTCACATGCCTTTCCATGAGAAAAGCCATCTGTGATTGCATTTCTCTGTTGGGTTAGGTTTGTTTTGGGGTGGGCTGCCTTTTTCTAAAAAAACCCAACCCTTTTCTGGATTGGCATTTCCACTGTTATTTGCGATGATAGATGTCTGTGTAGTGCTAGTATTACCAACTGTCTAACAGAAAAGCTAATTTGTGTAAGCACATGCCACCAAAAGGTACGTATCGCTTCTTCCCTTGTAGTATCTAATGATTTGCCAGTAACTGTAGACTGCTGGAAAAAAAATGTAGCTAATTTCTGTTCTAGGTGTATACGTACGTGTGCGTGTGCATACCTATAGCATTCATGCCTTATATATGTACATGTACAGAAAGATACCATATTTGAGTATTAGTTTGAGTACTTCAGGGTACTTTGGGTTGTTTTTTTTTTCCCAATTAGGTATTTATATACATGTTACTTCTTATTACAGTCAGCTTCCAAATTTCTCTTTGGAAAGCTGTTTCCTAAAAGTGTGAGTTTTAATTGCGCAATGTAGGACTGAGATCAGAAGCCCTATGTGACAGTGATTTTGAAGCTGTCGATCCAGGCAGGCCTAATTTCAGGTCTTCACTAGAACATGCAGAAAGTACATTCTGACATTTCGCTTTTTAAATCTATTTGTTGCTTTGAAACTGCAGAGGGGACCAGAGCAGCGCCACAAGTTACCTGACTGTGCTTCCCCGGGGAATGGAATGTGTCGTCTTCAGTATCGATGGTTCATTTGCAGCAAGTGTTTCAATTATGGGAAGTGACCCCAAAGTCCGAGCTGGGGCTGTTGATGTTGTCAGGTAGGTGAGGTTTGCACACTTCACTCCTGAAATCTCTAACTTTCCTGTTTGAGCACAATGGGAAGGAAGAGGGTGGAATAGGGTTTTTTTTTACTAAGTAAGCAACCATTCTTTAAAGTCCAGGATTCTTTCCATATACATATTTGCTTGTACTTGCTGAAGGATAACATCCGACTTCTGTCTCTGTGCTGAGCAAAGAAATGCTGACCTGAGGCGTGGGTCTTGTTTCTCTTTCTGCACCCACACAGTTTACGTGCTCTTTCTGACAGGCATTGGCAGGACCTGGGATATCTGATAATCTATATTACTGGCCGTCCAGATATGCAAAAACAACGTGTAGTTTCATGGTTGTCTCAACACAACTTCCCACAAGGGATGATCTTCTTCTCAGATGGACTTGTTCATGACCCTCTGCGACAAAAGACCATTTTTCTCCGGAATCTCATGCAAGAGGTACTAAAAACCAATTTAGAGCCTTAAAACCTTTTTCCAAAGACTGATATCCTGTGATGTTAGAGATCTCCCTTCCTTTTGAACAGTAAATCTCACTGGCCATCACAGGGTCTTTTTGCCATTCCTCAATTCTTTTCTCGCTTTTTGAAGTGCAAGGAAGGCTGATAAAATATCCAAAGGGGCCTCCTGGCATGACAAATAAATAAATTAACTGTTTATTCTTTCCTGTGTGCCCATTTGTAGTTGTTGCTGGCATGCAGGCAGAAAGATTTAGCTTTCTGTGGTTTGCAGAATGAGGTTGTTAATAATGGCCTCATCTGCTGCTTCATTGCAAAACAAGTGTCATCCCTGTAGTGCGTGGTGTTCAATAGAGCATTCACTTTGGAAGTAATATTTGTTTCAGTGCCACATCAAAATCTGTGCCGCATATGGTTCCATGAAGGATATTTCTGTGTACAGTGTCTTGGCTCTGTCGCCATCCCAGATCTACATAGTTGGACGATCAACAAAGAAATACCAGGCACAGTGTCAAGTAAGTAAATCTCACTACTCCATCAGGGGGGAGCAAGGAAACCCACATCGGAGAATGCATGGGCAATCACATACACATATTAAAAAGACAAAGAACAGAGACTGTTTTAGAGAAAGAAGGGCAGTTTTGCTCGCAGCTGAGGTATTTTCTGGCACAGTGAATAGTAAAGAGAATTAAGTGGTCATAGGTTGTATCTGCAAGTGTGTGTGTCCTGTATTGCTGAATGACAGAATGGAACAGGTCACTGGAAAGAAAAGTGCAGGGCAGGGAGTATTAGTACTCTGTAGGTATCTAGTTGGGATACCAAAGATAGAAACCTAATTCCTCACAGAGCTCATAGGTTGAGGCAGCAATAATTTGTCACTCCCTTTCTTTCCTTCCCGTTTCAGTTCCTCAGTGAAGGTTACGCAGCCCACTTGGCCTCGCTGGAGTTCAGTCTCCATTCACGACCCAAAAAGAACAACTCTCGGATGATCTTGAGAAAAGGCAGCTTTGGCCTCCACTCCCAACCAGAGTTTTTGCGCAAGAGAAACCATCTCCGCAGGACTATGTCTGTGCAACAGCCCGACCCACCTTCCTTGAACCCCAAGCCAGAGCGTGCCCAGAGCCAGCCCGAGTCAGACAAAGATCACGACAGGCATTTGCCCTCCATTGCCTGGGTTCGAGGTGGAGTTCACAAATTTGAATCTGTCCCCTAGGAAGCTTGGGAATACAGCTCTTGGGTGCACCCCATTCAACTTGTAGGCATGTCTCAAAGATAGTATTTAGGCAGCTTCAAACTAAGAGATGTAGAGGGGAGCCTGTACCTCAGAGTCTTCCCTGCTCTGGATTCTGCCTTCTTACACCAACTGGGGAACTTCCAGTCTGTTCCTCTTGACATGTTTATTGGGAAACTTTAAAAACATCTAAAACTATTGCAAATGCTTATAACATCAAAGCAACAGGAAATATCTTTGGTTTTTTGCAACAGACATAATAAAATGTGCAATAAGAGAAAAAGCTGCAACAGGCTAATTTTACTCAGAAGGATTGTGGTACCAGCTAATTAGCTGCACCCAAACCAGTATAAACAGTAGGTCCCATAGGTTACAGAGAAGGTTTACACTTCAAACATTGACTAGTTATATGAATTCCCACTTCACTTTTGATAAAGGGATAGACTAGCAAGGGAAGCAGAGGTGAGGACTACAGTAATGAGGGACAGGATTTGTACAGCAAGAGGCTTTTTGGGTGCCTTAAACCCAAGACTTGCTTTCAGTGTACAGTGCTGGTCAACAGACCCCAACACGAGCCCTCATGTTTCTTTGAGGTGCTGGACATGGAGTAAATGGGAGAACTCCACTTATGAACCAAATCATAAAAAAATCATGTTAGAAATAAATGTGTCTGCTGCAGTTTGAAGCAGTTAGTGTTACTGTTTACAAAGTAATGTGCAAGTGTACAAAAATCACATGGTTTTGTGGAACTCGGTGACTGTGCAAAATGTGTGGACTACTCACATGGAGATCGCTCTGACCATCTCTGTCTGAGAGACGGATCCTAGGATGGTGAGCTAAAGGGAACCCTTTTACTAAGGGATCTACACACTTCAGAGCAATCGCTTTTTTCATTATTTTCTAATTCAAATCTTTACACTGGAGAAAAAAAGTAATGGAGTTCCTAGGGGTAAATTGTTTACTTTCCCATGCTTTAGGCAACTGCTGTGTTAAGACAATCTCTGGCATTCAGAATTACAGAATTTGAGCTTCAAAGAACGGACATGTCAAATTGCAGGTGCCAAATAGACATTTTCCCAATGATTGAAAATTTTCTCAGAACTTTCAATGAACTTATGAGAAGTAAAACGTGTGAAATTTAACCCAAGTGGTAATATTTCTAGTGTTGTAATTAGTTAAACATAGTAGCAGGTTTCAGATTCTTCATGCAGATACTTCCACTGCATGAAATTGACCAAGAGAACTTTAATGACTAAGCTGAAGCATGCTTCAAACCTGCAATGAAATTACAAGTGCACATAAATCCCCTTTTATTGAAAAGTTAAAACAGGACTAAATGGGACTGTTGACACTGAGAAAAGCTTGAATTCAATAGGAGATTTCTTTTCCAGGTTGGTTGCTGTTTTTTGTTTCGGGGAATGGGGGTGGAGAGGGCGTCACGCCTTTCTGCACGTGTCGTCCCCCCCGTCCCACTTTCAGGTGTTCCTGGGCAGTAGTTACACAGAAACAGTATCTCAACAAGTCTTTGGTTAATGATTTTGAAATGCAATAGAAAACTATTAACAGTGCAGAAGTAAACCTAAGACTGTACTCCTTATTCCCCCAAAAGTTTCGGTGTGATCTTTGAAAGCCATAATAAAGTGGCTTTTGCCTTTAACGGCAGCAAAGTAGCTTATAAATGGCAATCTTTGATTTATTTTTTTAGACATTACTTGGCAAAATCATCAGTTAGATATTCTAAACTTCTTGATAGGTCTCTGGCACATCAGTAATTTGTTTTTATAATGCTTCCTTTAAAGGAAGGGTTAATCTTTGCTGAAGATTTAGGAAAGATATTAAAAGTTTGGTAACTCACTCTAATTGGGAGCAAGTAACTACATTACAGGGAGCCGAGTTTTTATGCTCTGTTGCCAACTCAGCTAGCTACCAAAGCTAAATGAAAGATACCCACAAACTACACTGAAGCAGTCTTCAGGCTCACAAGTGCTATCCCAGTAGCATCACACCTAGTTCTTTAGCCCACAAATTTGGAGGAAATATGTGTTCTTTCTTGGCCCACTGTGGGTATTAATACTGATCCGAGAGTCCATTTCTCCTCCCATCCTCTGCAGTGAGGAGGAGGAGGTTGTGCAGATACACAAGACTCCATCTCCCTCCCTCAGTTCACTGTGGATGTGCTCCTGATTGTGAGTTTTAAAAACGCACGGGAATCCAAGGCTTGAGAGGCCACCAAGTGAATTATAAATTTGCTGAGGGGACCTAAAAGCAGCATCGATTGACTGCTAAGTTCTTTTTAAGCACTGGGTGTTGTGTATCGTGTCTCCTGACAGTAATCACTCTTCCTGCTGCAAAGTTCAAAGCTAATGTTGCTTAGGCTGTCTACCTCTCTCATCCAAGAGACTCCGAAATCTATTTTTTGTTTTAACTTGCTGTAGTAAAAGGCCTGCTTCCTTTCAGAAGAGGAATCTGTGTGTAACTCTGTGACTGTGTTAAAGAAACTAGTGTCTAAGCAGAAGGTAGAGACATCTCCTGGGTTGTTAAGGTCTGTCTTACTCGTGCAGGCACAGTGCCGTTTTTGCAGGGTACCATGTAATGAAAATTCTGATTTTGTGTATTTCTATTAATAACTGGGTCACCTTTACAGTAGTCACTGTACTGGCTTCTCTTAAGAACATTGTAAGTTAATAGCAGTAAAACAAACGTGTGTATGTGCATGATTTAGAGTGGTCACAATTTCAAAGTTTCTACGCATGGTGGTGTACCTGAAAATATTAAGCTAAAATATCAAGCTAAAAATGTTTTCCCTAACTTTGTTACCTGCAATATAGGAGAGCTTACGTGGCCTTTGCATAATTCCAACTACTTATTGCTCAGGGATAGAATGGTTTAACTCCTGATCACATGCCTCCAGCTGAGCACTTTGGCACACAGTGATACAGACATTAAATTGGAGGTTAAGGCTTCACATTAATCAGGAGCCGAGCTTCTAAAACATCAGATGCCAGATAGATTTGTTTGAAAGCACTAGTCAGTAGCCACCGAAATGATAAAACAACTTCTGTTGGAGCTGAGAGTATGAACAAGATGAGTGTGATTGTAGACATCTCACAAATAAGCTGGCAGTTCCACCAATACTCTGTGGCAATGGCTGGGGACCTCGTGCATGTTGAACCACCGTTAGGCTTTTTTGCAGCTGCACCTGGGGCAATCCCTGAGGATTGTCTGATGATTCACTAGCTTTATAGCATAATTCTTTGATCACGTTTTCTCTCAAAACTTTCCTTCCGGTCAGACTTTGAGTTATGCGCTTTGTCCGCATTAAACTGCATGCAGTGGTTCACGGGCAGTCGCTTTGCAATTGGGTTTCCGTCTCACTTGTGCTTTCCCGGAGGATTACCAGTCCTGCTGAGCAGGCCCTTTTCTGAGGATGAGCTTGATACTGCGTTCATCCTGTTTCCGCTGCCGGTCCTCGGCCGTGCTCTGCATACGCAGGGCTGGCTGGGCTTTATGGGCTGCGGAGGTGCAAAGTGCACGGGAGCGGGGGTGCCCGGGGAACACGGGTTTCACCCTCTGCAGCTACAGCACCTTCCGTGCCTCCGGTCTGTTACAGAAAAGCACACCCTTTTAACCTGCTGAACGGAGGAAGCAAAGTGAAGCCGTAAACCACAAATCTGCTGGTGCAGCCCTACAGGTCAGGGCAAGGTAGGGCACAGCTGGGAGCATTTACCTCTTTGCCCTGTTGATACGGATCCAGCTTTGGATTACTGTTAAAACAATGGCTGTGATTAATAGCAGTGGTAGACATATCTGATATTGTGAAAACACACCTTCACAACTGTGGTGCTTTGGGGTTTCTTGTGTGTTTATGTGTGTGTAGTTACTGGAAGACACCTTAAGTAAAGTTTTAGTTCTGCTTTCACAGCAAATTTGTAACCAATATACTTTTAAAAGAAATATAAAATGGCTGTTTATTCAATTTTGTTGTCTAGTTAGGTAAGTTTGAAAAAAAGGTATCATTGTATAGAGTGCAGAATATTCCACAGACCTGAGTAGTGATGTTGATCCAAATCTGCTTATTATGAATAACTTTTTTTTTTTAAAAAAAAGTGTTTGCATACACTAGTGTTCTTGGAACAGATTCTTGCTTGACCAAAGTACTCTTATTTAGTTTTGTGGAATGGTTTATAGCTATACAGTGTAAATTTTTGCTAGGTGTAAAAATGACATGGCATTGCTAATTTTTGTTCATTGGGGTTCATGAGAGCTGCCATTTTGATTCGTTTACATGAAAATAGACTCTTAATTCTTACAGATATTCCCCTATTCCTCTAGTACCTAGGGACGTCACTTCCAAACAGTTAAAACTTGTGCTAGTTATGTAGAATTGGAACTAGCAGTAAGCTAGAGGAAAAGACTGAGACACACCTAAGCTGTTAAAATAAGCAGAACGATGGCACTTTATTTGGAAGGCCCACCATTCTGCAAAATAGCCTTTGTTTGCTGTTACTAATGATGAAGTTGTCCCATTTATACATTGCAGTCTGTAGGGCAGGGCACTACCAATGTGTGTATTTAAGCAAATCCCCAACACTTACATCTGTAGCATCATCAGGTACTTCATGGAATAAACTTAGAAGGGAAAAAAAGACATTCCTCCTCCTTTCTCTATTGTTTCCTGTCCTAAACTTGCCAAAAACTTGGTTTATGAGCATTTTTAATAATACTTGGAATCCGTAGGTATTTTTAGTTTTTAAAATGTCCAAATGCAACAATTGTTACTCGGTAAATAGCATTTTCCCCATTTTTTTTTCCTTTCTCTTGCATCTAAGCCACAGAAAGGTGAGTAAATGATAAAAATACTAGATGATTGGAGTATGGACACCTTTTTAATAAGGTCATTGGCTTAATAAGAGAGAAGAGATTGTACACTGCAGTTTCATCGTATTTCTGATTAGAGCTTGAAATATGGGATCTGAAATCAAGATGTCTGCGTTGAATTGTTCATTTTAGGCATGCAGGGGAGAAAGTGGCACTTTCCTTCCTCATCTGGAGCTGATGCAGGATAGAATTCCCATAAACACCAAACATTCCAACTTGCCTCCTCAGCTTCTCCAAGAGCAATGATTCCTCATGGTTCGTGTTCGTAGCTTCAGCAGAAATTGTGGGTTTAACAAGGTAATTTGACTTTTGTGATGTTTAATAACGCAAGTGTAAATACAGGTTCCTGCAAATGATCCTCAATTCAGTCCCCATAAAAATGCAGGTAATAACACATTTTTTTGGATGAAAAGAACTCTTTTTTTTCAGAAAAAAAGAAATGGCCTGGAGCAGCCAGAATCCGGTGCCATGGACTCTGGAATTGAAGTCAGGTGTTGCTATTTCTTCTTTCCCTCGTTTTAGTTCAAGCCCAAGGTAAGGGGATTACAGCTTACCCTTTATTTGCATTTATCTCAATAAGCTGCCTTTGAAATTAGATGCAATTGTGGGGGGTGGGGAGGAGCACGCAACAAATCTGACAGCTTGTTTCTCACTTGTAAGGATATACAGAACTTATTGGTGGGGAGAGGCAGGTTTACTGTGAGGTGTTGAGACAGCACATACCTGAGGTCACGATGTTGAAACGTAATTCACAGACCACAAGCTTTAAAAGTAAGGTTATTCTGGGAGGACTGGCATAGGGCCCGGAATGGCAGTCCTCTCACAGAACCCCAAGCCTTCCATATAATTTATTTTTCTATTTGTGGGGGACAGAAGGGGGCAGTCCACTTACAATTGAATTCATACAAGGAAACTTGAAGTTGTACATGTTCTTTCAGTCTATAGTTTTATTAAGTGTGCACTTTTAAATATCGCTTGTTAGTGAGAAGGTTCTATCTGGTGACAAATGTTTATATTTCCTATGGCTGCCTTGTAAAGATTCAAAAGTGTACAATAATGAATTTCTTAAAATGAATTAAGGAGTAAGATTTCTACAACTGGTATAGATTTTGATGTGAGCTGGTTTTTAAAATCTTATAACAGACTACTCAAATAAAACTTTCCTTGCCTTTAAGCAGTGTCACTGATTTTTCTTACCAGCGATGTGGGAAGTATTAGAGAATCATTGTACATGTCCGAGTAGCCAGTGGAAGCAGTATAAATCATGCAAATAACAACTTCAAGCTTCCGTTCCATATTAGGTTGGCTAAAAAGACCCCACAACAGAAACAAAACACATACACAAAAATTACATCAAGAAATAACACAAGCTAAAGCTGTCAGGCTCCTGGAAGGCAGGGTTGTGTTCGTGTTTCCAGCCCTCAAACTGTTACACTATTTTAAAACAGTCAAATTTGACCAGAAAAATCAGGAGCGAGCTTAAAATCATTAGTTAGAGATAAATAATAATTAAAAATTACTGCTTCCCATCTTTTTTTCTTAACACCATTACAATTTTAGTAGTTCTATTAAATTACACATGCATCTTAAAAGCGCAGAGCAAAGTTTCCCAAACGAGTTTTCTGTTTGAACGCTCATCCTAGAGTGAATCTGAGAAGCCTGCACAAAATCGCTGCCATGGAAAAGAGCCCTGGGGTTGAATTCTAGAAGCTAGATGTATTTTTTCCTTAGTTTGGAAAACTGAACTTGATTAAACTGAATCACCTACCAAAACAGGCTTGTCAAATTGCTATGTTTTTTTAAAAAAATAATTATAAGCAAAATACAAGTATCAAATGCTTAGTCTAATTCATCAGGATTAATCTAATAGCAATTCTTAAGACCATGAATTCGGAGTCCTGATGTAGTTACTGTCTTGTGATGCAAATGACCCTGCAGAAATCGGTTGCCTTGGAATGGCAGTTGTGGTCAGAACTCCAACAAGCCACTTCATTTTCATTAACTTCCAGTTAAACATGATACTTAACTTGTGCGTTGGTTTGTAAAGAGGAAAAAAATATTCAGGCTTTCAAAATAACGGACTGGTACTTTTAGTATACAAAGTACTCCTACAAAAACTTGGGGCAGTTGGATACCAGTCTAAATACAACTGTTACCTGCAATCACCCTTCCTCAGCCTGTGGCCCCTGCCCTGGCATTTCTACTGCTCAGGTCAGCATGAGTTTCAAAGCACTTAATGCCTTATGAAAGTCATATTCACAAAGGTCCCCTATCTCAGCAGGAGGTAACACCTTTTGATACAACTTTGATTCTCCTGTTCCTTTGGCAGGAGAAAGCAAGGGAAGGGAAGTCCTGAGCTGCTTTGTCAAGAGAGTTCATAGAATGTCACAACTTGTTCAGTGTACCAGAGTGCACCCTTTCAGGTGCTACTCAGAGCTCCCCTTTATGCTCATGAACCATTAATAGTTACAGCCACCTCTGTTTAGGTACCAAGTGTTCGATGGAGTTACTTCGCTCGCCTTCCAATAGCTTGAGAAAGTTCCAAGATGGATGCACAGACCGTAAGTTTTGTGCCGTTACGTAGTAGTAGTTTGATATTGCCTCTTGCCTGCAGGAAAACAAGACAGCCATTAGCAGCATGGAGTCAGTAAGATTAATTGATTTTCACACAAGTTACTGGAAGATCTAGATGGGAGCAAGGAAGAGGCCTGGGACCTGTATACATTCATTGTATTAACTGCTCTAAACACTAGCAAAAAAATGTTTTGTTGCCTTCAGTGAGCAAAAATGGCAGTACACCAGTTAGGTACTGCAATAGTTTAACTAGCAGCATTCCTTGTGATATAATCTAATTCATTACAATGATAAACATTAGAATCATGCACAGAGCTGGCAGTTAGAAACAGCTTGAGATCAAGGTTTATTTCATTGCGGAAAAGACGCAAAGGGAGCTGTAACACTAAACCTTAACAGCAAGGAGATACCAGAGTAAAAAGTTGGGACTCTAAGGGCACCTCCAAAGTGATTTCACAATTATTCCAATAGGCAACCTACAAACCAGCAGACACAGTGTATGCATCTACACATGCAGGTGAACTGGAACAAGCTGCTTAGTGGAAGTAGTTCAATATCGCTGTTTAAAACTTCAGGCAAGCACTTGAAACTGCTCTCATATCTCCTGAAAAGTTACAGCAATCAATGTCTTGGACCCATCTTTGTTGCTAAAATAGGACACGGTATTCAGGATGTAACTTTGCCTTTAACAAAAGGAACACTTCCAGCCTAAAAGGTGGAGATATTAATGTCACAATACAGATTTCAGTGAAGGTAATAGAGGCATTTATCTGGTAATGGCTCGATGAATTGACAACAAGTGATGTTTAGAAACTCAGAGCAAAGTTTCTTTCCTGTTCCCATCCCTTTAGGTACAATTGCTGTGTTTAAAAACGCCAGCAATAGAGGTATCAACTGCTCGTCGCTCTTGATATGATAGCATCATCTTAACTGCTAAGACAATGCTAGGGATGGAAAAGAAAGGCTGTAAAATGAGACGGCTCAGGTAGTTGTTCCCTCATGCTTTGTGATCTTCATTAGTAATCAGTGAGAACTGATGTTGAATGACAAAGACATTAGTACCAGTAGCTTTCTAGTCTGATATGAGAAAAGCTGCTGTTTGCATAAAGCCCAGTTTATGGTTCATTGCAAACCCACAAGGATTCACAAATCCACAACAGAGGTGAAGTTTTACAACTGCATAATGATTTGCTGTAGCAGAAACAGTCACTGTGACTGTGAGAGAAACCTGTGATTCCACATAATAATACTTTAAAGAAGCCCGAGTTAATAAGCCTTTCTCTCTCCAAACAGCAGGTTTTGTTCCACAGATGCATGCAGGTATAGACAAGGTAAGTGAACAGCTACTTTACCTGGTTGATACTGTTCTTCAGTTACGAATGAGAGAAACTGCCATATCACTAACAGATGGGAGAATATTAGGAGTCAGATTTAGTGACCTTTCAGTGGATACGATCATTAACTTAATACAAGATTTAACCTATAGTTATCTCATTGGTAAAAATTGAGTTTTTGGAATGATATAGGATTTTTAAACACTTGCCTCTTTGTAGAATAAAGTACTTAATGCTAAGCCCTCTCGAGGATATCAGGTGGTTTACAGTTAATTACCAAATACTTGACATCAAGTGTTCCAAGAGAAGAAGAAGTTTAGCGAATTGCCTTGTGACAAGACTTCTGACCTTTAGTTTTTACTAAATGACACAAGCTTTACAAAGGCTCGGGTTCAGATTCACAAGGCTTGGGTTCAGATTCTAGCTTTCATATTTCTCGCATGACTTCAACTAAAACAAGAACCTGCATTATGAAGTATTTCCTGAGCTCACATCCCTTTATGTAACTTGTGTTAAATCTTGGAGGTAAGAATCTCTCTACTCTCTTGTAAAGACCTCAGCATAAGCAGAGCTATTCTGCGTATCTTGGCAATACAAATAGCAACTTTGGAAAACTTGGAGCTAAGTAGGAGTGAGACATATTGAGAGCTTCTTTACCAGAAAGGCATCAGCAAAGAACTTGGGTTTGTCTCTAGTTTCTCACCACCAGTCCCCATCAGACACAAGGTGTAAACTTATCCAGTGGGAGAGTGATTTTTTTAGTTTCACATTTCAGCTTCATGCAGTGCTCAGACCCTGTCTATCCAGGGACCTGTGACTATTTAACTATTTGAACACAACCTTTCAGGGGAATGGGATAGCAACCTTTCTATCTTGCCTTTCGCCTTGCAGGATACTCTAATCACAGTAACAACAAACAAAAGAAGGAATAAAGTTCACAAAAGAAAGTGGCTTACATCTTTCTGCTGGCAGAAGCAGGTGATGAATAAGGGCTTTTCAGTGCTGCTGCCCTTCTAGACCTCCGTAGAGAGACAGCACCCTTACCAAGCCACGATGAGAAACCCCTCCCTTCTTTGTGTTCTGACACCCTTGGCCCAAGCAAGGCTCTGTTAGATCTTGGGGTGCCTTTAGAACTGACTGATGGAGTAATACTCTTCTTACGACAAGGGGTTCGAGGTATAGTACTTCCCTGCTTGGTAGAACTGGTTGTACAATTGCTGCTGATGGATTCAGCTGGAAGGGTCACCATCAACCGTGCTGGGCTTTGACAAGACTTCTGTATTTTCTGAAAGAAGCAACACGTTGTTGAAAGTATAAACAAACACATTATGCTAAATTAACTCAATTGGTCTGGAGTTTGGAACCAGAAAGACAAGGAGCTGAATCCCTAGCTTGCTTTCTCATATCAGGTTTAGTCTAGCCTGAATGCTTCTCAACCCTCTGTACCTGTTCACATTGGAGTCATTTGCTCTCCCAGTCCTCGGAGCTTGTCAAGGACTTCAGCAGGCACTGGGACAGAACTCCTGCTGCTCTTGCACAGGAAAGAGCCAGCTCCCCAACATGTCATGAGCACAGTTAAAATTAGATGTCTCCAGCAAAGGGAAGCACATGCTCAAGTTCGCCACCCTGCTACCATCTAGCAATTTTCATCAGTCCAGATTTGGATTGGCTATAATGAAGTCCATGCTAATAAGTAGTACGGGTACAGGAAAAGGAGTTTAAAAAAAGAATAGTTAAAAAAATCCAAAGCACTGCAGATTTCTCCAACAATTCATTTTAAGCAATGACAGTCTCTACCCATCTTCCTTTTGAAGGCTGCTGTAAAAGTCTCAATGAAACTACATATCATATGTTTTCTTTTAACCTTCCTCTCTGTTCTGCCAGATCCATAATTTGCCCACCTATAATTTAGCAAGGATATTAAACATTTTACTAGTTACTGACAATCATTACAGTGTGCAAGTGTGTCAGACTCTGGAAAACAGCATTCAGAAAGCTTAGTACTCAAGTTGAAGCAAAACCTGAGCTCTATCCACATTCCACTGCAAAGGTAAAGTACCTGGGACACGGTTCCAAAAGCATTTTTCGCTGTTCTTTTAATAGTCTGAAGAGTTTGACTCTTCTGTCTTGCTTCCAGACTTTCCCAAGTTGGGGTCCTATGGTAATTCAGCTCTACATACTGTAATGGTACTCGCTTTCTTAGAGACATGCGGATAGTATTGAGAGAACTCAAAGAGGCACGTCTCTTGAATTTGTCAGGTACGGGGCTCTCATCCTCATCGAAGTCAGCTAGGAGCTGGTGTTTCCGCCAAGCCATTGTTGCCTTGACATTTTGGAGTACAGATACCATCTCGTTCCAGATCTTGGTCAACTTTGTTTCTAAAACAATCAAAATAAGTGCAAGAATTAGAGCAAGGTAAAGTGCAATGCATCAAAAGTTAAATGGAAAGGGTTATACAATACAGTAATTTATATTTGCCTGAAACAATACAACCAGAACTAAGCAGACCTTTACTCGAAGGCATTGATTTTTACAGCTCTTTAGGTCTGTGTGTGTCCACAAAGAAGTCTCATACTGCATTTCCAGCACTGGACATCAGACCACGAACGCTGCAAACCTCCAACTCGCAAGGCAGAACGCTCTGTAACTGCGAGTTCCTTGGTGTCTCGACTAAGGCCCAGATTTTCACCATCTTTCCAGTTCATATGGAACCTACGGCAAAGGCTACCGGCAGCTCCTG
The DNA here is from genome assembly GCA_013400555.1 of Jacana jacana. NCBI lineage: Eukaryota > Metazoa > Chordata > Aves > Charadriiformes > Jacanidae > Jacana > Jacana jacana. The sequence goes on along the minus strand of VZTM01030331.1, from coordinate 47,538 downwards.
GGCTGGGCACTGCGCTCCGGACGGCGGCGGGGCAGTGTCCTAAGGCTTACCCGGGCCGCCGCCCCTCACCGCCCGCACGGGTACGGCCCCGGCTTTATCCCGCGGGGGCGGCGGCACAGGGCGGCCCCGCGACACCGGTGTTTCCCACTAAAACGAGCGGGAAGGGCGACGCGGAGGCCGACTCAGGTCTCTCGCACACCCGGGACGCTCGGACCTCTCCGGCCACTGCTCAAGCTACACTCACCNGCCCCATCCCGGTGTCGCTGATGGTGGCTGTGCCTGAGGAGGGCGGCGTTGCTGCCTTCTGCCACGGGTCGGAGTCTGTACGGAGCTGTGGCCTAGAGCCCTGCCTCAGCAGAAGTCGCGGGAGGCCTCAGTGCTTGGGTACCTAAGACGCCGCTGCTTTTCTGGTAATTAATTGTGATCCAGTGTCTTAAAAGGGTTTTTCTTGACAGCTGGTGTAACTGTACAGTGTTGCACTGGAAACCAGGGGTGTCCTCTGTAGCAAATCCGGCAGCAAAGAATGACAAAGTGCAGAGAACTTGGTTTGTTTTGAGGTTGGGTTTTTGGGGGGCTGGGCTGGGGTTTTTTAATCCTACCCTGAAGAAAAACAAGACATAAAATTATTTTGTCTTTAAAATATTTTATCTGAAAAATTGCTTAGGAATGAGCTGTAGAAGCTTCTGGGTTTTTCCCCCAAGGTTTGGTTTGGTTTGGTTTCCCCCTGCCAAGTTAAACTCCAAACTGGCAGCTAGAGACACCTCTGGAGCCAAGACTTGGATCAGAGGTACCGGGAAGCCAATGCAGTAACACTTGCAGGATACCTCGAGTCCCACTATTGGCTTCTTAAAAACATGCATTCTTCAAGTTCCCAAGACATATGGTTTAAAAAAAAGCTCTGTATTATAGTGTTTGTAGCCTTTTTTACTCACACTATAACATGGGTAAATATACCTCAGTAAATACCCCTTATTAGCAGACATGTTTCTATATGTTACAGCGCTGAATGCTGTTGAGCTTTTAGATGTTTCAATGGCAAAAGATATCATTGGTTGCATATGACATAAATAACAGGAAGGAAGGGATATTTCTTCTTCTGGAATTTTATTGCCAAATGGGAGATCTCATCAGGCATTCTGGAGTTTAGATAAATGAATCAGATAGTTGTAAGTACCAGGACTGTTTTAATTACCTTGCACAACTGGAACCAAGACTGCATTGGGCCAAACCAATACATCTGGAGGTTTGCCAATAAAATTTCAGCAGGAGCTGGGTCTTTGGAGCACACATGATCTTCCAGTACTATGGCTTCAGAAGTTGTTAATGTGAACAGATTCTCTCATTTGCATGCAGAGCACCTCATCAATGTAGAGTGTATTCTCCTTCACCTGGATCTCCTCCTCCAAGGAAAGCTGTCGGCGACTAAGGCCTTTCAGCTCTGTCTCAGCCTGTGCCACTTTGCTCTTTAGTCTAACAGGAAAAATACAGACAGACATTAATTGGAAATACATAAATAGAGGTGTTTTTTCGTATCGGATAAGAATTCTGAGTGAAAAAAAAGATAGAAGGGGATTCACAGAGAGACAGTATCCATGCCACTTCCCTTAAAGTGTCCTGCCCTTAAGGGAAAAGTAGTTCCCAACCTTTCAGGGACAATAGCTGGGACCCAATGTTACTTTGAGTCATTAAATTAACCAGTAATCTGTATCACAGGCTTACCACTCTTTCCTCATTTCAACTTGCCTCTCAATATTTTTTGTGATCTCTTGAACTTCACTAGTTAGCCGGCGTTGCGCTGTGTCATAACACAATTCCACTTTGGGGCGATGGCTTCTTGCTTCCAAGCGAGTTTGAGCCACTTTAACAGGTCCTTCTTTATCAGCAATTGCTTTCTGTAAGGCTGCAATGTTCTTCTCCTGTGAGGCAGTCTCATCCATCACCTCAAGAAATCCAACAGAAGGAAGTGTTGCACGCTGTTTCTTACAATAGGTGAAGTGATCAAAATCTTCTTTAATAGTTATAGTAACAATCATCACAGTAATACTCATTATGTTAGAGTGTTATTTCATCAAAAATATGTTACAAAGGTCAGCCAGGATTATGATTCCTTCCTTGGAAAGCAGGTGACTGTTCTGAGTGAAACTGGAGATTTACACTCCACAATTAATCTTTAGCATTAATACTTTGTTTTCATGTGTCAGATTTTGAGTACATTGACCATGATTTTGTAAGTTATTAAGCTCTTGTGTCACAGTAGTGAAAATTCCATAGGAGCAGCACGTAATTAAGTCGCAAGGGAAATCCTGAGTTTACTGATGTCTAAAGCAACACAGTGATTCCAGAATTTCACCTCTCTAGTGGTGTGCATGGAGCTGAGAAGGTAAAATCTAAGATGACTTTTTTGGGAGTAGGAAGAGGAAAATGTAGCAGGCGTTGCTTGTATTGCAAAGGTAAAATTCTTAAAGCAAAATAACTCAAGGCACTGGATTGCAAAAATGGGTCGATAACCCAAGCCCACTGTTCACTGACTGTCCCCTACCGCTCACCATCACAAGGAGCCTCTCCAGCTGGTGCTTGGCATCCCTGACTTCCTTCACCCTGTTCCTAAAGGCCATGTTCACTGCCTCAGACTGCCGTCGTATGTCACTCGCCGTCTGTGACAGGATGCCATCAATGAGCGTTCTCAGCGCCAGAGAATTGTTCCTCTGCTTTTCAGCCTTTTCAACGTTCACGTTTGAGAAATCTATCCAGTCTTCAGGGCTAACAAAACTGAAAAAGATCCAAATAAGAGGTCATCAGCTGGCAGCATGAGCCCCTCTGTGACTTCATAAATCTATAACTGCTCTGCAAAACCAAGGATAAAGCAGTATTATTAACTGCACAACCCAGTTGTGCTGGGCATTCTACAAATACAAAATGAAGACTGTTGCAAACGTTTCAGAAGGAAGTAGACAAGGGTTGGGTGGAGACAAATCGGCTGAAGTCACAGAGCAGCTTTGTTGTAACGTTTCTTTATCTGATAAAGCATTAAGTTGCTGGGGTGGGGGGAACACAGGTAATAACCAGTATCTCTTGGATCACCTTTCATTAATTGAGCTGTTATTACAACTGTAATTCAGCTGTTACTATTAATTGCAGGTAACTGTTCAAACAAAACATTCTCTTGGTCTCTCACACACCCATGTGTGACAGCTGTGCAGAGCCTGGCTGGAGCAAAGCTGGGAAGCCACCCCCCCATCTGCATCCCCGAGAGTCATACTGCACCAGCGGCTTGCAGCTGGTCTTCGGAAAGTTCCTCACAGGGTTTCTTGTTTCACTGGGTGGGTGAGTAGAGTGCTAATTGTCATTTGCATATAGCAGCCAACTTTGTTGTTGGGTGTAGTCAGAGTAAGACCTGCTGGTCTCTCAGTGCTTCCCATTTGTCTCTTCTTACAGAGCCAGTAGTGTCTGTGGGACACTCTCACACATACTGCTTTCTCAGTGTATTTTTCCTTTTCTGACCGAGTCAGACACTGACTCCACACCTCCCATGTCCCAGCCCAGCACTCTCCCCACTGGGACACGCTGGGAGAGGAAAGGAAGTTAGATTGATAGATCTACCCTGCATGTAAACAGCGTGTGAAATTTTTCCTTAGCTAACTGTGAGCCTCAAAAAGTTTTCATAAACTGCAGTTCACTGGGAACATGATTATTGTGGCTTCTTTCACAGACTTATTACACAAATACTAAAGTGATGGACAGAAGTATAAAAAACAACAACAGACATATGATGGACAGATATAGCCTGTTTTATACAAAATTACTTCAATCTCGCTATTACTGGAATGGCTTATACTATACTAGCTCTATATTTATCCTGTTCATTGAAGTAAACAACCACTTACTTTCCTTCTATTTTCACTGTACGATCAGCATATCTGATATTAGGAGTGTTGTTTGTCAAGCTAGCACAGTAATCGTCAATCATCAAAGCTGTGAACTTGTCCTTCAGATCCATTTCCAGGTTGTATTTTGCAGAACGGCTTAGTCTGGGAAGAGAAACAACCCAGCTCTAAGCTAAAATGTAGGCACACCCAGGTATCCCTAACCTGCACACATATGTGCATTGGGTAATACAAATGCCGTCATGGAACTCTTCACGTATGAACTGTCAGTTGCAAAGTCCCAAAACCTAGAGCATGAAGCTGCCTCCATATAAACTAATGGCACAATTCCCGATTGAATTAAAGACATGGGACTGGAGCATGAGGAGACCAGGAATCACGTATAAGTACTTTGAGTCCTAAAGAGTAGAACTTCTCACCATTACTGATCAAATGGTATGAATTAGGACTGAGCTCCTGTAACTGTTATAACAGTGAGGGTAATTTTGGACCTGTGTGCAGCCTGACTCCATAACTTCTCAGGATTATGGGCATCCTACTTTTTAGCTAATCAGTGTTCAGTTACACTCTTTCCCTCTGCACCTGATTTGCTCATTGGTTTGTTCCAATGTACGCTCAAGCAAAGCAATAACCCCCTGGAGGACTTCAGCTTCCTTCACCAGTTCCTTTTCCACTTCATCATGCACCAAGTCAATCCCAGCTCGCCGCTGCCTAAACAAAAAGAGGAAAAGCCATCAGCCACATTGACGCAATGCTTGCAGTAAACAGCAGATGATGATGTCCAGCTTTCCCAATTGAAAGCTTTTCCGTGCCACATCCGAAGTTATTCCTTGGTGGCCTTGGCTCCCCAGTGTTACAACACCTCTATCAGACTGTGAGTCCACTGCAAAGAGAGGCAGGTCCTTAGTTTGTCACCTTTATTATTTTTTAAAGGTTCATTACCTAGATTATTTTTTCTCTCCCTAAATACTTTTCTTTTTCATTTTCTCACCTGTTCAGGAGACACTTTTGGGCAACATCAAGTGGCTCTTTACAGCTCTCCAAAGATTTCTCCAGCCTAGTCTTGAAAGTCAACAGTAATTCTGTCTCATGAAAGATTTGTTCAAGTTTGTTATCTAATTCTTGCTTCCAGAATTTTATTTCTTCCTGTCTCTGTTCTGCAGAACAAAAAATTGCAAAATTAATACAAGCCCATCTGACATATCAAAGCACCGTGAGTCAGATCTTAGATATGAGTAAAACCAGACTTATTCTACAGTGGAGTGCATGAAGTGCTGTAAACTGATATGTGGAGACAGTTTAGCAGCTCTGTGTCAGGAGGTTTGGTTAGAATAGCTTTCTGTGTGTTTTGGAGACATAATTCATTTGTTATAAGATAATCTTCCTCAAAATATTTTAAAAAATATGATGAATGTTTATATATCAGAGAGAGAGAGCGTGGCATTGACATATATTCTTATTTACTATCAGCACATTTTCTAAGTCCATCTTAAACACATAGCTCAAATAACGCATCCTGACACTTGCAGAATACATGGAATTACCAATTTTCTTGTTGACATCACTTCGGGTTGTCTGAGTTGTCTTTTCTATCTCATCCAGCAGCCTCCGGCTCTCGGCTGTCACGCGTTCTGACCTGGATTTCTGAGACTCTGTGCTGGCACTCTGCATCTTGTTTGCCATGTCCCATTCTGAGGGATGAAACTTGGGTGGAGCTTGCAATAGCCTGGCCATTGTTTGTGGAAAGTTTCTGGATATAACTCAGGTTAGTTCTCAGAATGGGAAATCTGAAAATAGGGTAGCATTGTCTTTGATTGCAGATGCAAAAAGGAGAGAACGCTGAGAAGGTCCGCGAGGGTGAGAAAACATCTTTTACTTGCAAAATGAGAGAGGTATGAAAACAAGACTTCTTGCTCAAGGTTCTGAAACTTTGCTAAGTTGGGGGGGAGAGAGTTTGCAGTGGGAAAATGAAGAAACAGAAGAATTTGGGGATGGAAGCTAGGAGGAGAGAAGAATGGTTTGAAAGTGTAACTGAGAAGATAGGCTGTCTGTGACAGGAGAGAGAAGGGAAAGAAAATGAGAATGGTGAGGAAGGACAGGATTATTAATGGACAGCCACAGAAAAAATGAGAAGAATTGACCTAACATTAAAGATAAATAGCATCCCACAGGTTAGAGAAGTAAACAGCTTTTAAGAATGTGGCTGGAGAAGTGGGTGAACTCTAGGCTGTAAAAAAGAAGTGTAATGGTCATTAGGAAAGAAAAGAGGAGCTGGAAAACGGGAAAGGTTGGAGGAGGAAATACAGCAAATAAACGAGGAAATGGAAGAGCCTTGAAAGGGCCAAAGCAGAACAAAGCACCCTGCTTTAACGTGGGGTGAGCAATGCCCCGAGTACGCGCACAGGCACGGCAGTTTGATTACCCGTTTGCCTACTCCTGCACCCTGCTCATTCCGCCTCCGTGAGACAACCCCGCACCCAGACACGCACGGCTTCGCCACAGCCCAACGCAGGAGCCCCGGCCCCCTCGCACACCTCTGCCGCCGCTTGCCCGGCCTGGACGAAGACCTGGCCCAAGAAGCCGCCTCCGCCGGTGTTTTCCGTGAGAAGCGCAGTGTTACAGCCCGGGCGGGTGCGGGCGGCAAACAAATCGGTTGCCATGGGAACGGCAACCGCTGCGCTACCGCCCGGTGGAGCCCTCTCCCCTCAGGGATGCTGCTGCCCGACCCCTGCTGCCGGGTGAGAGCCCCCTGGAAGTAAAAATGTATTCTTTGTAACATGAACCGAGCTCGTCCCGACGCTTCAGACAGTACCTTTTGATCGATTTATTGCCGAAACGCATAACGACAGCGACAGCAAAGGAAAGGCATGTTAGGTACCTAGCAATGTAAAGTGTCGGTCATAAAACAGTCTTAGCAGCGTGCTCCATCTTTGTGGCACCTATGTTCTTTCCTGGGTCAAAAGCAATTGGGAGCCAGACAGAAGAAATTAAGGAGACAGAAGAGCAGTACATCAGCTGGGACGGTTACACCCCTCCCTACAGCCCTGGTGTAGCTTATGTCAAGTGTTTTACCACCACCTCTCTGAAATGGGAAGATTTTAGAAAACTTGCACAAATAGCTTCTGGGTAGTTGTGGAGCTAAATTATAGAAAGGATGTAAACCCCCCCCTGGTGAACTGGCCATAAATTTACTGCCTAAAACTTCCCTTATATAGTTATTTGCCACTAGGCCCAAATTGGCCAGGCACTTACCTGTGTCTTTAGCACTCATTTCACACATGAAAATCATCCGTGACCTGGGACTGTGAAGAGATATGATGTATAAAGGCAGTATTTTCCCTCATGTAGCTATGATGCAACTTGGCTCTGCTGGTCAGTTACAAGTATTCTGCTGTAAGAATGCAAATATGTGCAATATGTGCAATATGCCAGTTGTGGAAAGATTTCTCATCAAGCTCACTCTGATCACTTCTCTGAAACACAAGTGCAGTGTGTTCATCCTTACAGTGCTTTTAGTGGAGCAACAGCTGCACACTTACTCCTCAGAACTACAGTCATTCAAGACAAGGTCAAAAACTGAAGGCAACAGTGCTCATAGGACAAATGCAAAGGAGCTGAGAGATCTGCAATACCAGAGATCCTGCTAGTTTGACCGAATAGCTTTTAGATACTTGTATTATGTGTATATAAAAGTCTTTCCAACAGTTTCCATAGTGTCATAGCCTAGCTATACATCAAACAAAATGTGGTGATCCAGACCTTCAGCAGCTAACTTGCACTTTACCTTAGTACGCATTGGGTGCTTAGGTTTTTTTGTTTCTGAGACTGCTAACAAAGTGGTTGTTTCATCTGTGTTTTCTTTAGTAAACTTCACTATAAAGGCAGGCAGAGCTAAGATCTTATTCCAAATGCCACTGAACTTCTGTAATTTCTTAAACGGAAATTCAGAGTACACAGCACCACGATTAGAACAATAATGTTCTAAGCAAAAGCTCTCAGTTATTTTCACTGATTTTACTTTCTTATTTATCACTTCATTCTAGAGAGAAGCAATAAATCTGAGGAATGTTTCACAGATTTTATTATAAATGTTCATCAATACAGAACCAAAGTAGTCTTTAGAAATATCTACAAAAAGCACAAATGCAGGCTAAAAAACATTCTTTAGCGTGAGCAGAGGGCTCATGGGTCTCAGTTTTTACTTTCTATGAGCCTGTTCTTTGGGAATAAATATTTTTAAAAGGCTTTTTTTTTGTTGTTGTTTAAGATATTTTAGTGGGTTTGTTTTTAACATCCACTGTGAAAACAAAGCTCTCTGAATTTATGAAAGAGGAAACCAGAAAGGGTGATACATGGCCTTTTTGTCCAGTAAATCTGGAATAATCCCACTGTATTGTGGTTCTAACCCTAATTTAACTGAAAATAAATCTAGTCCAAGGCACTTCAAAACTCCCACAACTTTTTTTTTTTTTTTTTTTTTTTTGCATGCTGTCTGTCCACCTCAGAGTCAGCGTGAGGACTGAGCAATGTCATAAAGGCTTCATTCCTGTCTCCACTAGAAGGCTGCTTCCCCCTCCCCAACTCCAGGTCAAAGTGTGCTGGAGTCCTGCATCTATTATAACTGCTCGAGGATTTTGTACCTTGCTTGCTCCCCCCTTTCCTGTAATGCTAAATCATGCAAACACACAGTCTTATTCACGGAACAGCCCCACCTGTTGCTGTTCTTCGTGATCAATGAATTAATCCAGGGCGGCCAGCAGAGGCTTTGACAAGTCTTTAAGCAAATCTCTTCAGATATAAGCATTACAGGGAAATGCTGTTGTGTAACATGGTAGTTCTGTTGCCCCAGTCATCAGGTAAGAGGTGATGGTCTCCTTCTGCTCTAAGGGAACAGAGCAAGTTGTATGTGTATGCTGCAGCAGGGGGTAGGGGCGCAGGATTGCCCCAGTAGTTGAGTAATCTAGGCTATTATTTGCTAAATGGAATTTTCCTTGTCCATCTACTATTTCTTTTGTGATATGCTCAACAGAGAAGTGAGATTGAAGGTGCCATCTTCTGGAGTTTTACCTGCTGAACTCTGAAGTTTTACCGTGTCCCCTGCTTAACAGGTAAGAGCAGCAAATTAGCTTCCTGTCATCTTTTGAAAACGAGAATATTCAAAATCCAACCTACTACTACCACCAAAATGACAGCGTTTGTCTCTCCCTATGTTTTTTTGTCTTTTTCAAACATGTTTCTCTATTACTGACATGCTGATGTGATCAACACCAGGACACTGCTCTGCAACACTTCGGACAGCCAGCCACACAGCTGAATGTAAGCAAAGGGACAGTAAAAAGCAAGAAATAACACTGCGTTCCATTTGCAACGTTGCTCTTCCCATCGGCATACTGTGCTTGACCCTTCTTGCTGAGGAGGCGTCGGTGGTTCTATTCAAAACATCGTAGATGATTGTATAGAGACTGGACATAGGTGAAGACACACATGGGATCTGGCTTGTGACCCATCATCATCATGTCATCCACTTCTATCAGACGATCACAGTGCGCCATTTTCCTGTAGTAATAATAGAACAGGTATGGCAATTCAGGAGTTAAATCTAAGGTCGGTAACTACTTCCAAGACTCATTTGCTTCATTTGCTGCTCTGATTTGAGCATCCCTGAGGCATTTTAGAGACCCTGAGGTTTATAAGCAACATAGAAACTTCCAAGTTGTATATCCAGTTGCTATGGACTGTCAGTAAACATTGGATGCTTTGTGCTCTATGAACCCAAATTTCTTTTTTATGATTGGTATTGGCAGATTCATTAACAATCATTCATTACTTCAACAACTAAATAATAACAAAAAAAAAAAACCAAGAAGAGAGAGAGAGAAGCAGGGTATTTTCCTTCTTCAGTCCAAGCAGAACTCACAAAGCTGATTTCTCAAGTTTAGTGTGTCAGTGCTAAGGCTGATGAGAATCACAGAGGGGAGAAAGCAGAATTCGAGTACTGCCTGAAGACTGTGAATGTCCTGAACACAGGAGTTCAGTGAATTACCCTATATGTGGTAAAACCAACTCTGATGTTAGACTCATGAGTTTCCTGTTCTATGCATTCTCTATGCAGAGCTTTCTTACCTTGTTTGGCATGACCATGATAGTGATAGAGGATCTATAAGAAGTATTAAACTCTTCGCTGCTCCCCAGCCACATTAGGCTAGAACTGAAAGCACTTCACAGAAACCTAATGGCATACTCACTCAGCCATGGTGAAGGCCAGCTCAAAGTTCTGCTTGCGATTAGCTGGGTCAAGCTTATTATAATCAAAAGCTTCAGGGAAGAAAGAATGCACAAGAGCACAGAAGGCCATCCCATCATTCCAGCTTGAGGAGAAGTTCTGGAGGTCAATGTGCTGTCATGATGAAAAAAACACGCATGTTAATGCAGCTCAGGGGAGCAGGGAAGAACAGCTGATTTTGCTCCCTGCAGTTTTCTGTCCTTCTCTCCCACTAACCAAAGCAACACAGCAAAGGCTTTATGTGTTCCTTCCTCTTTTTGTATGTCCATTACATTATTTGTATCCTGAGAAAAAGTGGTATGCTCTTTTATGCCTTCTATGCTCTTTTATGCCTTTTATGCTCTTTTATGCCTTTTGTCTGAAACTGCCCAGGTACAAAGCACACGCAGGCAAGGACCCTGACACAAAGCCAACTGAAAACACTGTGAAGAGTCTTGTCACCATCCGCGAGCTCTGGCGCAGCCCCAGTGCACCAGCTTGGTATCTGCAGAGACCAAGGACACTGCTTATCCCCGTGAAGTATTTATAACTGAAGAACAGCTCACTGTGTGATGGTGAGTAACACTAGATAAAGACTATGCTTGCTTTTATTTTCAGTAAGGCCCAATTAAACACCTCTTTCTTTTTATTTTATAAAAAAATTTATTTTTAAGTATAAATAAAGAGTATTTATTTTATACTCTTTATATAGTACAGATAGGTAGAAATATGGGAAGAATACACCTACTGCAAAACCTCACTCTTAGAACAAGTATTTATTTGTAATTTCAACTGCCATAGTGAAAAGAAACATATTTGTACCCTTGTCTCATGCTGCTTTCCCACCACGTAAAGTTCAAGCCCCGGCTTTTCTCGTAAGCAACTAGCTGTAATTTTAATTAGTTCTGCTTATGTCTACTGTAATTTAAAATTCAGCAATAACAATACACAGTTTATAATAATGTTGAAAAACATTATATACACACACACACAAAAAAAAACCTAGTAAAAAAGTTCCTTTCTCTTGCTTTGGCAATTGCATTTTAAGGTCAGGTAAAATTATTAACGTCAACTGCTGAATTCTTTTAGCTACACTGATGGTACCTCATAGAAATTAGCTCAGTAACACCATGTGTTTCAATCTCAACCATTTACTACAGACTCACTTGTCTAACACCGATAGAGAGTATTTTGGTCTGCTGTGTAGCAAAAGGGCCACAGTCTCCACATACTGTAAAAATGTTATTCAGATCTTGCCTTACATAATGAGAATGCAAAAATCACAAGAAAAAAACACGTGAGCATATGAGACCGAAGTCCCTATCCATAAGCACAAAAGGGTTGGCTTTTCAGACAAACGCTAATGCATTTGGTGGACACAGAATCTCACTCATGCAGTCACTGTCTGTCTTGACAGGCTGCCCATGCAAACCATGATTTTTGTGTTACCTGCAAACTTGATGACCTTGAGTAACTTAACTCATTTCCTAGCATGTTTTACATTCACTTTTTTGAGTACGCTTGTTTGGCAAATTCTCCTGAAAAAGAAAGCGCTGAAAGTGCTAGCATGTCTTCACCTTGTATCCTATGGTTTTTGAGCGACACCAGTCTAACAGTATTTGTTTAATGCTGCTAGCGCTGGCAACCCCAAAACTCTGCGACCTCTTCAGTTTTGCTCGGGATTCTCCTTTTCCTCTGGAAAATTAAGAGAACCCAGATTAAATGACATTCTAGAAAAACTTACACCTACTTGTTAGCAACATGCAACTTCGCCCAGGTCAGCTCCTGTCCAGATGCTATCTGAGAAACACTGCTGAAACTTCAACTTGTTGGTGCTGCAAGAAAAGCTCGTTTTCGTTTCACTAAAGCCAGTACCCTATCCCTCTTCTGTTTAAATCGCACCTCCATCATGGTACATAAAGAACAGTCCACAGTCCTTAATGGATGCCAACAGAAAGTCACTTTATCCCCAGTCTCTTAGAATGACCAAGAAGGCTGCTTTTACAGCACTTGTTCCTGACAAGAGGCACCTGCTTGTTCAGGTGACCGACTCCAAAGCCAGAAGAATATGTAACTTTGAATTTCAAGGGCTCAGTCTGTGAAGTCACTGAAACTGTATGGGACCTCATATTGTCCCTTAGCTCAAAAGGTAGTAACATTGGGCGAGTCCTCCCACCCAGCTGTCCTCTGCAGGTAATAATCGAGAGATTGCTTTCCCATTAACAAACCCATTCCGGAGACAAGGGGCATGACGTACTTTCCACCATCGTGTTCGAATTTCTCAAAAAGCGCTTTCCTGGCCTGTGCTCCCGAGGTCCGTGGGAGTGTCTGAGACCGCACCAGTTCTCGCCTCCTTTCAACTTGGCGACGTACAGCGGGAGGAGAGGAGCGAGAGCTGGGTGTCACGTCACAGTAACTGTCAGTGGCACTGGAGGAACGTAACATGAAAAGTACATGGTTAAACAAAAAAGTAACTCTGCGGTGCCAGGAGTCAGCATAAAGGTCCACCTGTTGCCTATTCTAAACCTCCCAAACCAGCCATTTCTAGAGGACCCAAATGAATCAAAAGCAATTTAAGTAAAGGTGTTACTGACAGAAAACAGCACCTAATTATAAAGAGTCTAAAGTACTTTCACAAACGAGACACAGCTGGACAATTCACAAATGCTTTGTAGCACTGAGTAGAATCACAATTAAACACCTTTAAGAAAAAAGAAAAAAGTTATGGCCACACAGGAACACTAAATCCCTTTAATTTCCAACTTTCAGGTTCCTGGAGGGTTTTTAAAAATTAAATTTGAAGAGTAACTCAGGAAGTACTTTTGAAGTTTTTACTAACAGTACACAGAATCCTCATCTCATGTCAGTGTTGCTTGGCAGACCGCAAGCTAGTAATTTGATTGAGATACATAGGATTATATTCTAATTTGTGTTTATTTCAGCCATAAGTCACTTTGTCAGCATTAATGAAGTAAGTCACACACTTGGAAATGTTCCCCATGACAGAGATGGGGAAAACGAGGCAGGGCACAATGACATCAGTGTCACACATTAATTCCTGGTAGAGATAGAGGTCAGATGGAGGAGCAAGTTCTCTAGAGTGCTTACCATTTTGTGACTCAAGTATTGAAGTGCTGATGCTGGAACTAACTCAGAAGAAATGTAATGGCAAACTTGGGATAATTTTCAAGGCAGATGCAAGCCCAATTTAAGAGATTTCAATTGGCTGCCCTCCCATTTTTCCTGATGGGTAATTTGCATGCTGAGGATGCCTGGATATGCCAGTAGCAATTGGGACACTATGTAATCCTATACTAAGGAACTGCAACTTCGAGTTAATCAAGAATGTGTAGTAGTTCTCAGCAAGTCATTTATCTACAAACTAAACGCTAGGCTAGCCAAACTAAGAATATTTGATGGCAGTCATATGTTGTTTTCCAAAAATAAGCCCAAAGTACAAATTTCAACACAGCTGAGTATTTTTAAAAGTGTTTTCAAAGGGCCTGACAACTTGTCCTAACAAAAATCCACCACTGGCACTGATAGTTTTACTGACTAACGCTGCAACAATGCTGAAATCCACAATTAGGTCTGCTTTAAACTGTTCTGCAGAATATTTTTATTCCTTCCCATCTCTGTTCCATTTGGCCCTCAGGAAAGCTCACAACCTTTAACAGGCTTAAAATACAGCATCTGGAACTCGCCTGTTCTCCAAACCAGATCCCTGTCCCTGGAGACTATAATGACCCCAACGGCCTAATTGAATGTCAAGAAAAATGCATACCTTTCACCAGTTTTGGTTCCACTACTCGTCTCACAGCTCTCAGTTGACACGGACTTAGTGACAGAAGTGATATTCTCTGTATAAAAGCAGTAAAAATAAGATGCATCAGGGCAGAAACTTCTTTTATCTCCTTTCCTCATGCATTTTCAAACCATTCCCTGATAGACAGCCATGCATAAATTTTTACGCATTGCTGAAAAGCTGCAGGCATCTGTCTAACTTTCCCAATGCTCTAACAAGCTGGGGAGGGATCTTCCCCAGAGGTTCAATCCTTCTGCAAAATTGCTGCACTGAAGTGAGGACGGTGTAAACATACCAGAAAGGGCAGTGACAGGATGCCTTTGATAAAATTACTTTTGGGAAGGCTGGACCATTTCAGGCCCTCATGCGACCTCAGAGGAGGGCACACTGCCATGGACATTTCAGTGAAAGGAAAAAATGGTGATACAGCTCAGCTTGCAACAGTCATTCTGGCAGACATAAGGAGTCCTAGGAAGTCTGCCATGATTGACAGCATAATTTAAATTGCCTAATTTCCCCCAGGAAACATTCTAGCTTGTAAAGTAGAACAGACAAAGGTTGCAAAGGTGGCTTAAAACCAACTTCGCATCTTCTTCCTCCCACCCTTGAGGTTTTACCATTCATGCTTTGCCTCTTAAAAGCCCAGCTCTGAACTCCAGCTATGCTTTGTAAATGCAGAAAAATTGAATGGCTTGCCCATTTTTGACACACTAAAGCCAAAACTCATTGCAGAAGCCAGCAACTCATTTACTGAAGGCTCCTTCTATACCCAAAGAAGAAAGACTGACATCTTAGAAGCAATCACTGATCACTGTCCAAATCACTCTGAAAATGCTGAACTCTCTCTACTGCTTATAGAAGGGATCCAGATCAATTACACTTCTCACATAAAACCCCCTGGTAAAGGCCAGTATACAGATGTGGCAAATTTGGGACCTCAAACAATTGCCACATACTTGTGCAAATCTCAGAGGTTTTAAGCTGAGGAGGAGCATGACCCTTATTTTGAATGAGCTACATCTTTGTTAAACTGACGCTTGAGACCACCGTGAAATGCCAGTACGTTGTCTAGACAGTAACAGCTTGGTGACACCAACCAGAAGTACTTTTGGATAGACAACTCGTCTATTTTGACTGGGAGTACACAGCTTCCTACCGATAGAATTGGCCGAGTATAATTCTTGTGTGTCTTATATTAGTATCAGGATTAATATTGGTTCTTTAGTATTATTGTTAATTCTTTTGTCTTACCCTATTACATCTATTTATATTTCAACTGTCAGGCTTCCTTGTGTTCCCCGATTCCCCTTTCTGGGTGGAGAGGGGCCATCAAGTGATACAATAATTGTCTAAGCAGCAACAAATTGTTACGGGTTTTCTCAAACCCTAGCAATACCCTTTGCTTTGAAATGACTGAGAATCTGATGCAGTGGAAGAAGTTTCCATGATACCTGAGAAACCGAAGCTGCATGCAGTCTTGTTAGCAATTTTAATATTACCGTGTACCTACTAATCAGAACTACGTGCTCAGATCTGAATGCCATGCAGCATGGAATCCCCATTTGTGTTGCATGAGGACGCACTGACAGGAGCACTCACCTCCAGAGGCACATGAGCCCACTGTTCTCACAATATTTGAATTCCAGGCCTTCACTGAACAGCAGGGAAAAAAAGACAAAGGAAGGCTTTGCTACATTCTTAACTTTAATATGAAAAAAATTGAAACAATAACCTGCAAATAATCCCTATCTATTGCTGGCAATTCCATCTGCTCTCTCTGTAATTTCTGACTCATATGCATATGAGTCTGATCCATGTCACTATCACTAACTGTATATGAAATACAGTTCAAAGATGAATGATTTCAATATGAATGATATCTATTTTAAAAAATAAAACAAACAAACAAAAAAACCCGACCCACCCTCAATTCGGATCTAAATAAGATTCTGCAATCACTCTGACTCATGTATACGTGTCAGTCTGCTGTCAGTCATTCCTCTCTTCAAATGACTACTGAACCTGTTACCCAGATATCTGCCAAATATCTCAAACGGCCTCTGGTCTCAAGGCGTTAAAACCTCCTGCAAACTTAATTGAAAATAGCTGGCCACATTGAAGAGATTCTCCTTCAGTAAGTGTGCTAGAAGATAGGCTGCACCATGAACTCAACTAGGCAGATTGTAGGCAGATGTGACATTACAGCCTAAAGCTCCACCTAGGAGCCACAATATAGCCCCTCTAAATCAGAGTGCCCCACCATTGGATATGCAGCCATAGAACTGAGGTTTCCTAATTAGCACCAGGTTATTGGACAATCCCTGTAGCACCAGTTGCTTGAAGTAAAGAAATGGTTCACAGTTTCAACAAACAAATTGTTTTAGTCTCTTTTACCTAACTGGTTAGAAGTTTTCACCGCCATCGCATTTTTGCTCTTGCTCTGTCCCAGCAGGCCCGCAGACACATTAGTTGTTCCTGTTGGACAGATGGTCTCTCCTGAAAACTTCTCTGATACCCTGGTGACTGCAGTAACGGGAAGGTGGGGCATCTGCGAGGCAACCGCAGGGGCATGGGCCTCAGGGGAAGAGTCGGACGCGTGAAAAGAAGCCAGTTCATGGGAGACTTTTGCCTGGCCTAGCCAATAAAGAGAAAAGGAGAGAGGAAGTAAATTGCTTTGCAGATTTGTAACGAAGTTACAAGCCAATTTCCACACAACAACTTTATTTTACAGCCATTGTAATTTCTCCACCTAGCTCTCCCTCAGGACATTATACCATTTCCAGCCTGCTGCAGAAGCAACCATAGTGTAAGTGATCCTTGCAGCGATCATTCCTGTCCAACATTAATCTCAGCAAGAGCAACTTCAGATCATTAATCCACACGCATCTGCATTTTGTAAACTCCTCCTCTTCCTCTGTGCAGCCCCTGCCCCTGGTTTCCTGCTGTGGGTTAGGAATCAGCACTCTGTTTCTTTTCATGGTTTTATCAAACACTGCGTGCCTCATTTTTTTCTAAAATGGAGAAGGCAAGTCCTTCCTCCACCGAAGGAGGATGGAAACAGACAGGTGATACGCAAAACGTTTGGGATGCAAGGCTACAATGGCAACCAGAATAGCAGGCCTATCTATCATTAGTGCCCCAAGATAATGTGACAGTAATAGTCTCTAATTTATGAACCACTGTGGTGCATGGTTCACAACAAGCCTGTTTAAAAGTTAAACTCTTAATTAGGAAATAAACAGTATCAGTGTCGCAGTAGAACATCCATGCTGAAACGACAGCAGTTTCTAACGCTCCTAGCATGTGAGAGCTGTTCCATGACTGCCAGGATCAGGTATTTTACTGCTACTTCATTTCATGCCATGTTCCTACCTGGTGAAGACCGATGCCCATTTTCAATGATAGAAGAACTAAAAACTCTTCTAAACTCAGGTTTGTGGTGATCATCCAGGTCTACACTCTGTCAGAACAGACAACAGACACAAAAACTAAATTTCAAACAGCAGCAAATGTTAGAACATAAACACCTGCCAAGAAGAGACTCCCTGTGTGCTGGTGACCACAATACAAGAGGGGACAATTATCTGACCCCTAGAGACAAACCTGCAAACTAGGCACTGGCAATGCAGGAATCCATCTTTGTACACTTGTCCTCACGGACCCCAGGCACCCAGGAGGGGTCTTCCACTTCTGTTAGATAGAGGTATAGCCATCCACTGAGCAGATAAGAAACAGAAAGCTCCGCACAACAGTGGCGAGATTGATTTGAGATTGCATGAAACATTTAATGCTCTGCGGGTTTTTATTCTGTCTGCTGCAGAAAAATGACGTTCTGATAACATATAGTAGCAGCATTATATAAAGTAACTATGATCCTAGAACTTTACCGACGCATTATAACCTGCAACTTCTGTAAGGATAGTTTTTTCCAGGAAAAGCATGATCTTTTCTCATAATGTTTGCCAATATAATTCCAAAACAATTGACCAAGAANAAAAAAAAAAAAAAAGTAGATTCCAAGAAGCAGCATATGCAAGCAGTAGAGTGAAATTCCCCAACTCAAAGTCCATTAAAAAGTTTTGATTCTACACAGATACCTAACTATCCGATTGTCCCAAATGTAGTGAATTAATAAAGAAAATAAAATCTGTAATGTGCCCTTATAAACATAATCCAATATTCTTATAAGCTCAATCCAAACAAGTTTTATTGTTTTTAAAAGCCAGACAGAAAGACTGAAGACAGATACCAAAGATTTTATACTACAGGTAAGTATAAAAAACCAGAACGTAACAGAAAAGGGAAGAGGCAGCGTGTATACATGCAATAATTTGTCTCTGCTTTTTGTACATGGGAAATACGGAGCAAACTGGTGGTTTGATTTTACTTATTTATTCCATAGCTTCATCACAAAATATTAGAGTAATTTATATATAGGGTGGAAAAATATCTCTCGTAAAATACAGAAACCATATGATCAATTCAAGATAAAAAAAATAAAAATAGAAACTTGTCCGATGTTTACTATGCATCTGTTTACACTCATCCAAACTTAATTAGGAACACCAGACAACAATGCTAACGTAGCTTGGAGATTTTTTTTAAATAATTTAATCTTGTTAGATGCTGCAGAGTGCACAGACGGTTTTAGTATCTATTACCTGAGATACTAGAACTTAATCATTATCTCAAGTACAAATCCTAGTCAACTCTTGGTAACTGCGGTCTGAAATCTTGCTAAGAATTTGTTAACTAGTATAAGATTACAGTAAGGCAGCCTAAACACATTTTTTTTCATACAGCTGTGGGCTTAGATACTAATCATCCCAGATATTTACATGTCACCCTCCAATTGATTTCAATGGAAGAGAGGTGTACGTAGCAGAATTTAGACTACACGCCTACACTACTGAGGTCGAGGAAAATCCTTCTCTTTAAGTTGGGCCCTACATCACAAACAGTAGCCAGGCTTTTCAAGTCTACAGCGTAATTTGGAGAAACCATTAAAGTGTGGTAAAACCTCATTAGACTTCAAGGTGAGGACCTGCTGCCTTGTAAGCAAGTGTCTTACAAAGACACATTACAATAAAACACAGAAAGGAATGGCAGCAAAACATTGAGATACTGTGAACTGTCTTTTAAGGTTCAGCCTGGATGCTGTGTTGTATTATACTGGATGGTGTATTTTATTATATTGGGTTGTATACAACTTTTTAATCTGGGGTTAGATTCTCGTGCCAATTTTTTTTTATGCTAGATGAGGAGAAGAGATAGGATCACTCGGATATGGTTTTCAAACAAAGCAATACAAAGTTCAGAACAGGACCGGAGGGTTTCTGAAAATATGGAAGG